>BSBK01010227.1:1595000-2045000 GCA_027943335.1 Chamaecyparis obtusa | reverse complement strand
GAATAGCGCTTTCAAAACTTTTTAGTGCTTTTTCCTGATGTTGCACTTTTGAATCATTAAGCAACACGTTTAAACATTTAAACAACGCTTTTGCATTTTAGCACTTTTAAAGCCTGAAATAGCACTTTTAAACATCATTGATCAGATGATAGGTTAAGGTACCAAACTTGATTTTATAGCGAGTTGTAAGATGTTAGTATGAGTTAGTCATAGTATAAATATTTGTTCATTAATCTAGATTTAGATGATGGATGATGATGAATTTTTCATTCTATCTGAGTAGAAACATGAAAATTGATTGTGGTTTGATATTTTTAAATTTTTGATTGACTTTGAATGATCCAAATAATAACTAATTTCAATTTTGATGTGATTTGAGCTTTCTTTTTACAGGTTGTCCTTAATTCATTAGGTGTTCATGGTGCTTACCCCTTATCTATGGACATGATACTAGATTTGAGAGTGGCAGATCATCATCATATTAGTCTTTGTGGTCTATCTTTCCTCTTACATCTTCCTCAATTCCGAGTGAATCAGGGTCTCATTACCACTATGCCTGAGCATTGGCACTCAAACCATAATACCTTTCATCTTGTCATGGGGGAGATGAATATTACACTTGAGGATATGTATCACATCCTATGGTTACCTACTCGTGGAGAGTTAGTTTACTATGATTCCCTTTATGATGGATTGGCTTGTTAGGGGATGTTCATGAATCCTATGATTGGAGATGCTCATATCCAGTGGGCACAGTTCCTTTCATTTTTTGTGTTACCAGTTATCTTGGGTACTTTGATTGGTGGATTCCTGCTTCCTGACAGATGCGGGCATGGATTTTCTATTGGCTAGGGTCCTATCCTTGAGGATTTGATGGCACATCCCTGTCACTTCGATTGGGGTTCCTATGTCTTGGCTTAGTTATACCATAAGTTACACACTGTTGTTTATAGGCGATCAGTTACGCTCACTACAGGAGTGATTCTTCTACAGCTTTGGACCTAGGACCACATCCCATTGACATGACACATCACAGTGTGACAATGCAATCTAGGTTGGCCATTTTCTTTGATGTATGAGGGTATTATTATCCAGACCCATATGGGTAAGCTTGATGAATGGCATCGTGTCATTAATGACATGGATAATGTTGTCTGGAGGCCATACATTAGTTGTGAGGCTTGGCCTGAGGATTATTTTGTGTTACCTTACATGTTTTTCCCTCAATCGATGATTGGGTGTTCTACTCATTATTGAGAGGTTCTGCTTCTAAAGAGTTATGCGTCAATATGAGCACACATAGGGTATGCCACAGGGAGTAGCGATGTATGCTCAAGTGTAGGCAGAGAGATCATTGTGGGGTCCATGTGTTGATTATGGGAGAGTTGTCAAAGAGATTAGAGATCTTGGATATCTTCCTTGGTCTATGAGAGAGCACATTATGGATGCGGGGATCATAGATGACTATGTTGCTTAGTTGCATCAGTACCCTTTTCCTAGATTTACTGATCTTGTGGAGAGAGTTCCAGTTATTAATGAGCTATCAGATAGATATGATGGTGTTGTGGGAGATGATGCATATGATGGTGGAGATGATGGTGGTAGGGATGGTAGTGGTGGTGGTGGTAGAATTAGGGTTCAGCATGGATGACATGGTCATCGAGTAGTCAGAGCAGGTAGGGTTTGTATCCCAGTGATTTTTTCTGCTCCTATTCCTCCTATGGGTAGAGGTCAGAGTAGAGGTGGTGTGGATAGGGTACTGCATTAGGTTTATAGGGATCCTAGTCAACCCAAGGTCAAACAAGAGAGAGAGAGAGGTTGAGGCACAGGTGGCACCGATTTTACTAGATCAGGCATAGGGTCCTCCTGCTCAAGTACATGCTTATGCTTATGCTTCTGCTTCTGTCTCGATGCCATCTTCATCATCACATCCATCTTCTTCTAGCTTTGTTCCATCATTGTCAGTTCCATCTTCATCGATGCCTTCTTCTTTGATTCCTCCACCATAGTCTTCTGAATGCAAGCTCCTAGTGTGGTTGCACTAGAGGTTCGTGCTTTACATTCTGATGTCTCTGAGATTAGATAGGAGAAGAGATAGTTGAGTTCTATGATACAGGCTTTTATGGCTATGATGAGTCAACATGGGTCACAGCCTAGTTTGAGTCAACCTCCAGATAGTGCTCCTGGTCCTGATGGTACCGATGGTGCTGGTGGTTCAGCCCTTTGAGATTTTTCTAATTATGTGATGATATATATGATCTCCTTTCTTTGTTGTTATTATCAAGACATTTGGAATCTATTCTATCATTTTTAATTCATTGATGTTACTTATGTTGATACTTTGATGGACATTGATATTTGGATATTGCATTTATGATCATTCGATAGAATCTGATGTTTTGCTCATTTTATGATGATGGTACCATAAACTTTGATTCTCACTTTGGTAGATTTACTATATATGATGTCATGATGTGTTTGATCTCTTTTTCAGGTTTTTGCATGATATGCAGATCTAGGTGGCTCTATCTCCTATATGCTTTGTTTTATGCTTTTGACATGTAATTTTCTAAATGAATGCATATGTTCTAATGATGCTTAAATGATTGTCTTATGTATGACATAGAATAGATGACTGAATGCAATGATTTAATGATTAATGATATATAGAATGCAAATGATAAAGGATGTTTTAGATGGATAATGAATAATGGATAATGCAATGTAATGGATAATAGATGTATTTCTTTTGATATGCAAATGTGATGGATTTATATAATGATGCAATGATCATGGATAGTTAATGATTAATGATTCTAAATGTTATATGCAATATAGATGAATGATACTATCATGAATGTCCTCTAATGAATTTTAATGAATAATGTCATGTTTCACTAAATGATATGCCATAATGATGGATGATCTTAATGAATGCAATGGATATTTAACTAATACAACATACTTAATTGATACAAAAGAATTTTAAAATGAATGCAATTCGAATGTAATGAATGTAATTCAAATGGATTTTAATGATATATGTAATCTAATGCAATGAACTTAATGATTCAAATGTTGGACACATTTAAATGAATGCAAGGTTTAATGAAGGTGACTTAATGCAACTCTTAAAAAAATGAACTTAATTAATGCAAGTGAACTAATGGAATGCACTTTGTTTTTTATTTGTTTTTTATTTCCTACACACTTGATCACTTATAGTTGTTTTTGATGATCCTTTGATTTTCTGATTTGACTACACCCCCTTTCTCTTTTGTCAATTTTCCCTCTTGTGAATTAAATTAAGCTAAGAAAGGAAATATGCATTTAATCTAAGATGTATGAAACTAACTGTCATTATTCAAAAATTTGGAGCTTATAATCATCATTAAGCAATTTTGGAATTTCATTTAGTACAACCATCACTAGTTTAACTATGATGATATGAATACTTTTTACACCTCTTTCTTTGCTTTCCCATCTCTTTCTGGTACGACTATCACTTATTGAAGCCAATCATGAGAGTGCGAATATTGATTTTGTCATATTCTATGTTGCAAGTGGATTTTGGTATCATGATATTGAGGATCAAAATAGCCAAGGTATCCTTTTGTGTAAACAAATAGAAATCTCAGTTCTATCCTATGTATAAGTCCTCAATGATTCTTTGATGATCACGTCTTTAGACAAATAATACATGATTTAAAACTTTGATTTTAAGACAATCATTCAGAAATCAACCAAAATAACACACTTTCATCATAGCTTATCTAGTTTAAAAACTTTCATCAATTCGCTAGAAAGACATGATTTCATCAATCAAGTCCACATAGAAAAAAATTTGCAATGTTTTTCAAATCCATGTTTCAAGTGTAGTTCCATCCATTTTATACTTTTAATCCTAATAAAGATAAGGTCATGTAAGATCTCGAATCAAATTTGCGTTTGGTTCAAATTGGATTGGTTTTGTAAATTTGATTAAGTATTCCACTTTTGTTTTTGATGAATTGATTCCCTTATTGATTGAAGTTTTCTTTTGATTAATCCTTCCTCCTTTTGAGTAGATTGCCCCTAGTTTGATGTGAATTCATTTGTGGGACTTAGGACAATTTGTAGATTAGGTGACCAAAATCTTTAGGTACTTGCAAATGCAACTGTGGGGTTTTATTATGCAATATATACAAATGTTGTTGAATGCAATATTTACAAGGGTGACCTTCTAGGTATGTGACTGAATTGGACTTTCAATGGCACCTGTTTACCAAGTTTTCACCGATTGAATGGATCTTGCTCTTATTTTTTGTTTTTAAAGTTTTTTCTCTCTTTTTTTGCTACCAAGGTGCCTATTTGCTAGGTTTTCACCAAGGAACTTTTTCTTCTTTTTATTTTCTGTATTTTCTCTTTTTTTCAATTTTTTTTAATCTTCAAGGCACCTATTTGCTAGGTTTTTACCAAGACAACACATTTTTGAGGATCATATATGATTGTTTTTAGTTTTCTTCATGCTCAATTTTCCACTATTTTTTATCTTTTATGCTTTTCAATTTGTTTGTTCTTTTCTTCTTTTCAATGTTTTTGGTATTTTCAAGATCTCTTTTGACTATATATAATAAATATGATGATTTCCATCTAATTTCTGATACTCTTTATACTCTTTCATCTACTTCATGTATAGAACCTCTTTAGATGTATGCTATTGATAGGTTCTTGTAGCTCTTCTCCATCACAATCTGCTATTTTGTAGGTTTTGGTGCCAAAAGAAGAAGTAATCACAAATGGTCCTAACCAATTTGCCTCCCATTTTCCCTTCTTTTCCCTTTCTGCTTGATTCATGGGATTCTCTCGCAAAACTAGGTCACCTATTTGAAATGTTCTTGACTTGATATGCTTATTATAAGTCCTTGACATTCTATTTTGGTATACCTTTAAATGATCAAATGCTTGTTGTTGTTTCTCATCTAGGAGTTCTAATTCATGCAACCTAGCAACTCTATAGTCTTCCTCACTTGTCAAACCATGAAGAGATACCCTTAAGGATGGAAATTCTACCTCCAAAGGTAAAACTGCTTCAGTTCCAAAGGCTAAGGAGAAAGGTGTAGTTCTTGTTGGCATTCTTATGCTTGTTCTATAAGCCCATAAGGTAGGGTTTATTTTTATGTGCCAATATCTACCTGAATTGTCCACCGTTCTCTTCAATATCTTCAAGATGTTTTTATTCATTTCTTCTTCTTGTCCATTACCTTGAGGGTAATATATTGATGAAGAATGATGGATCATGTGAAACTTTGTGCATAATTCCTTTAGATCTTTGTTTTTGAAGTGATTTTCATTATCTATTATGATGGCATGAGGTATGTTGTATCTACAAATGATGTGTTTTAGGATAAACAAAGATATCTACTTTCCTGTTGCAGTTGATAAGGGTACAGCTTCCACCCATTTGGTAAAGTACTATGTTGTCGTGATGATTAATTTATGACCATTTGAGGATGGTGGATAAATCATTCCTATTAAATCTAGACCCCATTGATAGAATGGTCAAGGTGTTGTCATCAGATGTAGCTCTTGTGTGGGCATATGTATCAAGTTTCCATGGAATTGACACTTTCTAAAAGTTTTAGCAAAGTTACAAATGTCTTTTTCCATCGTAGGCCAAAAATATCCTATCCTAAGAAGTTTCTTAGCTAGGGTTAATCCATTTGAATGTGACACACAGATTCCCTCGTGGATTTCTCACAAGGCTATGTTCGATTCCTCTTCTTCTAGACATCTAAGGAGAATTCCATCTAGAAACTTACAATACAATGTTTCAAAAATTATGGTATATTGAGAGGCTTGGAGAATGAAGCTTTTCTTCTTATTCCTAGTTTGGGTTGTTGGTGCCCAAAAATGATGGACCATTTTTTGTCAACTAACAGGCACGCACTAGTACCTCCGCAATTCTGGTTTGATCAAGCCAAGGCTGGTAGGCCTAAATTCTCTTTTGAACTATCAAATTCTCTGTGTTGCTCAACTGCATACACAAAACAAAGTTCCTCCAAAGGTGGTGAATGATGCTTTTAGGAAATCACAAATATCCTAATAATCTCTACTCTATAAAACTTGACTAAAATGGATTATACTAAGGATTGAAAAGTAACACCTTTGAAATAATGATTTAAAGATCTACAAACTATAAATGAACTAATATAATAGTTTCCAATTAATGATTAGATCAGTGCCTTATAAATATTTGGGCTATAGAGTCAGAAAACCTTCAATCCTATGTACAATCAAAGACAGTTTTAAAAACTTTCTTTAATAAGACAAGACCATCACTTCAGAGTCTTCTGCTTGACTTATAATTCAAATCAATCTAGATAGATAATCTTATCAAATTTAACTCAAATTAAGAGACCGATAAAAACAAGAGAAGATACATAGATCTTTCAATTAATATTTAAACTATATATATTAATTTTGAATTATGATACTCAAGGAATTCAACAGAGTGAAACACTCTATTTAATAGAATATCTGAAAGACTAATTGAAAACATATAACTTATAACCACAAATAAAAAGAAATGACACTTATCTTTATTGATGTTGAAAAACTGGTACATAAGAGTTCATAGTTGCAATTGTTTATCAGATTCTATTCTATCAAAATATATCTTGTATTGTCTCCTCTCTTTACATTTTACATTATGTATATATATGTGTTTGAGTGGCTTTCACACCTCTTTAGGTTGAAAAGATACAACCTTATTACAAATTATTTTGAAAAAATAATAAACTAACTAAAAAATAACTACCTAACTTTCGGATTTGGGTTTGGTCAAAAAACAAACACCTCATGGAAAGCTAATATTCTTACTAGAAATAGGAAATTTGATTTTCCGAACTGGGTATTTTTTAGATTTTTAAAATTTGACCATCTTCAGCCTCTGTTGGCATCATCTTTGTAGTAGGTCGAAATTCTAGCATTTTTTAAAGGCTTTGATCATAGAATTTTGACTGTTCTTGTCACAGAGATTCCTTCCTTAATCTCTCAACTTTTTAATTGAAAATTAATATAATTTTTTCATCCCATTTCATGTACTACATCATTAATTATTGGGCATGGAGTTTAAGAGGCCATCTTTTAGGGTTTTATCACTATATAGGACTCCAAATTTTGCACAAAACTTAGAGCCCCAACAGGCTCTTTCTAGGGACGTATGCTCTATGTGAGCATAGCAAGATTCCAGCTATCTTTGGAGAAGCAAACCAAGTATCCATACTTAATCTAATGCAAAGTAAAATTGGGTGGCCCCAGGCCCCCCAAAATTGAATATTGATTGTTTCCTCTATCGAACACTTGATTTTGATCATGCAATAAATCTCTCCTTGCTACATTGGGTGCATCTTCCTTATGGACAATTCACATTATTTCATCGATGCGGTTCTTGGTATTTGACCTTTTTTTCATCTTTGAGGAATCATTAAGTGCATCATGATTTTTTATGAATGGAGGATCTCTATGCATTAGACCATTTATATCAAAATGAAATTTCTTTACTTGGACAACTTCTTGCTCATAATTTGCTTTGTCTTTATACTCCATATGTTGTTTCTCATAATAAAATAGTTTTGAAGATAACTCATATTTAGGAGACATTACTGTACTTTTATCAAGAATCTTATTAGATAGGATATTTGTAAAACTTTTAGTACTATTCCTCAACACATTCTCCTCATTATGCCTCCCTGATACCATCTTATCTTCACATGTTTGATACAACTTTTGTTCATAGGATGAACTAAAAGATGTCTCACCTCTTGAATACACTTCTCCACACATATTTTGAGTTTCATCATCCTCAAAATTATCATTAGGCATGTAATCTTCATCATGATGTCGATGGATTTGTTTGCATAGAAGATTCTCTTCAAATAATGGGTTCAAGAACATAGAGAACTCATACATATATTCATCTTCTTCCTCTTCAAACAATGGATTCAGGAACATAGAGAATTTAGACACATCTTCTTCTTCTTCCTCTCTACTAAATTAATCCTTTTTAGAATCATATACTTCATCAACAAGATAGGTGTCTCTCTCATTAAGTTTATCTTCCAGTGTTTCATCAATTTTTTTATCCTTGTGAATTGGAAAAAAATTTGATTTATTTTTGTGTATATGCCTTTGATATTCCTTATCCAACAAATCTGAAATCTGTTTTATACCAAGAAAATCTTCTTCCTCATTCATTTTATTTATATTATCTACTTCTATTTCATAGGTCCTATTGTCACAAGAGTCAGCCACACATAAATCAATAACTAGATTTATTGTGTTCTTTTATCTGATGTTATCCTTTATTATATAATTATGAAGTACATGTTTGATTATTCAAGATGCAATTCCATGGTTGGATTTATTATTTTCTTAATCTAGATCTGGAACTTCATTAGAGCTTTGTACTCTTGTAGATTTCACATTGCATCTATCACCTTCTTATCTTTCAATATTTAAAAATTCATCCAAGGGAGACATACAAGGCTCTACTTCCTAGATGTATTGTTGATCCTCTTCCTATGCATAACACATGTTGTTTCCTTCACTTGCATCATGGAATTCATATAGAAACCATTGTTCAAATTCTTAACAAGATGAAATACTTTGTGTAGGTAATGATTCATATGCCTCTCTTGCATTGTCTTCTAATTTGTTGACAAATAGTTTCATTGCCTAATCTTTTGCACAAATCTCATAGTTCTCTATAAATGCATAAAATGCATCCAAATGTTCAACTGTCAATTCATACCATTCTCCATGGAACTTTGGTTCAAGTTGTGAAAATGTAGGGAGCAACTCACAAGGAATGCAATGGAATCCCCTTAGATCCAATGGCTTGATACCATCTGGAATAAATGGTTTTCTTTGAAATGGTTTTTTGTTCTGATACATTTTGAATATCTAAATTGGTAATAAATTGTTTCTTTATACATTAAGTTCTTGTCAATAGATTTGCCACCTCTTTCAAAGAGGAAAATTTTACTTATCTCTTTCTGGGTCTTCTTCCTTAGTAGAGTCACTAATTGAAATGCTTTATTGAATAGAGTAGCAACCTCATTTTAGGAATGTCTTTCTTCTAGGTTCTTTCTTCTAGTAGAGTGTGCTTCCAAAAAAACTAATATAACTACTTTTTGATTTTGATCTGCGAAATTTGAAATTCTAGGTAAATTCACAATATATATTGTGAGAAAATCTCCCCAGTAGAGTCACCAATTTTTTGGTGCCCAAAAATTATGGATCACTTTTGGCCAACTGATAGGTACAAACTGTTAGGAATGGGAACATTATGAAGGGGGAGATGAGTCAGTGTTCACTGTATTTTATCTTTTTACTTAATCTCAAACTGAACTTAAATACTCAAGTAATGAAATGAACATCCACATAAACATGAAACATGAAATCAACACATAAAACCAATATGGTTATGGGGAAACCCAAATAGGTAAAAACCCCAGTGGGAATTGACACCCACTAATATTCTATACTAGTGTTTTACGACTCTTGTTAGAAGATCCTTAACCCTGTTAGGAGTTGCTTTACAATGTATTAAGTATAGTAGACCTTGTCAAGGGTCGGACCCTTATTGTAGTCTTTTATAATAAACCCTATTAGGGGTGTGGATGCACTATCCTAGAGCTCACTACTCAAGTGGTGAAGGCTACAACCTTTTGATCTCAGATACACACTATATATGCTAAATGAACTGTCAATGTGGTAGTGCTTCTTAGATCAGTTCCTTTGACGCGTTGATGGTTTGACCTCTTACAAAGCTCTAATACATCTTATAGACTCTTCATACACTTCTTCTCTTCTTATCTCAACTCTATTTCAACTGCCATGCTAATTACAATGGGCACATCTCATATTTATATGTGCATACAAAACAAATAACTAGGTCAGCCCTTTAACTGATTACATACAATGCTTCCAATTGAATTGGCTCAAGCGTGTTTACAAAATAGCATATTTATATGTCGGTAACCTAAATACAATAGTTTCATATCCTTTACAACATTAGAATATAACCGCAAATCAAAATACCAACAATTGGTTGCTTACTTTGTTCATCTCTGGCACATACTGGTTGTGTAACTTGAATTGTCTGTAACTTTGTCATACATGCATATCTGATCATGCACTCATAGACTAAGCATGAATATAGTCCAACCAACTTATCTTCTAGAGTACACACCATAACTTGGTCCTATGCACGTGTGTTGATGCTTTGAGCTTCAAGTACATTGTACACTGTCTAGTCTTCAACACTTAGCCAATTCTGATCTTCTCATCAAGTGCGCTAACTCCAAATTACTATATGACTTTGTTTCCATAATGAAAACACTATAAAAAGTCATATATACCAGTATAGACAACTTTCCAACACAAGATGATACCTCTGCAATTCTGGCTTAATCAAGCCAAGGCTGGTAGGCCTAAATTCACTCTGAACTATCAAATTTTCTGTATCACACAACTACGTACACAAAACAAGATTCCTCCAAAGGTGGTGAATGATCCTTTGAGGAAAAAAAATAATCTCCTAAAAATCTCTATTCTATAATACTTGACTAAATGGATTATACTAAAGACTGAAAAGTAATGTTTTGAAATAAAGATTTAATGATCTAAAAACTACAAATGAACTAACATGACAGTTTCCAATTAAAGATTAGATCAGTGCCTTCTAAATACTTGGGCTATAGAGTCATAAAAATTTCAATCCTACATACGATCAAAGACGGTTTTAAAAAACTTGTTTTAATAAGACAAGATCATCACTTCACAAGCTTCCACTTGACTTATAATTCAAATCAATCTATATAGCTAATCTTATCGAGTTTAACTCAAATTAATAGACCAATAGAAATAAGAGAAGATACACAGATCTTTCAATTGATATTTAAACTAGATATATTAATTTTGAATTATGATACTCAAGGAATTCAACATAGTGAAACACTCTATTTAATAGAATATCCGAAAGACTAATTGAAAACATATAACTTATAACCACAAATAAAAAGAAGAGCACTTATCTTTATTAATGTTGAAAAAATAGTACATTAAAATTCATATTGCAGTTGTGATTAAATTATATCCTATGAAAATCTGAATTGTATTGTCTTCTTTACATTTTATATTATGTGTATATGTGTGTGTGTGTGTGTGTGTGCATGTTTGAGGGGCTTTCACACCTCTTTAGGGTGAAAAGACATAACCCTTATTACAAATTATTTTGAAAAACAAGAAACTAACTAAAAATAACTACCTAACTTTCGGATTTGGGTCTGGTTGAAAAACTAAAACATCTAGTGGAAAGCTAAGATTTTTATTGGAGATAGGAAATTTGATTTCTTGAACTAAGTCTTTTTTAGATTTTTAAAATTTGACCATCTTCAGCCTCTGTCAATGTCATCTTTACAGAAGGTCAAAATTCCAACATTTTCTAAAGGCTTTGATCACATAATTTTGATTATTCCTGTCACAGAGATCCCTTCCTTAATACCGAAAATTTTAATTGAAAATTAATATAATTTTGTATCCCATTTTATGTACTCCATTAATTATTGGGCATGGATTTTAAGAGGCCATCTTTTAGGGTTTTATCACTATATAGGACTCCAAATTTTGCACAAAATTTAGAGCTCCAACATGGTCTATGGGTAGGATTTGATCTTTTAAGTAAGTGTAAATAGGTCCATACCAAGGTGATTTGTGTGTAGTTAGCAATAAAATGGTATAAGGATGGGTAGGGTCAAATGTGGGTTGTTCCTCTTCTTCTACGAGGAATTCATATTTGGCACTTTGATCTAGCATTTGTAGAAGTGATGCCAAAGTTGCCATTGCATCTGCTGATTTTTTCTTTTCTCTTGGCACTTGCTCAAATGTAATAAGAATGAAGTACTATTTTAATATTTTCCACCATGTTTTTGTAAGGCACCAACTTGTCATCTTTCATCTAATATTCCTCATTAACCTAATTAATGACTAATTGTGAGTCTCCATAAACCTTTAGTTATGTCACCTTCCACTCTAATGCCAACTTGATTCCAATAACCAAGGCTTCATATTCTGCTATGTTATTAGTGCATGGAAATAATAATTTATATGACTTTGGAATTTTGGATTCTTGAGGAGTAATCAAGAGTATGCCTGCTCCTGATCCATGTTGAGTGTATGAACCATCAAAATACAGTTGCCATGTCTTTGCCTCAACATTCACAATCTCAGAATCTGGGAATTCTACTTGAATTGGATGATCATCTTAAAGTGTTGATTCTACTAATTGATCAGAAATTACTTTCCCTTTGATAGATTTGCAATCTACATACTCAATGTTGAATTCACTCAATACCATGACCCATTTGGCTAGCCTTCCATTCAATGTTGTTTTGCTAAGTAGATACTTCAAAGGATCAATCTTGGCAATGAGTTTTATCTTATGAGCTAACATATAATGGCATAATTTTTGGGAAGCAAAAACCATAGCCAAACATGTCCTTTCAATGAATGTATAGTTCAACTCGTATTTCACCAAGGTTCTACTTATGTAGTATAATGCCTTTTCTTTGCCTAATTCATCTTCTTGTGCCAAAAGTGCCCCCAATGATGCTCTGTTGCTGAAATATATAGGATCAAGGGCTTGCCTCTGATAGTTGGCATTAAGATTGGAGGGTTTGTGATGTATTTCTTCAATAAATTGAAGGCTTCTTCACACTTTTCATCCCATTTGAATATTGAAACTTTATGCAAAAGTTCGGTGAAATTATGACATTTTTCCGCTAGTTGGGATATAAATCTTCTGATGGACTGAATTCTTCCTTGTAGTGACCTCATTTGGCTTATGTTTTTAGGTGTTTCCATCTCCATAATGGCCTTGACTTTAGCGGGATCCACTTCTATTCCTTTCGCTGATACAATGTAGCCTAGCAGTTTTCTAGATTGAACCCCAAATGCACACTTTTTTGGATTGAGCCTTACTTTGAATGGCTCTAATCTGTCAAAAATTTTCTCTAGAATTGGTAGATGCTCCTCTCTTGAATGATATTTTTTTAATATTTCATCTACATAATCTTCCATGAACTTATGCATCATATCATGGAATATTGTGGTCATAGCCCTTTGATATGTTGCCCCGGCATTCTTTAGACCAAAGGGCATAACATTCCAATAGAATGTCCCCCATGCGCATGTAAATGCTATTTTATCTTGGTCCTTAGGTGCTATCTTGATCTAGTTATAGCCACTAAATCCATCCATAAGTAAAAACATGGAATGTCCCACTGTTAAGTCTACAATGGCATCTATGCTTGGAAGAGGAAAATCATCTTTAGGACACACCAAGTTTAAGTCTCTAAAATCCATGCAAATCTTGATGAACTTATCTACTTTTGAAATTGGTACAATATTTGAAATCCATTGTGCATAATCAATGGCTCTGATAAATCCCACCTTTAGCAATTTCTCCAATTCCACTTTTACTAGCAAGGCTATATGTGGATGCATATTCCTTAACTTATTTTTGATTGGTTTGACTCCTTCTTTGATATTTAAGTGATGCATAATCAAGTTTGGATCCAATCCCAACATATCATCATATGATCAAGCAAAATTGATTTGCTTTTCCTTGAAATTTTTTATGAATTCTTTCCTTTCTTCACTAGATAAGGATCTCACTAGGTGTATGATCTTTGGCTTGGTTTCTAATCCAATGTTTATCTTTTCTATAGGCTCGATCAAAATTGGAGATCTTTCTTCATAATGTTTAGGTAAAGAGTCCAAACTTCCTTCCTTGCATGCCTCAATTGGGTTTTCACCTTTGGAAACATCCTTTATTTCTTTATCTTTTGGATCTAATGTTGCCACAATGTGGTTTTCAACACTTGACTCTTTTCCTTTTTTACTTTTTTTGTTTTTTTCATTTTTTTGTGGATTGAAAGTTTGGATACTCCCCTTTATCATTTCTTCCTGATATTCCATAGTAGAAGAAGGTTCAACCACATTGAGATATTGGGACACCACATTGTCATTCAAAAAGGTTGGAAGGGTAGTTGGTTCAATAGAATCCCATTCAATTAATTATGGGTGTATGAGAGTTAAGGGGTCAATACTTGGGCTTGGTTCGATGGGATTTAAAGATAAGACCTCATTTGATGGTTCATACATTGTATCATTCAAGTCTATGACATGTGCCTCTTCTAAATGTTCTAAAGAAGTAGGATCAAAGTCTTCCTCACTAGACTCCTCTAAGGCTTCCATTTGATAAAAATCATGTGGATTAAACCTAACATTTGATTCCTCCATAGTAGGTCTCCATGAAGGTATGTAGGGTTCACCTACCCATTGATTTATCTCTATTTCTATGTTTGGCACATCATTTAGGACCACTTCATTTGAACTAGATGCTTGATTTGAATTTGATTTTGCTATTTATCCTTTATCTTTTATAGAAGTCTAGGTATGAATAACATCAATACCCTTATCATGGCATGACTCATCAGATAATGTATCCCATTCCCAATCATTAGAAACTTCATCACTATGGGATTCTAATTGCAATATCTGATCATAGAGTTTGGGATAGTATTTTTGGGTGTACCCTTGTTCAAGGTACCCTAATCCAATTTTCTCCTTGCTATATTGCCATGTCATTTCTATAGGTTCAATGAGTCCTTCATTCTTCATGCCCAAAGGTCCTTGGCATTTGTACCCCATGTTAGGAATGGGAACACTGAGAGGGGGGGGGGTTGAATCAGTGTTCACTGTATTTTAACTTTTCACTTTAATCTGAATACTGAATTATAAATGCTTAAGTATTGAATTAAAAATTCACATAAACATGAAACATGAAATCAACACATGACACCAATATGGTTATGGGGAAATCCAAATAGGTGAAAACCCTGGTGGGACTTGATACCCACTAATATTCTGCACTAGTGTTTTGTGATCCTTGTTAGAAGATCCTTTACCCTGTTAGGAGTATCTTTACAATGCTTTTAGTACATTAGACCTGGTTAAGGGTCGGACCCTATTAGGATTCTTTTACAATGATCCCTATTAGGGGAGTGAACTCACTATCCTAGAGCTCACTTCTCAAATGATGAAGGCTACAACCTTCTAAGATCAGATACACACTATATTTGCTGGTGAACTATTGTTGTGACACTGCTTGTCAGATCAGTTCCTTTGGTGCACTGATGCTTTGACCTCTTTCAAATCTCTAATACATCATATTCTCTCTTCACATACCTCTACTCTACTTCTCACAACTCTATTATAACTTGCTTGACTTCCATACCGATTACAATGGGTGCACCTTATATTTATGCACTCACACCAATTATACAATTAGGTCGGCCCTATAACTAATTACAAATAATGCTTCCAAATGAATTGGCTTAAGCATGCTTACAATTATATATGTACATATGTCAAAAACCTAAATACAATGAGCGCATAGCCTCTACAACATTAATTTACAATCGCAAACCAAAATAGTCACTGTTGGCTCTATGCTCTATTCTCTACTGGCACACACTGGTTGTACAACTTCAACTGACTATAACTTTCACATCTTTGCGTATCTACTTATGCACTCTTAGACTAAGCATAAGTATAGTCTAAAAACCTTAACTTCTAGGGCACATACCATAATTCATCCATACGCATGGGCGCAGGTGCTCTGAGTTGTAGGAACTCTATATGTTATCTAGTCTTCAACACTTAATTGATTTTTTATCTTTACACTTGGTGTGCTGACTCCAAATTGCTATATGACTTTGTTTCCATAATGAAAACTCTATATCTAGTCATATACTTCAGTATAGACAACTTTCCAACAACCTCCCCCTTTTTCATTGATGGCAACAAATGAATATGGCCAAGTTTCTAACTATCCCTTTACACAAAACATTTTGTCTTCTATACATCTTTATACACATATATCTCCCTATACATCTTATATACTCCATATTCTATACAACTCCCCCTTTGACATTAATGACAAATGTATATCAAAATCTTTATCTACATGCACTTACTGAGGGAAAACATTTGAATATGCAATCTTGAGTTTCTGGATCTCCTTCTTCCAAAAGGTTATCAGAGAATTGACTATCTATATATGGGTGGATAATGCATATTGAAGCTTCTCCATCTTCTCTAATTCTGTGCTTGAACCTTGATAATAGGTTATCATGGTCGCATCAATCTCCTTTATGTTTTGACTGAGAATGTCTAGTGAGGGTGCAAGAGCGTTCCTCAACTGAGTCTATCTAGACCTTATCTTCTCCATTTCTTTCTCTGCCTTCTCAATTATGTCTAACTGACCTTGATAGACATCGTTACACATATTTACATTAGTGTAAGTATCTAACACTAACTTCTTCACCTTCTCAATCATTACCTCTGCATCTTTGATCTTCTTAAGATGGGCATCAGTGAACTTATCCTGATCCATGGATTCTACAATGACTTTGCTTCCTTGATCTGCAAACTCCTTCAATGATGCCTGGCTAGACTTAAGAGAGTTCAAGTCTAGTGCAAAATCACTCATTAGTTCATCTAGTCTCCTTTTTAAGTACTTCTCCTCTGCCACTATGGCCGCAGATTCTTCTAGGCTTGAAAAATTAACTTTGAACTGTGATATGACCGTGCTCACATCATCAACTAAATGTACATTTACCATTTTCTTATCCTCTAGCAGCAAACTATTCAAGATATTTACTAATTCCACTAGGAGAGGATTTCTCATTACTTGCTTCTCCTTAGCCTTCTCCATAGCCAGGACACTAAACTTAATCAAGTCTTCTTCCTTCTAGGAGTCCAAACTGCTAGTGTCAGGTGTGAAACTTGACAACAATGCTGAGGAGGGAGTGATGGGAGTGCTATCCATCACCTCTTGATTCACCGTGAGCAAATCAACAGAAGATTCATCTTTCTTTTCTACCTCTACTCATTTCTTTTCTTCTTCTTTCTCATTGAATATATTTTCTATGATTATTACTTCTTCTTGTTGAGTGGGAGGGGTATTGTTTCATAAGATTTATGCTTCCTTAGTTTTGACAAATGCTTCCTCAAACTTGTCCAACTCCTTATCAGTAGTTGCCATGGCTATTTCCACATTATCTATGATGATTTTGTTGTCTTTGGGTGATTCTGACATGGGCGCAAACTGATCTACTTCTGTTAGAGTTTTTTCTATGGGCCCTGAGTCTTGAGGACCTGTCATTGGTACATTAGTGGGTTCTACCACTTTATCTTCCTTGATGGGTGCATGAGTGATGGGCACAAGAGGTGGTTTGATATGTTGTTCCAACAACACCTTCTCAAACGCCTTCTCTATTTCCTTTTTTATCAACTCATAATCTTTGTTCATAATGTGAAGAATTCTCATCTTTGTTCTAAGGTGTGTCTTTACCAAATTCAATATCAGATCTATTTCTTCTTTAGAACATACAGTTAGAGTGTCTTCTAGCACTTTTTCCCTGATCCTTAGGTCTTCTTCATTTGCTTATCTTTTAAGGTTTTCTAGAATGTCCCATACATTATCTGGTATTTATGTTTTCAATTCAAGAACTATCTTTTTGAACTTTATCAAATGTTTGATAATCATACCATGAATTTCAGACTTATCAATCTCATTGTATGATTTATAGAACTTCCCTAATTGATCAATCCTTCCCTCATCAATAATTCTTGCATATAGAACTTTGAGGCTAGGTTTGAATCTTGCTTAAAGAGGTTCTTGAGTGTTTTTCTTTCTCCTTAATGCTCATGAGGATGGATTACTAGTGCTTTCTTCTTTCTTCCTCTTGAATAAAGGCTTATACTCTAGAGGAGTATCTTTGGGTGCAGAAGGAGTACTATCTTCCTTATCCTTCTTACTGTCATCTTTCTCAATTTTTATCTTCTTCATCTTGGGATCTTCTTGTTCTTCTATTGTGCTCTTTAATTCTAGGGAAATCTTATCATCCCTTCAAGGTCTTCTTGTGATACACCATGTATTCTTAGGATCTCTCATGTGACCTTTGCAATCTTTCTCTTTGTTGCAACATTGTTCAGCTTAGCATCAACTTCTCTAGTCTTTTCTTCATAGGTTCCCCACCTAGGTTCATTGTCATCTTTGGGAGTTGATAGCAGTACCTGTGCATAGGCTTTAAGAACTTGTTCCTCAACCTCATACCCAAGTGGATGAATCCACTTAGTCCTAGGTTCCATAGCTTCCATACATGTAGTATCAATCTCCACCATTTTCTTGACATCCTTACCCACTAGAAGGATAATGCCTGTCTTAGATAGGCCTGTTATCTTATGAATCAAGTCTCCTATGATTCTTATAGGTACATCTCCAATCCAAAACAAATCATCATGGATTCTTCTCAACAATATCTTTATCCATTCTTCCTCATAGAACTCATAAGTCGTGGCATATTCAACAATGGGGTGATCATTCCATTTAGTGTATTCATCCATGAACATTTTTTCTGGTTTCAACATTGTGTCCATGTGCGCCCTTAACATATCTAATCTAATAGGTTCCTTCTTACAATAAATGCAAGCTCTTATGTCTTCTACATGCATGACGCCCATCGACATGTGGGAAAATACACCCTCTAAATCATCTAGGGTTGATTTAAATGGGTGCCTCTTGAAAGCATACCAGTTCTTCTCAGCAACATCAAAAACAATAGGAGTGGCCATGACTTACTTGATATTCACTTTCCAAAGGATCTCTAAGATGTTCTGACAGCTTTCGAACCGGTGCAACAAGCTAGGGTTTCTTGCAACTGATCAAATGCACTACAATCACTGATAACTTAATCTCCAACTCTTCACAACAACTTCCAAGGCTTAATCCACTCTCCAATTGCTCTGAGTATGAATGAAATGAGTAAAAAAACATCTTTTTGTGTACTTAAAGTAAGAAATTCACCATTAATGAAACTCACGTAAACCAGGCTGTTACTTCAAATTTTCAAACTTGACTTCTGCTAACAATCAACATGTGCACTCTTGTACAAAGGTTCCAATACACTCCAATAGCTTAAGTCCAAAGGCGCATACTCTAAGGATGAGTATACTAACCACGCAGGGGTCTAGAGCTAAATTAACTCCCCCTATGACCCTGAGGGCCATTCATGTAGATGTAGAGGCTGCGTCCACTAGGGATGCATCCAATACATTACCATCAACATTTTCTTTCTTTCCATCTTACCAAATCATGCTCACATCTTTTGATGCCTTCACAAACTTGACTTCTACTTCAGGATCCAAAACTGGTTCTTTGGCCTTTTTAGGGCTTTCCTAACCTTGCGTCCTTGATCTACAAAACTTTGAGATATGTCTAGCCTTGTTATAGGTGTGAAAAATCATTGGAGGTCTATTATTCCTCAGCACATTGACATGAGTCACCATTCTACATTTTTTTGTTGTATGACCATTATAGTTACATATCTGATATGTAACATTTTGAGAACTTCTTGCATTGGTCTGATTCTGATTTCTTTGATCATGCTGAATCCTATTCTTCTTACTATTCTTGCAATCTATTTCTCTATGACCAAATCTATTACATGTATAACAGTAACCATTAAAAGGTTTTACCTCTGTATAGTTCCTTGCAATGTGTCCATGTTTGTTACATGCAAAATAGGTGCGTTCAACAAGCTTGTGCTCATTTTTAGGAGGACTACCATTGTCTTTGGTTTGATCTTCAATCTTCTCAGTATCAATAGATTCCTTTTGTGTCTCCTTTCTTGCTCGCATCTTATCAATCTAATTTTGTGCTTCATTATATCTAATACAGCTAGTGTCTCCTTTGATTCTTATTGCATACAACTGTGATTCTACCAATTCAACACTGGTGTGTAATTTTTCAATGTGATTCTTTGCATCTTTCAATTCAAATTCCAATCTTGCTTTGCAATTCTTCAAATCCAAGATTTCCAAATTTTCTTCCCTTAACTCTTCATTGAGTTGAAGGTTCTCCTTTACTTGTTCATTATAGACATCTTGATTGTTCATCAGTTTGTCATCAATTTCTTCAAGCTGACTCACTAAGGATGCATTTTCTTCATTCAACTTCTTGACTTTTTCTTCAAGATCACTGTTAGAGCATCCCTTCAAATCCTTTCTTAGTTTCTTGATAACTAATTGAGCATCACTAACTTTTTCTTTTAGTTTTTCAATTTCTCTTTCTGAGTTGTCCAGGTCTTTAAGAGCTGCTTCAAGATTCTTCTTCAAATCCTTTTTGTCCATGATCTCCTCAAGTGGTTAAACTTCTTTGCTGAGGACCAGAGCTCTAATACCAATTGTTAGGAATGGGAACACTGAGAGGGGGGGGGGGTGGTGAATCAGTGTTCACTATATTTTAACTTTTCAGTTTAGTCTGAATATAGAATTATAAATACTTAAGTACTAAAATAAACATTCACATAAACATGAAACATGAAATCAACACATGACACCAATATGGTTATGGGGAAATCCAAATAGGTAAAAACCCCGGTGGGACTTGATACCCACTAATATTCTGCACTAGTGTTTTGTGATCCTTGTTAGAAGATCCTTTACCCTGTTAGGAGTAGCTTTACAATGCTTTTAGTACAATAGACCTGGTTAAAGGTCAAACCCTATTAGGAGTCTTTTACAATGATCCATGTTAGGGGAGTGGACTCACTATCCTAGAGCTCATTGCTCAAATGATGAAGTCTACAACCTTCTGAGATCAGATACACACTATATCTGCTGGTGAACTATTGCTGTGACACTTCTTGTCAGATCAGTTCCTTTGGTGCATTGATACTTTGACCTATTTCAAAGATCTAATACATCATATGCTCTCTTCACATACCTCTTCTCTTCTTCTCACAACTCTATTACAACTTGGTTGACTTCCATACCGATTACAATGGGCACACCTTATATTTATGTGCTCACACCAATTATACAATTAGGTTGGCCCTATAACTAATTACAATTAATGCTTCCAAATGAATTAGCTTAAGTGTGCTTATAATTATACATGTACATATGTTAGAAACCTAAATACAAAGGGCACATAGCCTCTACAACATTAATTTACAATTGCAAACCAAAATAGTCACTGTCGACTCTATGCTTTGTTCTCTACTAGCACACACTAGCTATGGAACTTCAACTGACTATAACTTTCACATATTTGCATATCTACTTATGTTCTCTTAGAATAAGCATAAGTATAGTCTAAAAACCTTAAATTTTAGGGTGCATACCATAATTCATTTGTACGCATGGGTGCAGGTACTCTGAGCTGCAGGAACTCTGTATGTTGTCCAATCTTCAACACTTAACTGATTTATGATCTTTACACTTGGTGCGCTGACTCCAAACTGCTATATGACTTTTTTTCCATAATAACAACTCTATATCTAGTCATATACTTCAGTATAGACAACTTTCCAACACCCCATCTTTTGCATGATTTGAAATCCTTTCCCATATTGATGTGTGGGAATGGATATATTTTGAATGTGTTTAACATGTGCACTTGATTCTTCATCTTTGTACAACCATTTTAGGATCTCATTGTCTTCTTCATCCATGGCAGATGATGTGCTTTCCCTCACAAAATTATCATTATATTTATGGGGTAGATTTGAGGGTCTTCCATAGGAATTAGGTGATAACGGCAAGTCCATCATGGATAGGGAGTATTCGTCTACTCCTTTTTGGTTGATTTTGCACTGCTCATCAAAATTCTTCATCCTTTGGTCCATTTTCTAATAGTGGGCCTCTTTGGTGTATACTTGGATAGCTTTGGTTTTGTCTTCTTTTGATCTTTCAATAATATTATTCTCACTAACCTTCTCTTTTCCTTTAGTCGATGTAGCTAGGTTAGTGAGTTTTGGTATGTCTTCAATAACAACTTCCTTTTCTACCTTTTCTTTTCCCTTTAATAATGGAATGTCTTTAGAAATTTTCCTTTGCTCCATTTGATTAGGTATATACCCTTATGCATTGTGTGGGACTAAAGATTCATTGATAGGCTTGATGTTGTTACAATATTGGAAGGGGTTTGAGTCCCCACTTACCATTATTTCCTTCCCTAGATAAGGAAACTTTAAACATTGGTGATAAGTAGAAGGAACGGCCTACATTTCATGGATCTATGGCCTTCCTAACAAGATATTGTAGGTCAAATTTAAATCTAGCACTTGACAAATTGTTTCCTTTTGCATAGGACCAACTCTTATGGGAAGTACTATGACTCCTTTTGAAGCTCTTTCTTCATCATCATAGGCTTTAATAGTTATCTTTTTCTTAGGGTCAATAGCCTCCTCAGAAAATCCTAGGGCATTCACTAGGCTAAGGGTACAAATGTTTAAGCCAGCTCCTCCATCTATAAGGACTCTTTTCACCCTATGCTTATGAATCAAGACTTCTATGTGCACAGGCAAGTTTTGAGGATGATTAAGTGACATGTCATCTTGCTCAAAAAATGATAAGAAATGGGGTGCAATGAGGGGTCCCACCATATTTTGAAACTTATCTACCTCCAAATTTAGAGGCACATTGGTCTCCAATAAGGCTTTTTCCAAGATATCCTTATGAGTTGGTGATAATTTGAGCAACTCAAGAATAGAGATTTGAGCAAAAGTTCTTTGTAATTGATCAACCAAGTTATATTATTTTGATGATGAAGTTGAAGCTTGGTTTGATAGAACAATTTTAGGAGCATTTTTAGGTAGAATGATTTTCAACGCTTGCCCCCTAGTGACAACATTTGATGATGATTCTTTTAATTTCTCCTTTAATACTCTAACATTTATAGTTTTATCCTCTTCACTTAAAGTATTGATCATGTTGTTGTAGGTATGAGCAGAGTTGACTTTCTCATTACCTCTTTTCTGATTTTGGTTGGCATTAGATGACTCACCCTTTTCATGGTTCAAAAAGGGGTTCTTGAAGGCCGTATTATCCTCATTTTTTTGAGGTCCTTCAATTTTGATAGTTCCATCATCTATTAAATCTTGCACTAAGTGTTTCAACATCATGCATTCGTTGGTTTTATGACCTCTATTTTGATGATACTCACAATGATGAGAATCATTCCACCAATTAGGTTTAATTTGAGGTTCATAATCTCTTAAATCAGGTAATGTGATGATCTTGTTAGCAACCAAGGTCCTTAATGCGTTCTCCAAGGGTTCACCTAAAAAGGTGAATTTTCTCTTGTTATAAGTGGAGAAAATGGGTTTGGGCTTATTCCCATTAGAATTTTTATAAGGATTATTAGCATTGTTGTTTGAATTGTTGGAATTGTTATTGGAATTATTGGAATTAAAGGGAGCTTTATTTTTTTGATTTATATTATTTAAAGAATTAGCTCCACTTGATAAGTTAAAAGGGGTTGCCTTCAAGTTGTGAGCCTCCACAACTCCATCATTCACAAGATTTTTGTTATTATTTTTAACCATAACTTCGATTTATCCTTGTGATTGTTGGTCCCTTGATTGTTAACATATTTAGATACCTAATTGTTATTGTTATTATTGGTATTAGATTTATTATCTTTAAATAATTTTATCTCTCCTCTCTTTACCAATACATCTTCAATCTTGATCCCATTTTTGATAAGTTTTTCAAATGTTGGGGGATATTGGAGTTGTAATCGATAATTTATTTCCATGGTTAAATTGTTTGTAAAGATTTCCATCTTATCTTTCTCAGGGATACTTCGTGGATACCTTGAAAAAATGGTCCTCCACCTTTGTAGGAATCCTAAAAAGGATTCACCATTTTTCTGTTTGGTATCACACAATTTGAGCATCATGATTTCATGCTCGATATTATAGGAATAGTGGGTTACAAACTTGGAGGCTAACTCCTCAAAAGTCTTTATTGCTTAGGGTAACTTTGAGAACCACTCAATGGTTGGACCTCCCAAGCTCCTAGGAAAGAGTCTCATTAGGTATGTATCATTGTGCATGAACTCAATGCTTAAAGCACAAAACTCCCTTAGATGATCCTGTGGGTCTATTTTACCCATATACTTATCATATTTAGGAAAAATGGTATTGAAAGGAAAGGGTGCCATAACTAAGCTTTTGTTGAATGGGAAAGGACACAAAGCTTCAATAGAAAAGGGCTTAGGTTCGGCCACCTTTTTCATGGAATCAATTTTCTCTTGGAATGTTTTCAATTGTCTAGTCATAGCCTTCATGGGGTTATCTTCTTCTTTATTCTTCTTAAGTTTCTCTATATCATAGTCATGGGGAAGCTTTACCCCTACTTGGGCTAAGTTTAGGAAAAACCTCTCCCTATCCCTATCTATCAATTTCTCCATGACTTCTATAAATTCATGGTCTTGAGCTTCTCTCTCAACTTTTTCTTCAAGTGTTTCCTTAGGAGCTTGATTGGCATTATTGGTGTTATGGTTGTTTCCTCCTTGGTGGTAGTCATGAAACACAGAGTTTCTATCCATTTCTCCAAGTCTTTCTTCAAATAAATTTGGGAAAACATCCCCTTGATCTTGGCCTTTGAAGGGACTTTGGTATTCAACTTCACAGCCTTCATTTGCAATGCAAGTTCTATCTCCTTGTAAAGATACCCTAATTTTGTGGGACCATGTGGAAACCGACATCCAACAAGGGTTTGATTCAAAATTATCCTTGATTTAATAATTGTCGATTTTAATTGAAGAGATTAAAAATGTAAGATGAACTTTCAATGGATATCTCTTTCACTCATTTTATGTATTTCAAACACAACAATCATGCATACACTTTTTTCTTTTTACCCACTACACAATAATTGTTTGATTTTGAAAGTACATTATCACGGGTTTTGCACAAAAAGAGACTTCAAGCAATCTACCTATCTCAAGATTGGTTCGTAAACATGGCTCTTAAAGGTAGTCTTTTCTGATTTATCAAGGATTTAATATGTATTCCATTCAAAATGGATGCTAAACTTTCATCCTCCAAGTATATTAAGAGGCTTCCCACCACCAGTATATCAAAGTTTTGCACAATTCGTGAGGACTACTCGAGGAAGTTCAAAAATTTAGTATCCTTTTATCACACACCCCATTAAGGATGTGTGTGTTTTGTTTTATAGTGGGTTGGATTCTCATGGAAAAAGCAAGTGTATCCCACTTTGGGTTGTCCCTCTCACCAGCCCTTTTAAGGCAAATCTTGGGAGGTGAGCCCACTAAAGTTCTAGCATGTTCCTGGAAAGCAAGGAAATGGAGTTAAGAACTAGTTTTTGGGAATTTGATTCACCAAAAGGTGAAGAGAATATCCTAACTCTTTCTTAATTTTCCAAACACAATAAACAAGGTTAAATTACCAACCCACTAACTAGAGAGAATTGAGTATTTCTACTCTCTTCTACAAACAAGGGGCTTTCGATTTTATGTGCTTGATTTCCTCAACCTTTCTTCTTAATTAAAAAGTTTAACACTTTTGGGATTTTGATTCACTAAAAGAAGTGAAGAGCATAGGCCTAATGCTAAACTTTTCAAACAAAGATAGGCTATTTTTTTTTTTAATTACTAGATTCTTGAAGGCACCAAATGCCACAATTTAAGGGAAAAATTCACTAGTTTGAGGCTTACCTTTTCCTTGTAGCTAGCAAAAAGGCCAAGGGCATTTTTTATTTATTTTCATGTTTTATGCTTACCTTAGCAATTGCTCCTTTCCAATGTGCTTTTCCTCCAACAAGTTAGTCAACAAAACCAGCCAAAGTGAAGGAAATAAAAATAAACTTGAAGAAGCAAAGATTGAATTAAATCTAAGGCCTTATTTGCAAATTTTAAGAAAAACTTGATTTCAGGTGAGAAAATCCAATTTAATGACACAAATTTAGTTTTGTATGCTTCTACAACTTTGATATAATTTTCATAAACCTGATTTTCTTGTTGTGAATCCTTAAGGACTAGCTTGATATGTGCAATGTTCTCCTTCTTGATTTCCCTTGCTAAAGCCTTGCCTTCTTGATTAAATCTGTTCTCTGGCTTTTTCTTTTTCTGTGATCAAATATCCTACAAAGACACAAAAATCATTTTACCACAGTCAAATTATGAAAATTTGTAGTTTATTCAAAAGCATTGTCGTAATGCTTAAAAGTGCTATTTAACTGTTTAAAAGCATTGTTAATATGCTTAGAAGTGTTGTTAAAACTTTCAAAAGTGCAGCAACAAAGAGTAAAAGTGTTGCAGAATTAAGCAAAGACAGTAAAAAGTAAGTAAAAGCACTTAAAAAATGTGCAAACGCACTCGGTAGTCAGGGAAAAACTAATGTGAGAAATTTAGATAGAGATCAGAAGGATTCGAAAGCACTGCTAATCGGTGCAAAGGCACACAAATTTATCATGGAAGCACCAAAACAGTTCTTAGAAGCATTGTTTAACTATTCAGAAGCGTCGTTTGAGCTGTCAGAAGCGTTGTATTCTGCAAAACCTGAGAGTTAAACATGCAAAAAAATTGACAAAATGAAAATTCTGAGAAATTAGAAAAGTGAAGCATACTACCCCACGGTGGGCACCATTTTGTGTATGAGATTTTGTACCTTCGTATAATTAGTATTGAGCAATAAATGAAATAGAAACTAAATAAACCATAATTAGTACTCTATTTAGCAAATAAAGCACAATTAAGCATCATATGGCTCTCTATCTAAGAGTGTTAATGTGAAGCTCTCAGCAAGCTACCATTAATGATAGTCCTAGAATGAGAAATGATAATGATAAAGCAAATACTAACAATTAATTCAAATTGAAATTCTAAATTGCTCCTAAATTACCTTTCTAGCTATAATTCTCAAGAGGTTAGATGCAATTCTCAAATGTGTGGTTATGAATTATGATTGATTTTGGTCTTCCTTTTATAGATTTATGCAAGGGTAGGGGGTGTAGTTGTGTTGATCATGATTAAGCTTGAGTTGAGTCTTTGGTTCCACCATTTGAAGACAATTTAAATATTTGCATCTCTCCTAGTTATTATGCATTGCCTATATATTTAGGCACATCTACTTTGTGCTTAATTAATTTTGTATCTATTTCATTATTGATCATTATTGAATCATTCAATTGAATATATCATATTTGTCTCTTTTGTGATATCAATTGAGATTATAGATCTTGGCATTACACTCATTTCCTTAGGAAAATTCTTACATGGTATCAGGGCCATAGAATATTTCATTTCATAGTCATTGGAGAGTTTTTTGTTTCAACTTTTGGAGGGACAAGATTTAGATCCAAAGGTGTAGCAGCTTGTGGGAGCATCTAGAGAAAGATCTAACCTCACCATTGTGTCTGGGTGGTTGTTCCAATGAATTTTGACTATGAATTTGCCTATCTTGGGAAAAAGTCAAATATGTGAAAAAAAAATTATACAAATCGAGCTTGGGAAGCCCAATTTGTAATTTGAGGGTATGGATTTAAAAAAAAATTTAGAAAAATCATTTTTCTAGATCTACATATATTCATATTTCCATCACTTTATTTTTAAATCTAGGCACATTTCATGGATTTTTTGACTGGCATATTTTTGAGTTTTATTGCAATTTTATTCTACAAAAAATTAGGGTTTTTTAGGGGTCCCCACCCCTATATTTGGTCTTTTGAATTCTCAATATGAAGGATATTCAACAGGCATAGATCTAAAAAACCAATTCAACAATCACAGATCTGACAAACCAATTCAAATCAACAGTCAAACTGAGACATAACCCCAACAAGTCGAGCACAATCTACCAAGCTTCAGTTGTTTTCTTAAGGTGGTACAAAAATTATATTTAAAGGATATAAGCCAACATTGTGGGGTGCATGTGGGATTAATCCCACTACCCTCAGCCTACCTCATCCCGAGCCCATGAGCTTGGCTCATAGAGCTCACCAAGCTTGAGCCTGTGGGTGAGCTCCATCCTGCGTAACCAACATGCAACCAACACGTGGCCCAACTAGCTAGCACCACGTGGTGCCATCAGGACCTCCATGCAGGACACGCAACATACTCTAACATTAACATGTCATTGGGCTAGACAGACGAGTATTTAAAAAAAATAAAATTGATTGTTGCATGTTTTTATTGTGTTAAAATTGATGGGTGTCCATCCATCATAGGGATAGATTTACTTTTTTCATTGACATGCATTTAGCTGTCAAATTTAACCCACTACCTACATCATTAGCTTGTAATTTGAAATTTTACTGTCAAATCTGTGTATTTTTTGTTTTTTGTGATGGTTGTTTGGACGTTAAATTTAATTAGGAGGGTTTTTTATGTCATTAGTATTTGAAAAGTTGGACCTCTCACCATATGCAATTTTGATTTGGTAGTCTGAATTTGAGAGGCCTTAACTTGGTCATCCGGGCTCCAAATTAAGTATAATTTTTTTTGGGGGGGGTAGGAATTTTCTAGTGGTGCAGCTATTTTCTAGTTTTGGTGCATGCATTTTGTTGAAATTGTAGTTTTTGGTGACTGTACATGTCTAATCCTTGTTTTTGCAACTTCAAAGGCTTAATTTGGGCTCATACGAACATATTTTCAAGTGTAATGTTTTTTGAAAGTGCATAATTTTTTGAGAAATTTCTAGATTTTCTATCAGATTATAGGCTTATTTGGGTTAAAATATCACTTTCAATATTTGGTCTATTTTGGCCTATTTTGGCACTTGTAATTAATTAGATCCTTGAGTGATCTTGTGTCTTATTTTGTTGATTCTTCTATTGCTTTATATTTTATGTTGTAATCATCAAAATTAGAAGTCCACTTTGGTCCATTTTGGTAAGTGGAAATTGTACATGCACTATATATAAAGTGCCAAAATCATATATTTTTGGGGGGTTCCTTGATTGAGTGATTTGGGGGGTTGTCTTGTGTGATTGTGCCTCCTTGTCTTTTTCTCTCTTTTCATTTTTCATCATGGGTGTTTTAATTGACTTGGAGAAAGGGAGCTATAATAAATGGAGTGATCTCATTATCACTCATCTCAGTGACCATAATCTATTGCAATATTTATATACAAAAGAAATTCTGCATCTCAGTAATCCTTTCAACTAGGATGCTTGGGACAAAGTTCTCAAAGTGATTTATTTCAACATGCATGAAGATATTATGTATTCTCTTTATGGCAAGAAGAGAAATACAATTCATGATCTTTAGACCATTCTTTGGGAGATGTATGGAGATCCTCTTGTTCCTCTATTCCCAAAAGATCCAAAGCCCACCATAGCTCCTACCTCTCTAATTGAGATAATTCCTATCATTTCTCCTGATGATGATAGCATTCCTAAAGTCATGGTTTCTTGTGATTTAGTTCAATAGGGTATTCCTTGTCTTCCATCTATAGTTCCATGGGATGACTACTTGATAGGCATTGCAAGTTTATTTGTAGAGTCCTACATTTCATATTTAAGATACACTATAGATGACATTCATCTTCTCTTTGGTGAAGATGATCCTTCTTCAGTTATTATGAGGGAGCATGTTGACCCTCATCTTCATTCTCTACTTGATAAATATTTTGAGGGTGACATGATTATGGATACTTTGATACAATATTTGGAGGAGGTAAAGTTATCTTCAAAGGAGACACTTGGGTCTTTGGCACATGTTCTACATTCATCCTCATTTGATCCTATTTTGTCTTTTTTAGAAGAGTGGCTTAGTACACATGATTTGAAGGAGGCACCTTTCAACATTGATATGGGGACACTTGAGCATGTTCAATGATTCCATACATTTTGAGGTTTATTCCTACAGATTAGGGAGGAAGCTGTTGGAGATTTTTCAGCAGACCAGTACTGACTGTATGTTTGTAATTGATGAAAACATATGGAAAGTAGCATGTGTGGAAGTCTTATGCAGTAATCTCTTTGTATATGTAGCATGAACATGATATCAGCATGATATCATGGGTGCAGAGGTTAACTATTAGTACAGACAGTTATATAGTAGTTGGTGTCAACAGTATTCCTGACAGAGTTACAGGCAGTGTTCTATGTATGGTTTTCTGTATAGTTGTCATGGAGCCTTGCACGCTTGGATATGTGTTGAAGACATGTTAGTGATGTTTTAGTTATGGATGCATAGTATGTTGATGAGTAGAAGTGAAGATATGTAGTCGCTATTTTCCAGTGGTAGTTTCCTGTGTTTATTCAGAAGAGCCAACAAAGATTTCATTGGTTATGTAGTTGCACCTATCATATGGCTATGCACCCTTGGATTTAAGCTTAGAAGAGATTTATTTATGTTCTTTTAAGAGTGCATGATTTAATTCAGCTTGAGGAGAAAGATCCATTTGTTTTGGTAGACTCGACAGTGTGTAGCATGCGTCTACTTTTATCTTATTAGACAGATCCCAGATTGTGTTGCGTGCATAGTAGAGCTAACAGAATGTTTGTTGGAGTTTGTTATTATTTCTCTATTATGATTTCAAGGTGGTTCTAAAAGGCTGACTTGATTATATCATTTGGAGGAAAGATATTTATAGGCAATCATTTGTGATTGCTAAAGTGTGGTTCATGGTTGATTAAGTAGACCAGAGCAGAGTGTGTGAAGTGTTCAGCCATCAGAAGAAGGTCTATGTGACCAAGTAAAGTACTAGTGCTATTCATTGGAACTAATCCAGATAGAAGGTCTAAGCGTAGTTCACCAAGATCTAGATATAGTGTATATATGTTACTCAGAAGGTTGTAGCCTTTGCCCCTTGGAGCAGTGAGCTCTCAGATAGTGCATCCTCTCCCCTAACAGGGACAATTGTAAAAGACTCCTAATAGGGTCCAACCCTTGACCAGGTCTACTGCACTAAATATATTGTAAAGCTACTCCTAATAGGGTAAATGATCTTCTAACAAGGATCATAATACCCTAGTGTAGAATATTAGTGGGTGTCAATTCCCACTGGGGTTTTTACCTATTTGGGTTTCCCCATAACCAAAATATTTGTGTTGTGTTCTTGTGTTCTTTCATTGTGTTTATGATTTATGTTTAAGTATACTTAATTAGATAAAGAATTGAATGTTTTAGATAACTGATTCACCCCCCCCCCCCCCCCCCCTCTCAGTTATCTCTTGGTACTATTCCTAACAGAAGCTTCATACATACACCTTTGGTCTTGTTTCTTCCTAAGAGAAGGAATGTTGATCTACACTCATGGAGCAGTTTCTACATTGATCCTAGAGCATCTACCATTGGTGTTCATTCTACATTGAGGGGGGGCTACTTGGTCTCTCTTCCTCTTCTTCTCTCTTATGGGGGGACTTTTTCCTCACATGAGGTTTTTCCTTCTGATACTTCTTTGAGAATTTTATTCTTGTATTCATATTTCTTTTTGGGGAATGGTTTTTCCCATGAGGTTTTCCCTCTTTCTCTGCTTTATTAGAGATTGCATATTTTTAGCACTTGCATATAGTACATGGGTACCTAACATGTCCTAGTAGTCGGGACCAATCTTGCATTTTCATTTAGTCTTGTGAGCTTAAGTGTATTCTCCTAAGTTTCACTTAAGGGGGGGTGTTGGTGTAATTAAATATTCCTAATTACACTTTACTTAATTTTACTTAGGATAATGCATTTTCATATTAGTTGTCATTGAGACACTTAGGAGTTTTCATTTTACTTTAGCACATGGTGTAGGATAATTTCCACTTTATGTGTGAGATCCACCTTTAGTGTTCTTATCACATTATCATCCTCTCATTTTTGCACATACTTTGATGCACAATGAAGGATGATCCATCTTTGGTGGACATGTGATTACACCTTGTCTAGTTGATAGGTTATCATTTGCATCTCTCCTAGTTATCATGAATTCCCTACATATTCAAGCACATCTACTTTGTACTTTTGATTTTGTATCTATTTCATTGTTGATCATTATTGAATCATTCAATTGATCATATCATATTTGTCTTTATTGTGTTATCTATTGAGCTTATAGATCTTGGCATTACATTCATTGCCTGAGGCAAATTCTTATAATTTGAAATTTGTATTCTCGTGTCTGAGACTACATCCTTAGCATAGTTGAGCTATACCTATTTGATGGGACAATCAAGAGACCCATACTATTGGTTTGACACCAATTAAGTGATCCTTGTATCATAATGGAATCTATGACATTTAAGACTTTTTATGGCCTTGTATTTATTACCTTTTCATTTTTTCTATATTTATTAGCATGATTTATGCTTGAGTTGATCTCAAATACCATATCCTTATCATTATAGAGCTATGCTCATTGATGGGATCTTTGAGAGACCAGTGATCTTGGTGTGAGACCAATTGAGCTTACCATGCTTCATTATGGTTTAATAACTTTTGAGTCTTTCATTACCTCATACTTTGTTCCACTATCTTGCATCATGCCTCATTATTATAACAAGATGGGTCTATTTTGTGTTTGATTAGTGGACTAGAGTGGCTCTCTAAGATAGGATAAGACATAAAGAGGTCACCAAGGTAACCCTAAAATGGTTTTTAATGAATTGATAACTAAATAAATGAATGGGGTAAAAACAAATAACAATATTATTATGTCCATCTGAAAATGTTGAGGTGGTAAATCCATGTTCATCTAAGGATGTTGAGTTTTCATAGACATGGCTATCTATAGATGTTTATATAGTATAGTTGTATCCATCTACATATGTTGATCTGACATATTAGAGCCTCCTTATTTGAGAAGAATTTCTCAAATCCTTATGGGTCTCATTGTGTCATATAATGACACTCCCACTCTTGAGTCTCTACATCAAACCTATATTTAGATATGAGTAGTGACCTTGTGTACATATTACTTGGTACCTTACTATTGTGAGATTGCATTGGGCTTGTTATGTCATTGTTTGATTATATGCACTTGTATGGCATAAGTATTAGCCTACTATTCCTTGTGTGAATTGTACTTGTTTGGGCTATGTGACTATCTCTACAAGCATGATGAGGTGTACCATAGGGTGCACATGGTTGAGTAGAATGAGATGTCACTATTGGGGACATGATTATATGAGGTGGACTAGATCCAGTGGTTCTAGTATCAAGCATGATTTTCTCCTCTCTATCCTTATGCATTTCTTTCAATACTAGTACTTATGCATTATCGTATATTTGGTGGCTATTGTATTTATGTTTATATTGATCATAATGAGTGACTATGGCCTCAAAATCTTACATTTGGTACTTCATAATGTGGAAGTTGATATTTATCATCCATACATTGGTATTGGCAATTTATAGGCATAATTTTTATGTGTTTTCTTGTCTTTTTATTATTTTAGCGTGTGCACTTAGATTTTAGCACATGCATCTACCAACTAGCACATGCATTCTTTATCTGAGACGTTTATTATCTTTAGTGTGTTATTTTTGAGGTTCTATTGCATGTGATTCTACTTTAGTGCCTAATAAATTTTAGCACATGCACCTATACTTTATCACATTCTTTTGTTTGGAATTGTCAATTGGATTCTAAGCCTCATTTTATTTAGAGTTTCTTTGTGTGTATTCTCATGGTGGTATCCTTGTGGTTATATGTTAGTTTTAGTGGATCAATAAAAATAAAATGCTTAATCATCTTAGGAACACTTCTCTTTTAGTGTTTAAAATGAATATATGTTTTGATGTATTCATAGGATTAATTTACTCTCCTCTTTTGGCAGTCATGAGTTATTGTTAGCTTGTCCTCTTGTAGGCTGGACTTTTTTTTGAGATCCCATTAGGTGATCTCATGAGCATGTATATTCCATTATAAGTGTGTGTTTAGGTATTCTTGTAACCCTTGGGAGAATGTGATTACTTCTTCTTATGCATGATTTTGAAATTATCATTATTGTTGCAACTTTTCTTATGCATTTATTTATATGTTATGCACTTGTTAACATTATTATTACAAAATATATATATCAGTGCAAGTTCTACCCTAAGTTTTGAGGGTTCCTTGGAAAGATGTTACACATATCACAAGCAATTAATTATAATTTTTATAAAATATTATTCATGTCTAGAAACCAATCCGAGCAGCCATCTCCATTGATGGACCTCCAAAAACACAAAAAAAATAAATGTAAGAATATGCAAATATAGGAAAACCCATTGATTCCAAAGTGAAAAACATCACATTCATCCAATTCTTGGCATGAATATCAACAAAGATCAAGTACCATTGATCTAAAAAAGTGCTAGGTGGAGAGGTGGAGTGGTTGTAGGAGAGGCAGGAGAACCCACATTTCAAATTTTTGGGCTTTTGTGTGTTGCATAGGCTCCTCTTTGTAAGAAGATGAGGATTGTGCTAGTGAGGAAGATTAACCACCAGACAATAATGATTCTTTAGTGGGGGAATTATTTGTGGGAATTTTTTTGTGGCTACATGAGACTTTGGCTACCTGGCACCAATCCCTTTTTCCTTCTTGGTCTCTTAGACTATGGATTGTGGGTTGCAACATGGTGGGTATGGGGAGTAGCCTGGGGAGTTGGATTAGATCCCTTTGTGTTGTCTTGGGTTCCCCCATCAATGATAATCCTGAGAGACTTTGTGGCGAGGGAATTTTGTTGTTTGGTTCCCTTATTTTTATTGTTCCCTATTTGTTGGGAACCGATCTTTGGTGGGTGTTGGATACTTGGCCTTTGGTGATTGTGTTATGGAAGAATGGTTTGTTCTATGTACTATGGATCATACAAGGATTGTGGCTAGAAAAAAAGATGTGTTGGAGCTTGGATCAGTGTGGGAAGATCTATCATTTCCATGGCATTATTGTTAAAACTAATTTTATTTCAATATCCTACTCATTTTTTCCTTCCCAGTAGTGGTGGGTTTTGAACATCTATTCTTCTAGATGTTGGCTCTATTGGAGTTGACCAGAGAGATGAGGATTTTGTTTGTTGGGGGTTTTTTTCCTATTTTAGTGAAGGGAGTTGGACCAGTTCATGATGTTTTTCTTCTCCTCCAATGTTCTATTTTGGTGGATCTTTGTTCTTTTTCCCTACAGGTAAGCTTCAAGTCTTCCTTATGATCTTGTTAATGTTATTTTTTGTGAAGAAGACTAGGATTCTCTTTGGTTAGGGATATGTGTTGAGGAAAGGCTAATAAGGAGTTTTCTTGGTGTTGGCTTCCTATACTTGGAGTCATTTTTTTAATAGGATGAGGTTTTTTTGAGAGGGTTCTTTGATAAAAATTTTATTGTTTTCCTCACTTTAGCCTGGGTTTTTCTTTCCTATAAGACCTCTTTCTTCAACATTGTCTTATTTTTTGGGTATTGGTGAATTTGTGGCTTCTAGGTGTTTGGTGTTTTTGGTCGGATTGTGAATTTGATAGAGTTTATTTTTTTTCAAGAGAGGGGGCTTTGACGAACTCTATCAAGCTCTTTCCTGGTGAGCTTTCCTTTACTTTGATGTTGGCTTGTGGTAGAATAATGGTTGTCGATAGCTCTTGCTGGACTTTGGGAGATATTTATTCAAAGCTAGAGGTTTATTTTTTTGATGGTATGGGGAAGTTGGTTATAATTTATCTTTATATCAAAGGGGGCTTCAAAATTTGTGGGGCTGCTATTTCTCCCCATCTTTGGGTTCCATCTTCCTTTGGAGGAGTTTTCTTGTTGTGACAGGGTTTGTTTTTGGGAGAAATATCTTTGTGGACGGTTGGATCACTAGTTGGAGAGGTTAGGAAGTCGGTTAGTGCTAGTTTTCTTAAGGGAGAGGGATTTGATGATCTCAGCCTCTCTGATTTCCTTCTTCTCTCTAGGGGTTCTCTTTAGTTGATTGTGCTCTATCATGGTGTTAGTGGTTGGTAAAATAGTTGGGGTGGGCCCTCTCTATGGTTTTTTGGGTTCCTCAATATTGGGATGGGGATGTCACATGGCTCTAATTTTTTTTATGTTAGGGTGCCTTGACAATTTAATGCCTTCTGATTCTCTTCATCTACTCTGGGGTCTTCTCCTTTAGGAGGTGTTTCCCCCTTCTACTTTTTTTTTGGGAGGATTCTCCTCAAGGGGAGTTGGGATCCTTCTTTTTGTGGTGAGGTTGATTAACAGTGTTGTCTTTCATAAGGGAGGGATCTATTATTATTTCATCCCTTTACTTCAGGGTCTCTTTTCCTATGGATAATATTTGTTGGTGCATTGGTATTTTCTCTTTGAGAGGATTCTCTTTGTGGGAAGGTGGGGTCTTAGCAGTTGAAGTGTAGAAATTAGAAGGTAGGGATTTCCTTAAGAGAGGGGGATTTGTTCATTTATATCCTTTTGATTTCCTCCTTATACTCTTGGCCCCTTGTTTGCTTGAGGGTTCTTCTCATGGAGATTGTGTGGCTTCTTGGTGTGGCTTCTCCTTTTGGGATGCTTAAGTCTTTTTTTTGTGGTGGGGAAGATTGGGGGTTATTATTTTCTTAAGATAGGAGACATTGATGATTCCATAAATTATTCTTGTCCTCCTAACTTCAAGATCCTTTTTCCTTTGGAGGTGTAGTTATTGATTCTCAATTTTTGTTGACTACTCCTATTGAGGTGGAGCTATCTTCTATTGAGGTGGAGATAGGTGTTAGTGTCAATTCTAGTGAAAGCTATTTGAGATATGAAGAAATGAATTCTTTCTTTTATTATTCATCTTTTAGTGTTTATTTTGATGGTTGCATTGAAAGTTCAAGTATCATTTTGGGAGCCATGTCAAAACCTAATTATTGTGTCTTAGGGATTCTTCAAATCCCTTTGGATTTATTTTCTCTTGAGATTTGTTCAATAATATATGGCATTGGCCTTTTTTCTAGCCATTAATTTGGTTGTTGTCTATTTGTTGGTGTTCTCCTATTGTTTTCTATTTTGTAGCATCTTGTCTTAGTCAGGTCCAAATCCCCCTCAAAATATGATTGTAATGGGTTTCAAGGCTCGATCAAAATCATTTTTTACACTAATTAAAAACATCACATTTATCTAATTAAAATTATTTTTGTCCACACATGGAGAAACGAGTAGCATAACAATATACAAAACTCCCCATTTCAAATGCAAATTATGAATAAACCCAAATAAGTACCAAGTTGATAAAACTAGTGGGGAACAAGAATAATATCATCCCACATAACAAATGCAACAAACTCTCATTGATAAAATTGAAGAACAAGAGAGATATGAGGTTTCCTACCTCAAAATATAGAAAACCCACAAAATGGAAGAATTCCTCCAAAAACCATGAAGGCAAACAAGATTATCAGAAACACGAAGTAATCCTAACACAAATAGATAATGAGATAATATCCACAAAAAAAATAGCACTTCAATCACCTAAGACAGTGAAATCAAATTTCTCCAATAGGTTTTGGAAACCAAAGTTTGAAATTCATGAAAACCAAGTGAGGATAATAAACTCACTTTTCAATTATAAAGTCTTTTTCAAAAAGGTTAAATGGAAAAAATAAAATCATTTAAATTTTAATTAATCAAAAAGCCAAATAAAAACCCCCTAAAGCTCCCAAAAGTTAATTTATTTAAATTCAATTAGATGGAACACACATATGGCATATTTGCTGGTAAATATAAAACTACCATATAAAAATTTATAAATTTAAAATGGCATTTTAATTTAAATAACTTGACCAAAATAGCTACAGATAAATTGACTATGCACAAACACTTTATAAGTCTTTCAAAAATTATGCAAGAATAATCTAGATATTACCTATGCAATAGCTAGAGGTAGAATAAAATCCAAATAAAGATACATCATCCAAACTAGTAACAATAAATGGTTAAGTATCATGAACAACCTATGTGACTATCTCTTATAACCATTGTCATATATAAAGACATGTTAAGATCTATGAAGCCAAGTAGAATCAATTTTTGGTACCTTTCATCACTACAACATATGCACATCAAGTATAGTCACTCATACATATAAAATATCCCAAGATATATACAAATAATCAATAACTGAAACTGATGAGGGGGCATTTTAAAAGTGTAATCATTCTTATGCATTCGAATATTACGATATCATCCCTTTCATATTTAATCATCACTTAAAATATAATAATAATAATAATAATAATCTCATTTGATTTATATTTTTAAAATAACATTCTACGACAATAATGAGCATATATCAAATCCATGAACTACATAATAATAATTATAATAATAATAATAATAAAAATAAAGTGTGGTAAATCACAATATCTCAGCAAATAATGGCACAATCATCAATGAATCAATCATTCAAAATCAATCAAGACCAATATAATCAAATATCTTCATATATAATATAAAACAAACATCATAACATAACATCATGTCACATCATTGTAGAGTCATCATGCATATATGATCATCATTGAAACATAAGTATAACTACTATATATCCACATTAGCAATGATATCTATATGATCAAAAAAATATAACTATAACTTATCACATTACATAAATGATAATACCAAAAAAATAATATACAAATAATCATGAACTAATATCAATAAAATCTAACTCGAATTTTAAAAAAACAATGATAAAATACAACTACAAGAGCACTGCATTCAATATATAAAGAAAAAAATATTTTTAATTTAAAAATATAAAATATAATTACTTTAGTATAATTTTTATTGTATATCTACTTATCTTTTATTATACTTCAATTTTTAATATTTTTATATACAAAGCAAATTAAGAACTTCAGAAGGAGAATCGTACTTTCATCTAATATTCCAATTAATCTAATCTCTCTAAATTTTAAAAAGAGAATCTTACTTTCATTTAATATTCTAATTAATCTTGTGAACCAATCTTGCTTAGATTTAAGTTTAACAATGACTTATTCATAAAGTTTAATATGACAATATTTCAAGCTTGGAGAAATTTCATATGTCAATTGTACATTTTAAAATATCTCTCAAAAATATGTTATTTTTCTAAAATATAAAAAGCAAAAAGGAACACTCTTTAATAGAATCAATTTTTTTAATAGTAATTTCAATCAATTAGTAAGCTTTTTTCTTAAGTTAACTTGTCTTTTTAGTATTGAGTCTATTATCACCTAGATGAATCATAATAATTATTCTATGATCTTTCATAAAAATATTATAAAAATTATTATCACTAATAAAATTGAATGTGACTTTCAATTACATTTAAATTGTAATCTCAAATTTTAATATTATATGAAAGGAATTGTAAATTTAATAAATTTCTATTGAAATCAGTTTGAACCATGTTTTTTTCTATTAATAGCAAAAACACAAGGGTGTTGCCCCTTTAAAATAAATTAGCTAAAGGCAGTTCAACCAAAGCATTAACCCAACATTAACAACACATGAATAGATAATTAACATCAAAACCATTAACAAAGTCTTAATAGAGTAAAACTATTAATTACTATAAGTCTTATTAACATATAAATGTAAACTATTAAAAAATTTAACATTTAGAAAAAAACTGAAGATAGAAACAACCACCCTATAGCTAGGCAAGGATAACTTTAAGAAACACCCCCCCCCCCCCCTCCCGAAAAGTATAAAATCGTGGTGAATCACATGTTTTTTGGAGGGAAAATTTTTAATATTGATGGCGAATTGTCTTTCAAAATATGAATATTTGGTGGCAAATTTTTTAATAATGTATACCATTTTTATAAAAATATGGTGACTACAATTTTTTAATAGGAAAATTATTAATTTAATTGGCGAATCAAACTTCCTTATATTGATAAATTTTGGTGAAACTATTTTCATTAATTTATTTGTCATGGCGAATGTTTTTCAACAATACATATAAACTTGGCAATTTAATACAATAGTTGTATAGTTGGTATGGCAATTTAATAATTGGAAATAATTATTAAATTTAACATTCCAGGTGATTTAATTTTTTAACTTAAATTTAATAAATTTGGTCCTGAGTTTTCATTCTTGAATAATGACACGTGTGATGATTCCAGAGGGAGTTTTCAGTACAAGAGTTATCCCACCACATTCTGTATGAAATGTTGTTGGCAAGTTGACTATACTGTTGTATATGACTACAATTAAGTATTTTCATTATGGAAACAAAGTCATATGGAGTTTTGGAGTCAACACACTTACTCATAAGATCATAAAATGGCTAAGTATGGAAGATTGGACAGTCATTAGAGCACCAGATGAACAGACCATCAACGCAAGTGTGTATGACCAAGTTTTGGCATGCGCCCTTGAAGATAAGCCTTTGGATATGTTAGTAAGCTACAGTTAAGAACGCATGGTCAGATGTGATGGTATGAAGAAGACACCATGAGTTGAAGTGATACAGACAGTGAGCGGCAAAGCAGAACAGAGTATGCATCCAACTGTTGGTATTTTGGTTAGCGTGTATAATATTCTTTTGTAAAGGCTATGCACCTATTGTATTTAGGTTATAGACATGTTAATATTATTTTATGTAAACACACTTGAGCCAATTCATTTGGAAGCATTGTATGTAATAGGTTAAAGGCTGACCTAATGATTAGTTTTGTATGCACATATAAATAAGACATGCACCTTTGTATTTCAATATGTGATGAGATATAGAGTTGATAGAAGCAGAGCAGAAGTATGCAAAGAGTAGTTAAAATGTTGTAGAGCTTTACAAGAGGTTAAAGCATCAGTGCACAAAAGGAACTGATCAGACAAGCAGTGTCAAAGTAGCAGTTCACCATTGGTAGATATAGTGTGTATATGATATCCAGGAGGTTGTAGCCTTCTCATTGAGTAGTGAGCTCTGGCAGTGAGCCACCACCCCTAATAGGGTTATTGTAAAAGACTCCTAATAGGGTCTAACCCTTGACCAAATCACTGTACTTATTACATTGTAAAGATCAACTCCTAACAGGGTTGTAAGATCTTCTAACAAGGATCATAATACTCTAGTGCAGTTCTTAGTGGGTGTCAATTCCCACCGGGGTTTTTACCTATTTGGGTTTCCCTGTAATCATATTTGGTGTTATGTGTTATGGTTTTTTATCTTACTTGCATTGATATTCATTTTAGTGCTTAATCAATTAAGTTAAGTTTCAAGATATCAGAAAAAGTAATAATATATAAAACACTGATTCACCCCCCCCCCCCCCCCTCTTAGTGTTCCCATTCCTAAAAATTGGGATCAGAGCTTTGGTCCTCTGAAGACAAGTTTAACCACTTGAGGAGATCATGGGTTCGGAAGAAGTGAAACATCTGAAGAAGAATCTTGAAGCAGCTCTTGAAGACCTTGATAGATCCGAAAAGGAAATTGAAGAACTGACAATAAAGGTTAGTGGTTCTCAAGTATTCATCAAGAAACTGAGAAAATATTTGAAGGATTGTTCAAACAATGATTTAGGGAAAATGGTCAAAAAGCTAAATGAGGAAAACACATCTCTGAAGGATCAGATTGAAGAGTTGGATGAAAAGCTATTTAACAATCAAGAAGCCTATGAAGAACAGGTCAAAGAAAACAAGCAGTTGGATGAAGAACTAAGGCAAGCAAACATGAAAATCTTGGAGTTAAAGAACATCAAAAAGCAAGCGGAATCTAAATTGACTGAATCAAAGAATCATATTGAAAAATTGCACACAAGCAAAGATATAATAGAGTCATAGTTGTATGCATAGAGGATTAAAGGAGATGCCTCTAGTATTGGATTCAATGAAGCACAAAATCAAATCAATGATATGCAAGGAAGAATGAAAGCACCAGAAGAATCTACAAAAGCCAAGAAGATTGAAGATCATACTAAAGCTAAAGAAGAACCATCTAAAGATGATCACAAGCCAGTAAAAAAAACTTGTTACGCTTGTAACAAGAATGGACACATAGCAAGAGATTGTAAAGAGGTAAGACCTTTCAATGGTTACTGTTATTCATGCAATAAGTTTGGTCATAGAGCTATGAATTGTAGATCAAATCAAAGAAATCAAAATCAGCAAAGTCAAAGAAATCATCCTCAGCAAAATGTTAGAAGTCCTCAGAACATTACATGTCAAATATGTAATTATAATGGTCATACAACTAGACAATGCAAAATGGTAACTCACATCAATGCGTCAATGAATATAAGGCCTCCATTTATTTGTCACTCTTGTAACAAGGTTGGACATATCTCAAAGTTTTGCAGATCAAAAGTGCAAAGACAAGAAAGCCCTAAAAAGTCAAAAGGATCAATATTGGATGAAGTAGGAGAAGTCAAGTTTGTGAAAGCTATAGAAGATGCGAGCATGATTTGGAAGGAAGAAAAGAAGGATAATGTTGATGAAATAGTTGAGGATGCATCCGCGATGGACGCACCTCCTATTTATGGTTAAATGATTGTCATGGTCAAGGGGGAGCTAGATTTTCTCTAGACCCCTGTGCAGATGGTATACTCACCCTCAGAGTATGCGCCTTTGGATATAACTATTTGGATACTAGTTGATGCTATATGTGAGAGTGCACTTACTGATTGATAGAAAAAATGGAGATTGAAATTTTTTATTGCATTTTGTGTTTACGCAGCAAGCATTAATTGTGGAAATTTGATTTAAAGTCACTAAAGATCCTTTATTCACACATTTGCATTCAAGTTTGAGCATTTGAAGATCACAGGAGTTCAAGCAGTTAATTTGTGAAGAATTGTAGTTGGATTATTAGCGAAGAAGTGCATCTATTGTTGCGGAACCCTAGTTTAGTCGCGACAATCCAGAAACCCTTGGAAACTTATTTGAAGTGATTCAACAAGTAAGTTATGGCTACTCTAGTTGTATTTGATGCTTCCAAAAGGAAAAGATATGTATTTAGAAGGCATCCATTTAAGTCAACCCTAGATGATTTGGAAGGAGCATTCTCTAGGACTCCTATGGGAATTATGCACGTAGAGGACATATGTGCATATATTTATTGCAAGAAGGAACCTATTGGATTGGATAGAATTAGGCCGCACATAGAAACCATGATGAATCCAGAAAAAACATTCACTGATGAGTTCACGCACTTAGAAGACAACCCTATTATTGAGTATGCCATAGCATATGAATTTTATGAATTTGAATGGATCAATATTTTGCTAAGAAGAATACATGATGCCTTGTTCTAGATAGGAGAAGTCCTTGTTCGAATAACCACTGATCTCATTTATGAGATGACAAGACTACCCAAGACTAGTACCATTCTTCCAAGTGGCAAGGATGTAAGAAAACAAGTAGAAAAATCTTGCAAATCCTAGAGTGATAAGTGCAGGATGAAAATTGAGCCTATAGAAGAGAAAGATATAAAACTGATGTCTATGATACTTGGATATAGATTCTAGCATGCAAACAGGGTAAATAGTGTGTCTGTGGCCACTATTTTAGCAACCAAAAGGATTGTAAAAGAAAATGGAGACTTCAACTTGTGTGAGATCTTGCACTCATAGTTGATGGACAATATCAGGGCAATCAAACATGACAAGAGTAAGATATTTAGGTTTGGATTACCAATAATCTATATGTACTTCCATATAGTTGGAAAAGTATCAAATCTTTATCTAGATAGGAGCTTGCCTACAATGCCTCAAATTTCATTCAAGGCATCATCTAAGAGTACCTTGAGAGATTTAATGGAATTGGAAATCAAAACATTTAGAATAAATATGCAGAGGAGGTATAGGATACCTGAGAGTATTGTGGAAAAGTATAAGGACAACATTTGTTTCATGGTGGAGACAAACATAACTTGTATGGAAGTTGTAGAGCCTAGGACTAAGTGGATCCATCCACTTGGTTATGAAGTAGAAGAACATGTTTTGGAAGCATATGCACAAGTTCTACTATCAGGGCCCAAAGATCCCAATTAACCAAGATGGGGTACTTATGAAGAAAAGAATAGATAGGTTGATTCAGTCCTAAACAATGTTGTGACCAAGAGGACAGCATCTAAAATCACCTCTGAGATACTAAAGATTCATGGTGTCACTCAAGTTGACCTAGATAAGGCAAGGGAAGCCAAGATTACAATGCAACTTGAGAGTGCACCCTCTTATGAAGTAAAAATAGAGAAGACTGATGACCCCAAAGAGAAGAAATTAAAAATTGAGAAAACAGATGATCCCAAGGAAAAGAAGGACAAGACTATTGATAGCACTTCATCAACCACTCCTATTGTTGATTTGGAGTCCATTGAAGCATCTCCTGAGACAAGAAAGATACCTAAGAGGAAGAAGTAGACTGTCACAAGCCATCCATTAGCTAGATCCATAAGAAGCTGAGGTAGAAATGTTTAAGCACCTCCTGAGGTAGGATTCCTATCGAGTCTAGAAGTATTGAGATCAAGAGTAGTTGATGAAGGAAAAATTGATCAAATAGCTAAGTTCTATGAAAAGTACCATAAGATAGATAAATCAAAGATCCATGGTATGATTATAAAGCACATGATCAAGTTTAAAAAGATAGTTCTTGAACTCAAGTCAATCTTTCCAGAAAATGTATGGAACATTATGGATTCCTTGAAAAGATAAGCAATAGAAGAAGACTTTAGAATAAGGGAAAAGACCTTAGATGATAATCTTCTAGTATGTTCAGTTGAGGAGAAAACATTATTTTTGGAATTGGTGAAGCCTCACCTTAGAACCAAGCTAAGAATCTTATAGATCATGAACAAGGATTATGAGATAGTTGCAAAGGAGACTAAAAAAGCATTTGAGAAGCTATTTTTGGAACAACACATGTATCCATCATCTATGCTTGCAACTAAAGTTCCTATTGAGCAAGTAAAAGAATTTTAGGTCCTTAATGTACCTATAATAGGTCTGCAAGATTTAGTTCCCATAGTAACAATGTCTAATGATGCAATGGAGTCTGCGCCCATGCCTAGAACAAAAGATGATACAATTATGATTGATAATGTGGAGATATCAATGGTGGCCATAGATAAGGACTTGGATAAGTTTTAGGAAGCCTTTGTAAGTACAGAAGAGGTTGAAATACTATGCGGTGATAATTCACCTAAGCAATAAGAGGAAATTCAAATTGAGGATCTAACGGGATAGGAAGAAGAAGAGGAGAAAGATAAAGAAAAGGAGAAAGAGGATGAAGAGAAGAAAGATGAACCTGTGATTGTAAAGACTGAGGTAATGGATGTTAGTCAAATTTCACTCCTTACCCCTAATCCCTCAATATCATTGTTGTCAAGGCTAACCCCTGACACAATAAGCTTAGATTCATGAGGAGAAGAAAACCTGATTAAGATCAATATGCTAGCAATGGAAAAGGCAAAGGAGAAAAAAGTTATGAGGAATCCATTGTTTGTTGAATCAGTCAACATCCTGAATAGCTTACTACCTAAGAACAAGAATTGATAAGTGTTCATTCAGTAGATGATGTCAGCACAATCATGACAAGTTTCAAAGAAAACTTCTTTAGCCTAGAAGAATCTGTATCCAAAGTTGCCGAGGAGAAATATCTTAAGAAGAGATTGAGTGAATTGATAGGTAACTTCACAATTGATCTTAGCTCTTTGAAAGTTGGTCAAGCATTGCTGAAAGATTTTACAGCTAAAGGAATAAAGATCATAGCTGATTGTATGGACAAGGATAAGCTTACTGCAGACCTTTCCAAGAAGATCCAAGAAGCTAAAACTATGATGATAGTTATGATTAAATCAGTGTTGGATCCCTCACAAGATGTAAATATGTGCAATAATGTCTATCAGGGATAGTTAAACAAAATAGAGAAAATAGAAAAAGAAATGGCTAAGATAAGGGAAAGGCAAAATCAACTAAGAAATGCTCTTGCGCCCTCATTGGATGTGCTAAATCAAAACATCAAGGAGATAGATGCCACTATTGTGACAGTGCATTTAGAGAAGATGGAGAAGTTGACTTATGCTTCATGTGCCCATCTTCAGACTATAGATGCACTAAAAGCATTTTGGCAGCAAGAGATCCAGGACTTGAAAATTGCATATCCGGATGTACTCACTTTGTAAGTACTTGTAGATACTTTTTTAGCACCTTTTTCATTAATGTCAAAGGGGGAGTAGAGTATATATTATAAGGGAGAATATGGAGTAGTATATATGATGTAAAAAGGAGTAAAGTATATAGTATAAGAGAGATATAAGATAGAATATATGTTAGAAAGTTTTGTATAAATATATAGTTAGTAACTTCACCATATTCCTTTGTTTCCATTAATTAAAAAGGGGGAGATTGTTGGAAAGTTGACTATACTATTGTATATGACTAAAATTAAGTGTTCTTATTATGGAAAAAAATTCATATGGAGTTTTGGAGTCAGCGCACTTACTCATAAGATCAAAAAATGGCTAAGTATGGAAAACTGGACAGTTAGTAGAGCACCAGATGAATAGAGCATCAGCGCACATGTGTATGATTGAATTTTGGCATGCACCCTTGAAGATAAGCCTTTGGATATGTTATTAAGCTACAATTAAGAACACATGGTTAGATGTGGTGTTATGAAGAAGATACAGCGAGTTGAAGTGATACAAACAGTGAGTGACAGAGAAGAATAGAGTATGTAGCCGACTGTTGGTATTTTGGTTAGTGTGTATACTATTCTTTTGTAAAGGCTATGTACCTATTGTATTTAGGTTATAGACATGTTAATATCATTGTATTTAAACATGCTTGATCCAATTCATTTGGAAGCATTGTATGTAATAGGTTGAAGGCCAGCCTAGTGATTAGTTTTGTATGCGCATATAAATAAGACATGCACCTTTGTATTTCAATATGTGATGAGATATAGAGTTGATAGAAGAAGAGAAGAAGTATGTGAAGAGCAGTTAGAATTTTGTAGAGCTTTACAAGAGGTTAAAGCATCAGCACACAAAAGGAACTGATCAGATAAGCAGTGTCAAAGTAGCAGTTCACCATTGGCATATATAGTGTGTATCTGATATCCAAGAGGTTGTAGCCTTCTCATTGAGTAGTGAGCTCTGGCAGTGAGCCACCACCCCTAATAGGGTTATTGTAAAAGACTCCTAATAGGGTCTAAACCTTGACCAGGTCACTATACTTATTGCATTGTAAAGATCAACTCCTAACAGGGTTGTAAGATCTTCTAACGGGGATCATAATACTCTAGTGCAGTTCTTAGTGGGTGTCAATTCCCACCGGGGTTTTTACCTATTTGGTTCCCTGTAATCATATTTGGTGTTATGTTTTATGGTTGTTTATCTTACTTGCATTGATATTCATTTCAGTACTTAAGCAATTAACTTAAGTTTCAAGATATCAGAAAAAGTAATAATTTATATAGATCACTGATTCACCCCCCCCCAGTGTTCCCATTCCTTACAAATGCACCTTCCACCGTTCATCTCTCTTAATCCAATGGTTCTCATTTGATGTTGAAGTTGCACTAGTGGGTGCACTGGGTCCCATCACTATGATCCTCATCCAATAAGCCCATGATCAATCATACCATGTGTTATGATTCTATCGAGAGTTTGTCATAAAGGTTATGAAGACCAACAATAGGCCTTAAATTCACCTTTGGTCATTGATATGTTGTAATCCAATGGATGTGTGAGTCTGTGACCTCATAAAATTATTAATTAATGGTGATGATTAGATGACATCAAATAAAGTAATGTAACTATCAATTAATGGCTTCTTAGATGGTGCCTTTCAGTTTCAATTTTCAATGATAGATATGTGTCTAACATCATTAGATTCATTACCTCAATATAATAATGCCTTAAGGCTTAATTGATCTTACATCAATAGTTTCTAACATTTTTTTTTTATCGTTCGATGATCTTACATCAATGGTAAAGCTTCATTTCCTACCACCATTTTGCAGCTAACATACTTTTCTCATTGTTTCTGCGGAGTGGGCATAGGTTTCAAGTTTTTTTATATTAAAGAATTGTTATGTCCACCTACATTCATTATTCCTAAGATAGAAAATGTCTTATCATAAGTCATGTTTCAATTTCACCCACCGTTGCATTAAATATGAAAGATTTGGAAATTTTTGAAGGACAGTTACCATTTAACTAACAAATTAATTAGAACTTTAGGGAAGAGAAAGAATTTCAATCAGGGGCTTATAAATAGATGATCTACACTAGTTAATTTATGATTGTGAAAGCGGATTTTGTGAAAATAGTCTGTGAGTGTCAGGTTCTCTTTGAGTTTTCTCAAAAATTAGAATATTAATATCAGTTTGTCAAATTTTAATTTGCAATGGACACTCCAATTCATTTAAGATGCACTTCCTTGGAGGATTAGAAGGCCTTTTTGGGCCTAGTCATAGACCCAATCCTGGTGTCTATTTCTATGAAGTTGGGAGCCTTCACCAAGGAGGTTATAAGGATGGTGTTGGGACATGAATTTTTGGAGAATGAAAATAGGTATAGAGTTAACACCGACATTTTATCTCAGTTCTTGGAATCTTTGTTGGACCTGGGGGTAAAAAGTGGACATCCTCATTCTACTGAGGAAATTTTTCAAAGAAGAGTACCTCGGTGACGATGTGAATGTTTTCATATTTGTAGAAGTTGGGTTTGGAATTCCTTGGGAAAATGATTTGCCTAGTCTTCTACAAACAAGGGTAAATGTGCCCAGGAAACCATTTCTACTCAAACTTAATGTTGATCAGCTCATGCATCATTGAAAGTGGGCACAGATTGGGAGGGATTTCCTCTAGAAGTGGCACCTACTGGAGGAAACTGGTGACTATTGATGGCTAGAATAATTCTCTGATATTATCCTCTCTTCAAAGTTCCACATAGAAGGAAGGGAGCCAAATAGTCCCTGAGTCTACCTAGACTCTAGTGTTCCTCCCTCTGATGCTAGTAGATTACTAGGGTTTTTGCAATGATGTACATTGTAATCACTATGTTTTTAAAAAAATGAAAATATTTTAAGAAATTTTGAGTGCTTTTCTTTTTTGTTTTAGTTATAAGAATCATTAATAGATATGGGCATCACTGAATTGTAATGAAATTTTGCATAATATAATATAAAAAATTTACATTGCACTTTTGTTTCATGTAATAATTAAATGTTTCCAAAATTTATCTTGTAATGGTGGCTGGTTCAAACTTCATGGATAAGGTATTGTCTAATGCATGAATTCTAAGTGAATATATAATGATTATATTAATTAGTGTGTATTAATATTTTAAAATCGTGACAACCGTGGGATTACGAGAGATGAACGGTTGAAGTTATATTTCAGAAGTACTGTGGGTTTCAAAAACCTTTTCTGTAAACTCATTCCAGAAACATGACACGTTTAATTTGTTGAAAATATTACATATCATGTGAAGATAAAATATAAATGGATTCCATAATTTTGGTTTAAATGATACATTTAACAAAAGGTTTTTAACATTTCTTTTTTAAAACCCTTTCGACTCATAGTAGTAGAAAGCTAAAAATAACTGTTGAAATGTTGCCGAAGATTTTGAGACTATAACTTGTGAGAGCCTCAGCCCTTCTAACTTTTATCTGTCTATATTTCAAAATTTAATTTCAGGTAAGATATCTAGCCTGATGCATCCCGATTTTTTAATGTCAAAAATTTAGTTTAACTTGATTTTGAAATTTTAATTCTTGCAAGTACAAAGTCAGTCTCCAATTGGATTTCTCTTAAATTAGCTAGTTATTATCTATGATTTTGTTAGTAAATATCTTTGATTCTATTTTTTTGCATTCTTCCAAAGAACAATGGGGAAAGCGAAAAATCAAGGCCAAGGGAAAACTTTAATAGACTTGAGAAAACTAGTAGAAATCCCTAGTTTCACTTATGAGTTTCACGATATTTATGATCTTGCTATCGACAATGAAAGGAGAGTTATAGCAATTAAACATACATTGTGCAGTAAGGCAACTGGGCCAAAGAGGTGTGAATTCATAAAATTTAATCTAGCGATGGATGCAAAAATGAATAAAGTTGCACTGTGGTATGTTGGTTTGGGTCGCATGCTATTACCCGAAGTCTTCCCTTGCCCAGAAATGGTCTTGATTTGTACAGAAAATTATGATGAAAAAAGAAACGAAATTGTGAATAAAAATATTCAAGAACAATTTTTATCAATAATCCAGGAAGAATTTCTTAGTTTGCTAGACTTAGGGTTTGACCGACAAAACTGTAATGTACATATTAACCTGGGATTGTTGGCAGAGCAATATGAGGTAGTCGCGCCAAACGTAAAAGATTCATTTGTAAAGGGTCTAATATTTATAGAGGTAAAGGATGTATTGGTTGAGAACCATAAGCCTCCTTATGATTTTAACATTTTTGTGTCATGGGTTCAGGATACTATATCCTTGCTAGCATTTTGCCTGGGACTAGAAAATAATAGGGAAGTGGGTGCCAGCATTCTTCAATTTATTTGGGATATCCATTGTGTCAATGAACCAATAAGATATAATTTTTCTTGGGCACGTGGTTCAATCGATGCAAGAATAATTAGCATTGATTTAAAGAGGCAATTCTAAGACATTTAGGTTCACAACCTACTTGTGTTATCTTTTTCTAGAAAAGAATGCTACAATATTAATGAGCAATGGCAACAAGCTTGAAATTCAAAGGGGGACAGGTACTCCAATATATAATTGGACACCTCATATTAGGATGTATGATAACAAAAGGAATTACATTAATTTTGTAGACTTATTTTTGGCACCATTGTACAAAAAAATAACAAGCACTCCAATGCCTATATTGTCTCCTTCATGTAGGGATTGCATCCAACTTGGATGCATAATTCAATTGGTTGACTAGTACTTAATGGAAGGATACATTGTGCTAAGGTTTTACATATCAGAACTACAACCCCACAAACTTCCAATGCATGTGATAGAGATGTTGTTTGCATTAGAATATGTACTACAACTAGAGAGTACAGATAGACTCTTCATTGGCCAGTCAAAGAAGAGCATATTCCCTTCCTTACCTTTCTCAATTGGAGGGTTAACATTTGAGAGAAAGGCATTCAAAGTGGCAAATTGTTTTTTAGAATTTTTTCAATTTGATTTAGAGTGGTACTGGAAGTATGATCCAATCAACATCATTCAAACAATGTGTGTTGCTAATAAGAACACTACAAACTTATTTCAACATGAAAGTAAACCATTGCTAGAGAAGTTGAAAAACAAGGATAGTTGGGATGGCGTTACAAAAGAGATGGAGAAAGTTTCCGTTGAGGAAAAAAAATTAGTTGAACAATTGTCATCACAAATTATGACATCAATAAACCAAGGCATTGTATAGCCTAGGATGTCCTACAATTTCTACCAAAAAGCTTCTCATCCATAAAAAAAACCATACTAAAGAAAATTGCAAAAGATTGTAAGGATAGAAAATGGACTCGAATGAAAATGATTGATCTTTGGAGTATGAGAAAGAATCTTGGTGAACCAAAGACCAATGCAGATCTGGATGACAAAGAGGAGGATATAGAGTTTAGAAAATTGTGGAATTTGGAGCATCCCACGGCATACAATAGTGATTAGGATGAAAATGTAGACAATGAGGATCATAATCCACCAATTACATTTACTCCATTGAGTCAGAGTGGACTCACCAACTACCACAAAGAAATATATAGAGAAGGGGAAATCATTATGGAAAAAATGGGTTATAAAGGTGGTGGTTTGGGTCCCACGGGAGAATGCATTTAGATGCCAATTTTCACACCAAATGCACAAAAAACTAATCATGGTGCAGGCCTTGGGATTGGAGTTGGAGTGGACCCATTAGATTCATGAGGAACCACTATGCCCACAACAACATCCATTGCCATGGGTGGGATTGGGGAATTTATTGCTACTAGGTCTAGTAGTGGCACTGGTGCCAGTGGGACTGGACAAGTTATACAACAAGTTCCCTCTCTAAAGAGGCTAGTAGAATCTACACTGAATCCCATAGGAGAAGATAGTGTCAAGAAGCAAAAGGTTTCTAGATAATTGACACTCAATCCTAAAGCACTATTTGCACCCTCTAAATGTTTAAATACTCAAACAACATCACTTAGATCAACAGGCATTGCAAGCTCTGGTTCACCTTTCAAACATTCAATTCCTTCTGCAACACCAAATTTTTGTTTCAAATATTTCTATAATACATTTGCAAAAACAACAACCAAGAATAAGGAAATAAAGAAGGCATTGCAAACTAGTTCCCTTACTGTAGCTGTAGAGGAACAACCTTCATCCAATGGAGTTTTTCCAACATATGAGCCAAATAGAGACATGATGGAGTTCATGGTTGTTATTCCACCCAAAAAAGATGGAAACCCACTACAGAGTCAAATAGATCTATCTGAATTTCAAGTTATCACTCTCGAAATGGATTTTTCCAAAGTTAAAAATGTTGACAAAATCAATGTGTCAAAGTATATGAACCAATTGGTCTACAGTGCACTACTAAAGGTGGAGAGAGAGAAAAGTAAGCTTGAGAAAAATATAGAAAAGTTACAGGAAGACATTTCCAATGAAAAAGAAAAGAGGAAAGCTTCAGATAATAGTTTGAAAGAATTATTGAAAAAGATTAAAAAATTGGCCTCTACATCAGCAAATATAGAGTAGGAACATGTAGAGGTAGTAGTAAAGGAATAGAAGCAGGCAGAGCTGAAGGCATTGAGGGGAAAATTGGAAAAAATTAGTAAAAAATTAGAGGAAGAAAGAGTCACTTCACAAAATTTATTCAAAACCATGGAGAGTAATGCTACCTCCAACTAGGAATTGAAAAAGAAATTGGACTCTCATGTAGATAAATCCAATCATTGGGAACAAAAAGCACTGGAAGAGAAAAATAATTGTGAAAAAATGGTAGAAGAACTAAAGAAGGAAAATAATACAATTCAAACTTTAACAAATACTAGTAATAATTTAGTGAAGATTACAAAAGAACATATTTGGGGCCAAATATTGGGGATGTCTCATAGCTTGTGTGAGTGGTTTGAAATGCTTCAAAGTATGAGAGTATGTTATTTGAAGCTCCATAACAAAATTCAACAGAACATGGATGTTGTCAAGAAAGAAAAGAATGCAAAAGATATTATGCAACAACTCTACAATAAGAGTGATAGTTATCTATCAAACAAGGGAATTAGCACCCACCTTGATGTCTCAGTAAAGGTATCAAGTATCATTTGAAAATGTGAGAAGCTAAGGGAAGCATAGGAATTGGATGACAAAGCTAAGAAGAAGATCACAAAGATGGAACAAAGGAAAGTGAATTTGGAAATTATTGGTTTTCTTAAGGGATTTGACGCAAATAAGTTCATTGGAAGAGAAACTTACAAAATAAGGTTGCAGGACAAAATAAATAATGATTTACACTTTCTTCCTACACACATATCTCCAATACATTCATGGATTTCATCAAACCAGTGAGAACTTTGAATGGAGTTTTAGAAGCAACAAAGTTGTGAAGTCACACTTCCAAATATGAATTGCTAATGAAGTTGCAGGAGTGTGACTATACTATGAACCAAATTGTTCTGCCATCAAAGGATGTTTGGACTAGCCTACAAACATTGTTGAGCAAAGATTGCTCTAAATTTTGAATTATTATAAATTGTAATAATGTATTGCAAATGAATACAAAACAAATTGTGCTCTATCTAATTTTCATGTTTTCCAATTTAATGTTACTCTATTTTATTTAGTTATTCTTAGTTGATTTACTCTATTATATGTTATTGGAACACAAAATTTCATTTAGGAATTTCAAATATGAATGATCATTGATGATACGATGTAAACTACAATAATGATACTCTTTGTTCTAAAATTTTAATGATGAAACAAAATACATTCTTGATTTTCTAAAATGAACATTCAATGATAGGATATAGTAGTTAATAAGTTCAAAAAATACCTATTGATTGCTACTGCTAATTTAGTAGAAATTTCCTAGATTTTCCAATTCATCTCGGCGTCATCATCATCATCTAATTCTAGTATTTTAGTTCCTTCATTGTTCTCTTCATTTTCATTTGTGTCTTCTTCACTTTGACCTCCACTTCTATGAATCCCACTCCCATCGCCACCTATAGTTGTCCCACTCAGAGTCAGAGATTGGTTAATGGCGTTGTCCAACCCTCTTCTTTTGCATTTTTTCTTCCAGATTTTAATTTCTTTTTGATAAGGAAAAGTATTGACATCATACCTAGATGTGTAGACCCTCTAGCATGTTTCTAAATTCTTGTCTAGTTTGTTTCTAAGCTTTTATTTTAGGAAACCCAAAGCATTGAAAACTCTCTCATCCTTCACCGAACCCAATATCATGGTTTTACATAGATCAGCAAGCTTGAAGAACTCTGAAATTTCATCATGCAACATTGTGTTCTATTTTAGTTTTGTCCAAAGCCTTGTTACCAAGCCCTCTTCATGTGGATTATGCATTATTTGATATTGATGCTTTGTAGCCCTTGCAAAAGTACCTGATTGTTGTCTAAGAAGACCCTCATCTAAAATTCCATTGATAGTCACTCCATTGAATTCTACAAATTTGCAAAATTACTTTATCAAAGTCAACAACCTATTACAATAATCTTCCTTATAGTTTAAGTGCCAATATTGAGGAAACACAATTGCCATGGCCTCAAGCAGTTTTTCATATGGGAATCTAGATCTTATTTCAGATGAAACCTTATAGGCTATGTCCCTTGCATGAGTTGCTATAGACTTGACGATCTTGGTAAACTCTTCCCTTGTAACTCATGTAACTCACTTCTTTGGGGCACTATAGTACATTGGTATCTGAAATCCCCTTACACAGGCACATAATTCTCCATTTTCAATGATCTTTAAATAATTATCAAGATTGTCCAAATCTATTAGTTTCTGCCAATGATCAAATTTTTCATCAGATAAATTTGAATCATTTTGATAGAGATTATCGAGGACTATGTATGACATTTTACGCAACTGAGCATATTCTGCAATATACATGGCTCTTTGCTAGGATTTTTTCATAATCAACGTCATTTCTTCTAGCATAGGAAGAAGACATGCTAAAGTCAAAAGTGTCTCTATATTTCTTAACCTTTGAAGTAGGTCACCACATCTTTGATTTTCTGCATTGTCATGATTTTTGTACATAAGCCCAATCAAAGATTGATATTCGAAAAAAACTCAATGCATTGGTCAATCTAAAGAGATCCATCTAGTATCAACATCTTTAACAAGCTTGTTTCCATTGGTAATTCCATCAACAAAGTGTTGAAATTCCCTAAAATGTTTGGGACTTTGACAAAAATATGAGTACAACTCTCTTACTAAATCTTCAACCTTATTTACTAAAGGAAACTTCTTGACAACTCTAAAAGAAAGATTCATCATGTGGGCCATACAGTGAATGCCAACAACATATGGTGACCAAGAAGCCTGCATCTTTGTGCGAATACCATTCCTATGACCTTGCATTACTGAAGCTCCATCTGTTCCAACACAGATCAACTTCTTCACTATTGTCAATTCATCCATAGCTCCATATTCAATTAAATGGCTCTTTACTAATTGAAATAAATTTTCTAATGTCGTATTATCCCTCAATTTTGCAAAAGTTAGTAGATGTGGTTAGTAGACATTATTATATATAGTATAAACATGCATGCATACCCACGATGTATTATCTATTGCCATAACTTCATCTAAGGATAATGCAATAAAGTTTGACTCTTTTATTTTTCTCTGTACATCCTCTATTTCAACCTGGGAAATACAACTTGCCCATTCCCATCCACTGTTTATTGACCAATGAGTGATAGGATAGTTAGGAACTTTCAGAAAGTGTAACAAACCACTCATTTCTAGATAGTTTATCATTGGAAGCCCTATGCTCAAAATATGGAAAATATTAATTAATTGAATAGCTTTTCCACATTCTTCTACTTCACTTGACTTTGCAAAAATAGCATTAATAGAACCTTGAACTTCACCAGGCTTCATCTTAAATTTCTGAGACAAATAATATTCCTCAGCATTCCTTTTATGTTGAAATTTCTCCTTTGTTTTATATCTTACCACTTTAATTTCCTTCCCATCTACAGTTTCAGTTTCGTAAACTTTACCATCATGTTTCTCTATGGTGTCTAGTTTAAGCTACAACCACTTTTCCTTTTTGTACTTCCAACTACAAATCATACATCTGCATTATACTGGAGGCTCACCTACAATTTGATTGTCCACATGTTCAATGAATGGATACTTTTCCGCCCAATCAAATTTAAATCTCCTGGACATCTCCCATTGACGATCAGTTTGTTCTTTTGATTTTCCTCTCCCTTTAGTGTTACTATTAATTGAACCATCATCATCACCGAAGTTGATCGAATCATCCTGGTACTAGTTATTTACTTGAAATTCTTCTTCAAGGTCATCTTCATCAAAGATATCAGGTTCCGCAACTTCGTCACCAAATTTATTAGGTTCCCCAATTTGTCAAATAAACTCCTGTGTAGGTTGAGAACCTTGAAGTTGTACATGTTCCTCTAATGATGTACCTTCCTCACTTTGACCAACACCATTGTGTCTGCCCCCACCAAAGTATGAAGATACATTTCTACATTTTGTTGGCCTCTCTTAGAATTCTCCACCTTCAATAGTCATCTTCCTATTTAACTTTGACTCTGACATATCCAACAAATTAAGGCTGTAATAAAAATTTACTTGTATAAGATACTATGAACTCATTCTGATTCGCTACCGATCGCAATTATGAGCTCAAAATCAACTGAATTTTTGTACTACTAAATATCTTGAAAAAATCCTTATATACAAATTCTTATTTTAAATGTTGGCGAAGGGTCCAACTATGGCATATGATAACAACTAATATTTGGTGAACCCCGCATACTTTCAAGTAATTGACTAGGCAAATAGGGCGGGAATTTAGGATACGATTATGTATAATGCATGGTGAATTGGGTCCTAGTGCAAATAAAACTTTCACTTGGGACAATGGGCCTTTGGCGAATGGTGATCCTCAATAAATACACACTTCCTTAATCTATGGAAAATAATAGTAAAATATAATATAGAAAAATGGGTGAACAAATTGACTACTGAAATGAAATTATGTACAAATAGTGGTGAACAAGCCAACCAATATATGTTTCTTTATTAAAATATGGGTGAACCGGTCAACCTCTATACTATGCATTTTTTTACCAATTTCTATAGGCCCGATGGGACATATTCTCCAATTGGTGAATAATAGCCACTAAAAATATCCATGTAGCTAGGTGAGTGCATAGATCCAATCTTTAGTAAGGAACTTAAAGAGTTCCTTCTAGTTCCATCAATTTACACATCCTTTCCTAAAACCTTCTTGTAAATGAGGCATGGGGAGATCACTGATTTGTGCATCACCCTCATACTAAACTTAGATATGCTTTAATATTCTTCTCCATATTTTGTATTTTTTTCTTCAAAAATTCTAGCTTCCCCACCATGTTCTTTTACTCCACATAGGTACTAGTAGCACTCCCCTATTTATTATCCTCCTTCAACATAGAATCATGGATGAGATCCATATGTTCAACCTTAGTGTTTTTAGAGCTATGCATTGAGCTATCATTAGTTGACTTAGCTAAACTTTCCTCTTTTCCCAAGTCTCCTTATTCATCAGTAGTATCATCTACATCCTCAATAGTGGTCTCATGTTTTGAGTCATAATCAACAATTTCTTGTTCTTCCCTTTGATAGTCAAACAATTTGCCAATATATTGGAGTGTCATGGATTTATGCTCTTGCTCTTGTTGTTTTCCTCCCCAAATTCCTCATGTGTATCACTATCACTCTCATATATGGTTATTTTGGGAGTTTTGCCAAAGGGAAAAGTTTTATTATTTTCCTTTTTTGGGTGGTAGTAGAGGTAGTAGATGTGTTCTTAAGGTCACAAATACCTTCTACAACAATGTCATGGGTAAGGGTGCCAAGGGTATCTTGGTAGCCCTCAAGCTATGAAGATATTTATTTTTACTAGGACCAGGGGTTTTGATAATTGTTGTAGGTGGGGGAGAAACCGAGCATAGGACTTTGGTGACAAATATTTGTTTGGGGGCATGGGGCGAGATATATGTTAGAAAGTAAAGTCCACCAAGATAACTAAGAGGGGGGGTGAATCAGTTATCAGATAATTATAAATTTTATCAACTTCAACAACATTTAACCATGTAAGCAATATAATTACCAACCATAGAAATATATTCATACACAATGACACAATAACACAAGATATGTTGACTAGGGAACCTCTTGATCAAAGAGTAAACCCCGGTGGGAATGATGCCCACAAAATATGCACTAATATGAATATTCCTTGTGAAAGGATGGACTCTGTTAGGAGTCTTATGAAATACATTCAGTACATATAAATCTCTGTCAGGAGATTTTGAATCCATGTTAAAAGATTCTAACCCTGTTAGGAGTTATGGAAGACAGAAGGACCCACTACCCAAACAGCTTCAGGGTAAGATCACTGAACACACTGTCCAAATGACCTTAAGATTATTCAGTAGAATAATATCAAATATTTTACCTCCTCACTGACTATTCCAAACTGCACTCACTATTACATCAGATCTCAATTTCAGATCTCTGTACTTTGCATGTCTTCCTTCACAATTTCGCTCTCATACTTAGCTCTTTTCTTCACTTCATGCATACCGCATCACATCTCAACATTAAAACAAGGAAAAAGATTCCTTCCTTTATACCACACTCAAATAATTACAAATGAGTCGGCACACAATTACAAAATAAATGTTACCACGCGCTACATCAAAATTACACAAAACTATCAACTTCCAGATATAATAACTCTTCACTCATGTGACCTCAAAGTTTGTGCTATGAACCACATCACTAAAAATGTGTATCAAACTTCCCTTTAACTGCATAAAACTAGATTCCATCCCGATTAGGAGACATCATCCGATTTCCAAAAACCGCTACTCAAGAACACTGCCTGAATACTGCTTCCACCAAAATGCTCATAACTTTCATGAATAAAATAATTACTATCTGGGCTCTTAACCATAGACATATAACATATCAAATAGTATAACCTCAACATCGCATATCTCCAACTACAATATCCCACGTGCACTAATCAAAACATTGTCCGCTTCTCTGCAAGTCTCCAGAAGATCACTGTGTTGACATCAATGACAATCATAGTCATGAATGCAACAACAACTACTACAGAATGACTACCAAGAATTCAACATTGATTCCTAACAATCTCCCCCATTGGCATTGATGGCAACATAGATGAAAAACATCCAATGTTCCAAAAATCCAATACTACAACACTGCTGCTCTGACAAACATTTTCAAATCTTCTTCATCAAATAAGATCTTGCTTCATTTTCCTATTCAGTTCTCTCCAATAGATGGTACAAGTGGTTTTTATGTACACTTCTCCCCCATTGACATCAATGATAGAAATTTCATCACTATGTCAACAACAACTCAATGTCAAAAGACATTGTTCAGAAAATACATTCACAAGAGTCCTCATGAATCATCTCAGATACACATACTCCCCCATAGAGGAAGTACCAACATCCAATCTAGAAGAAAGATAGGGCTCATATACCACTGGACAAATGCAACCAACTGCATCATTACTCAAAAGTAGGCTGGGGCATAACCCCAAGCATACCACTTAGATACTCAAATGTATCCTTAGGAAAAGGCTTAGTAAATATGTCTGCTATCTATTCCTTTGTGCTTATGTACTCCAGTCTGACTTCTTTCTCAACAACTTTCTCTCTTACAGCATGATATTTGATCTCTATATGCTTTTTCTTAGAATGTAATATAGGATTCTTAGACATACTAATTGTGCTGGTGTTGTCACAATGTATGACAACAGGCTCAACAAACTTAATTCCAATATCCTTCAGCATTTGCTTCATCCAAATTATCTAGTTACAATTGTTTGCTGCTGCTACATACTCTACTTCTGTTGTGCTTTATGAAATACAATTCTACTTCTTGATTAGCCAAGAAACTAATCTTCCTCCAAGAAAAAAGGCTCCACCACTGGTGCTTTTCTTTTCATCAACACTACCTCCCCAATCAGCATCTGTATATGCACATAGGGTAAAATCATCAAATTTTTCATACCACAATCCATAGTCCATTGTGCCTCTTAAATATCTTAGTATCCTCTTTACTACTGCATAATGTGACTCTCTAGGTTTAGCTTGAAATCTTGCTACCATTCCAACTGAATGTTGTATATCTGGTCTAATGTGTGTTAAGTACTACAATCCTCCAATCATGGATCTGTATTTCTTCTACTCAACTGTCGGTGTTTCATCTTTGCTAGATAGTTTATGTCCTGTAACCATAGGTGTTCCAATTGGTTTACAGTTCTCCATTCCAAATCTTTTCAGAAAATAATTCAAGTACTTTGTCTGACATACAAAGATACCATCATTATTTTGTGTTATCTGTAATCCCAAAAAGTATTTCATCTCACCAATCATACTCATTTCAAATTTAGTCTTCATTTCATCAGCAAATTTTTCACTAGCTTCATCTTCTCCTCCAAAGATAATGTCATCAACAAAAATAACTATAACCAACAAACCATTTTCAATTTCTTTTGTGTATAGATTGCTATCAGTTGTTCCTTTAGTAAATCCCAATTTCAACAAATACTTATCTAGTCTAGCATACCAAGTTATAGGTGCTTACTTTAGTCCATATAATGCTTTCTTCAGTTTACATACCATATCTCCTTCTTGAGTCAAAGAAAAACTTTCAGGCTACTCAATGTAGACTTCTTCTTCCAATTCACCATTCAGAAATGCGGACTTCACTTCCATCTGACACACTTTAAATTTCTTAAAATATGCATAAGCCAAAAACATTCTTACTGCTTCAAGTCTTGCTACTGGTGCAAAAGTTTCTTCATAGTCAATTCCTTCTTGCTGCGAGTATCCCTTATATACCAATCTTGCTTTGTTTCTTACCACTTCTCCTTGTTCATTCATCTTGTTTTTGAATACCCATTTACTTCCAATCACATTCTTGTCTTTAGGTCTAGGGACCAATTCCCATGTCTTGTTCTTTTCAATCTGATCTAGTTCTTCTTTCATATCATTAATCCAATGTTCATCTTCACAAGCTTCACTAGTAGATTTAGGTTCAATTTGAGAAATCAAACATAAATGTACCTTATTATGAGTCAGAACTCCTCTGTCCAAACTTCCAATAACTTGTTCAATGGGATGATGTTTTGATATATACCTGTTTGGTGTCATAGTCATAGATCTTGTTTCAATTGTAGATTCTTCTCTAGATTCATCTCTGGTTTCTTCTGTAGAACTCTCATTCAATAATTCACTATCAGTCTCATAGAATAATTCAGTAGATTCAGTGTTAGGCTGAGGATGAGCTTCTTCATCAGGTTCATAATCAAGCATTCTTTCCTGAATTTTGAACTTCTCATCAACTTTAACATTTGCGCTCTCAACAATAGTTTTAGTTCTCTTATTGTAACATCCATATGCTTTGCTTTTCAAAGAATATCCAAGAAAAATTCCTTCATCACTTCTAGGATCAAACTTTCCAATATCATCATCTCTCTTTATATAACATTTGATTCCAAAAATTCTAAAATACTTAACTAAGGGTGCAGTTACAAACCATAATTCATAAGGTGTCTTGTCTATGTCTGCTCTGATTTGTACTCTGTTCATTGTTATACTGTTGTATTCACTACTTCTCTCTAGAATGTCTTTGCCAAATCATTGTCAAATAGCATAGTTCTTGTTGCTTCAATCACTAACCTGTTTCTTCTTTCTGCAATACCATTTTGTTCAAGTGTTCTAGGGGCTGAAAACTATCTCTTAATACCATTCACTTCACAAAAAGTGTTAAACTCTCTAGAAGTAAATTCACCACCTCTATTAGATCTCAAACATTTAATCTTCATTCCAGATTCATTCTCAACTTTATTCTTAATGATCTTAAACTTATCAAATGCTTCAAATTTTTCTTTTAGAAATGCAATCCACATCATTCTTGTAAAATCATCAACAAGAATCATAAAATACCTTTCTCCATTGAATCCTCTAGTCCTGGTAGGACCACTCAAGTCTGTATGAACAATCTCCAACTTCTCTACCAATGTGAACTTCTTACTAGGAAATGAACTCTTCTACTTAGCCATCACACATTCTTTGCAAATCATGTTAGTAGGCTTCATAATTTTAGGCAAATCCCTTACTGCAAGTGTAGTACTTACTTTCACAATGTTATCAAAGTTTATATGACAAAACCTTCTATGCCATAACCAACTATCATCAATCTTAGTAATCAAACATGTCATCTTAGTAGGATTCAACTGAAATACATTACCTCTGGTTCTAGATCCAGTTCCAATCAGATTTCCATCTTTATCCTTTATCACACAAGTTTTCTCAATAAACCAAACTTGATATCCCTTATCAACTAACTATCCAACACTCAAAAGATTATGTTTCAATCCATCAACAAAGTAAACATCATCAATATTAGTCTTTCCATCAAGAGTAATAGATCATATACCTTTAATCAAACAAGGTGCATTGTTACCAACTCTAACAACTCCTCCATCATAATTGTTAAACTTTATGAACTTTTTCATATCTCTAGTCATATGATGTGAACAACCACTATCTATAATCCAATCAGCTTTCTTTTCAACTTGGGAAACTAAGGCTTTTTCTTCCTTAACATCAAATTCAGGATTTTCTTCTTTAATTGCTATAAATCCTATTTCATCATTATTCTTAGTATCACTTTCACTCAAAGTTCTTTCAATACTAGCTTCAAGATCTTCATCATTAGCATAATAACATTCCTTAGATCTTCTAGGCTTGAAATAATTTATGTACTTCTTAACTCTCTTAGGACATTTAGATGCAAAATGACCATATTCTTGACAAGTCCAACATTTAAAAAATTTCTTACCATCTGGTTCTCTTTTCACAAGCAAGGCAATACCTTCTTCAATCTTCTTGTCTTCTTAATTTCTAGATCTATTTCTGGCATAATCTCCACTCACACTGGTACTTCTTGACAAAGTAGGATGAACACTAAGAGCACTAAATGTTGTCTCCATTCTAGGTAAGTCTCTTGATACCCTCAAGTTCATTTCTGTTGCTTCCAATCTTCCAAGAAGAGTCTCTCTTGTAAAGTTCATAGTACAAGGTATAAATTTTTCAATCATTTGTGTTGTCTGCTTAAATACAGGAGTCAATGTCCTCAAAATTTTCCATATCACTTCATTCTCTATCTTTGATCCTCCACAAGATTTTATCCCTGCAACAATTTTTGACATTCTACCAATATAGCTTCTAACATATTCATCTTCCATCATTCTAATATCCTCAAATGCACATATCCAATTATGTAATCTAGCTCTCTTTGCATGTTCATCACCTTCAAAAGTAGATTGTAAAGCTTTCCAAATTTCATGAGATTTTTTAGAACATTTTACCTGAATGTATTCATTCTCAAGAAGTGTTGTCAAAAGTGCTTCTCTTGCAAGTATGTTACACATGAATAGATCTACCTCATTTTTTGAACTTGATTCAAGATTATCTTCTTCAATGATAGTCCTATCATTCTTTGTAATCAACCAATAACCTGGTCCTAAACATAGTAGATGTGTCTTCATCTTTTCTTTCCAGCTTTCAAAATTTACTCCATCAAACTTAGGGCTTTCTTTCCTGAAATTCACCATGGATCTCCTTAAGCTGTTAAACTTTCCTTTCAAGGACCTGCTGCTCTAATACCAATTGTTAGAAAGTAAAGTCCACCAAGATAACTAAGAGGGGGGGGTGAATCAGTTATCAGATAATTATAACTTTTATCAACTTCAACAACATTTAACCATGTAAGCAATATAATTACCAACCATAGAAAGATATTCATACACAATGACACAATAACACAAGATATGTTGACTAGGGAACCTCTTGATCAAAGAGTAAACCTCAGTGGGAATGATGCCCACAAAAGATGCACTAATATGAATATTCCTTGTGAAAGGATGGACTCTGTTAGGAATCTTATGAAATACATTCAATACATATAAATCCCTGTTAGGAGATTTTGAATCCCTGTTAAAATATTCTAACCCTGTTAGGAGTTATGGAAGACAGAAGGACCCACTACCCAAACAGCTTCAGGGTAAGATCGCTGAACACACTGTCCAAATGACCTTAAGATTATTCGATAGAATAATATCAAATATGTTACCTCCTCACTGATTGTGCCAAACTACACTCACTGTTACATCATATCTCAATTTCAAATCTTTGTACTTTGCATGTCTTCCTTCACAATTTCGCTCTCATACTTAGCTCTTTTCTTCACTTCATGCATACCGCATCACATCTCAACATTAAAACAAGGAAAAAAATTCCTTCCTTTATACCACACTCAAATAATTACAAATGAGTCGGCACACAATTACAAAATAAAAGTTACCACACGCTACATCAAAATTACACAAGATTGTCAACTTCTAGATACAATAACTCTTCACTCGTGCGACCTCTAAGTTTGTGTTGTGAACCGCGTTACTAAAAATGTGTCTCAAACTTCCCTTTAACTGTGCAAAACCAGATTCCATCCCGATTAGGAGATATCATCTAATTTCCAAAAACTGCTACTCAGGAACACTGCCTGAATATTGCTTCCACCAAAATGCTCATAACTTTCATGAATAAAATAATTATTGTCTACGCTCTTAACCATAGACATATAACATATCAAAGAGTATAACCTCAACATCGCATATCTCCAACTGCAATATCCCACGTGTGCTAATCAAAACACTATATGCTTCTCTACAAGTCTCTAGAAGATCACTATGTTGACATCAATGACAAGCATAGTCATGAATGCAACAACAACTACTACAGAATGACTACCAAGAATTCAACATTCATTCCTAACAATATAATTTATAGAGCCTTTTGGATGGACTTCTTTTCCTTGGTCCTAGTCATTTCAACCACATCCTTGACTAAACTTTCCATAAAAATCAAAAGGAATAACAAAAAAGAATTATGCTTCTAGAAATGATTTTGTAGAAGCATATAGTAAAATTAATAGAACTTGAATCTTCCTTCTAGAGTAAATGATTTCCTAATAATTAAATTCACCTAATCCCAAGGAGTTGGTAAATCCTCCCTATCAAGCCACCATGGAGGTTGACTAGTTTTTCATTCTTGTAAAAGAATAGGTTCAAGTTATCATTGTATGCTACCCTACTAGCATTATTTCATTTATACTCTTTAGTAGAGTGCCCATTAGATTTATAAATGGAATCTTCATTAATTTGGAAGGAGATACTACCAATTTTGACCTTCATATCCTTCTAGCAAGTGGGAAATTACATGGACAGGTTCTCATCCAGCATGTTTATACATTCCATGAATTGCACAACCCCTCCCTCATTGTAGATATGCCACATTGTAGCATTTTCCTTAAACTCAACATGAGTGCTAGGTTTAATATGCACATGGTCCCCACCTAATTTTTGAAAAATAATAGTTAAAATAGTTGCAGAGAACCCCAACCAAAGATTAACTTTTCTTTTTCTCACCCAACTATGAAAATCCCCATTAAATAGTAGTAACATATTACAAGAAAATAAGGAATGCATTTTAGCAGGGGAGAAAATATTCACCAAAATCCACAATAAACTCCAATCATGCATGGATCTCTTCATGGTACTTAGTGAAATATTAGGCAATGATTCCCTTGTGTAAAATCTCATTTCTCCCAAAAATCTCAGTAAATAATCATTTCACTTTCTATGCCAAGTCATCAATTGCTAGGGAATGATGTCATTGCATCATCAAATAACCTTTGATAGTGACCACATGGCCACCCCATGCATCCATGGGCCATGTCAACACCTTAGCCATGTGAATCATCATATTGGTATCAAGGCCCCATCAATCTATTCACCTCATCCTACCAACCCACCAACTAGTTGACCTTGTACATGCTCTATAGTCCACCTGCTATGACTAATAGACTTTGTCATGTCTAGTCTAATAAAGAAAATATTTTAAATTTTGGCCTAACCAATTCTTCTAAAAATATGTCCATTATCGCCTAAACTCTACTCCAAAGGAATTAAGAAAGCAAGGGTCCACAAAAGCCAAAAATTCAAAAATTTTAATATTCTATATGGGGGTTATATTTTCTCTCCCCTAAAAGGATTCTTTGGACATGCATCAAAAGGTATTTCTTATGCCACATCTAGGATTCCCCCCAAATTAGTCATGACATCATCTATATTGCTTCCTTCTATGTATATACGGTTGATCTCAAAGGTGTTAACTCCTAAGAGACGTTTGTGTATATCAGTAACAATTACTTCAACCAACCAACCAATCATATTGAAACCCTTAATTGCATCCACCATTAACTTTGGTTCCCCTTAAATTATAATCACTTTGATTCAATTGAGAGAGTAAAATTTATACCCTAAACCAAGTCCATTCCTTTCTTCTTGATTATTGGTGTTCCCTTCAAGGTTGTCGATATAAGCTACCGTAAGTTATCCAGTGCTAGATCTTATCATTCCATTAGCCCCACTCTATCCTAGTATCTACTTACTGCTCCATCAAAGTTGAGTTTGTACCATCTATATTTTGGGGGATGCCATTTTATGTTGAGTCATTTTATCTTCCTAGAATTATCAAGGCTAGCTGAAGAACTGGGGAGATTCTAATTATTGGAAACCTTATCATCAAAAGGTGTAGGAGGATAAGTAGGAAAAGCCCAAGTGTCAACTAAAATATTATCCATCAACAATTTATATAAACCTTGAACACTTACTCAATTGATTGCTCGACTTCCTTGAAGATCTAGTTTTTTCTCTCCTTTGACAGACTCTAGCCAAAGAGGGGGGATTTTCCCCCACAATTCTCTGACAAGTGGATTGTGTGATGCTTCCACCCAATAAAAGGTGAGGGTTTGGGGAAATTATTTTATTATCCAATAAATTTCTATCATTTTTAGAACAAGAATCGAAAGATTGTAAGAAAATTTGATAATGTAGTAAGATGTGGTGTAATGCCACCTAATCATGGAAAGAAGGTAACACACGGATTTCCCTATATTTATATCACGTCCTATAAAACTAAAATTTTGGTTAAATATCAAACATTAAGATAATGATGCTTCCTTGTAAATTATGCATTTCTCTATTATGTTATTATTCCCTGTGAATCATATCAATGATATCTTTCTATAGTGTTAAACATAGATGCACATTGAAGTTGAACTAAAGTCTTACATGATTATTGGCTTCTAGCATAGTAATTTTCTTCATTCATAATATTATCTGGGGATAGCATTGAAGTTGTATTTACTTGACAATTTGGTATGTGTTGGTATGGTGATTTAAGTCATGAAGTCAATTTGTAGAGGATTTCAATGACTTATCAAACTTAGGAGTGTCAAAATTTCAAAAATTGTTTATTTGGAGGAAGAAATCAGTTTTTAAAAGGTAATGAATCATTCTAGCAACTTACATGGATGATTTTAGAATTTATGTCTGAGAGAGGATGCCGAGAGGAAGTGGTTTTCAAGAAAATATGAAGATATCTAATGGTAGAATATTCTAAGATGGAAAGAGGGATTAGAAAAGAGATCTAGAAAGAAGGCATTTTTAAAAAAAAACATAACTAGGAGAATGAGATGAGGTGGGGAAAGAAAATACAAGAAAAGGGAAAGAAAATACAAAGAAAGAGGATGGTAGAATCATATGAAGAAAAATTCCACACTTGTTCTCAAATGGAAGCTTCTAGAATAGACCATGAACACACTATTTTAAAGAGAAAATGGATCAGAGGATAGAATGTAGAAAATAAGAATTGTGACTTACAAAATTTTCATGTAAAGAGGGTGTGTTGGAATAGGATATGTGCTTGAAGTGACCATCACATATTCTTCATGCCTCATTACTAGTAAATGTGCATAAATAGGAGATTATAAAGTTTAACAACACACATAGATAGAAACCTAAGACTTCATTGAATGCATTGGATGGGTTTGTTTCTTGACTTTTTGACATGCTCTTTGTCATGTCTATGTTTAAATTTCAAGTTACACTTTCATCATGAAAGGTATAAATGGTAGTGGTGTATCTATTAGAGAGATTTATAAACACTAACAAATTCTAATAAATTGTTTCATTCATCTCCATCTAATTAGTTTGAGGGCCATTAGAATATATCAATTAATAAATACTAGAGTCATGTCATTGTGAATTGGTTTCCTCATAAGCTTACTCAAACTCTCCTATAAATAAGGAATGATTTCATTGGTTATGTGAATTGTTCTATTTCCATCATTTTCCTCCATTAGTATAGAGGACATAATAAACATCTTATACTTACTTTATATCTTTATCAATCTATTATTAACGTGGTTGCATTTATTATATTTTGATTTCTTTCCATTATATTGTCATTGATGTAGTTATAAGAGGTTAGTAATGAATCCACATTGTTCAACACAACAAGATTAAGAAGAGTAATGTGTTGTAAGGTTTATTAATAAATATTTTAGTGGACATGGTTTAGATGGAATATATAGTTATTATTCGTTGACTTTCATCTCTTAGACAAATCACCATCATTAAGAGATCTCTACATTTGCATTATTCATTATTAGTGAGTTTTCGCACACTAAAGATTAATTGCCACTCTTAATGAACCTTTGTTGGTCATTGTTAAGATTTATCAATGATTTCTTGCTCCAAAAACATATCATCTCTTTTAATGTTGTTTATGTTTCTTTTTCTTATGTCATCAAATGTAGTTGACATTTTTCATTGATAACAAATTAATTTTTGTACTCGTGGGTCTATATCTTAATTGTTCATTGTTTGCTTTAACATATGTTCACTACACTCACCATCATTAATATTATTTCTTTCTAAGGATTTGACTAGCATTATTCAATTTTTATCTATTACTTGGGTGTTTCTTTCTTAATAACACTTTCTACATAGAGTCATCAACCTCCCACACACACACACACACACACACACACACATATATATATATATATATATTGTTGCTTGTTACATTTGACTGAACTTAGCTAAACTATGTATACAATCGTGCATGGATCATCTTAATGATCCAAGTGGTAGTTATGCTTTTAAGTATTTTTCTGTAGGCTAAGTACTATTGCATCATTTTATAGATTGCTAGGCTTAACTAGTGATTAAAATTAATTGCATGAACCAATTACAATTTAACATATATCATATTCTATTATACATTTTATATTTTTCATAGTACAAATACAATATTTTTAACTTTACAAATTTTTAAAACTATTTTTTGAACATATATTTGGTCCATTTAGTTTGAGTCTTATTACACGAATTTCTCATAAAATAAATTGCCTCCCACGAATATTGTGTGTGCATTCTAGTGAGTAAAATAAGTGAAATGGTGGACAATAATAATGAAAATAGTGGATAGTAATAATAACTACATGGTGAAAACATGGAGAGTAATTAATGAATAGGTAGTGGACATTAAATGTGAATTATTAGTAATCCACACTGTCAGTAATCATGGCATTTAGGCAATATACTATTTTGTTCTTACAAACTTCAAGGACAAGACACTTTTAAAACATTATCATACATTATCATATGATGTTTAGTTGAATGTTTGAACCTCTCAATGTTTATTCAGATTGTTTGTTTGTTTTTTAAAATTATTTTGTTTCGTTCTTATGAAGATTTTTTTCATATTAATTATATATCAATAAAATTAAATTAAAAATTATATCATACAAGTGTATTTTAGTTTACTATTGATTTTACAAAAATATTACAATTTAAATAAAGCCTATGATATTATAATGCATATTTATTTTTATTCATATTTTAAAAGTTTTTAGTTTTTTATTTTATTATATATTAACTATACACTAGCAAATATTTATGTTAAAAAATTAGGCAATTTTATTTTTAAATCAAAATATATTTAAATTTAGTTTTAAAAAGTGTAAATTATTTTATTAAGAATTTGAAATAAAATATTAAAGTGAAATAATTCATGTCTTTTTGGACAAATCAATACTTATAGTTTAAAAATATTATAAAATTAATAATACAAATTAAATTTTATTTTATTTTTTTTTGGCAAAAGTGGATTCTAACCACTATATATATTATTAATTTTTAAAAATCTGATTCAAAAAGAATTCAATCAGGAAAGAACCAGTAAGAAAACCTGGCATCGTTACTCATAAAATATTATCAATATTTACAACTTTTTATATCGATAATTACATGTCAAAATACATTCCAGCATCAATACTCAAAAAAAATTATCGATATTTACAACTTTTATATCAATAATTACATGTCAAAATACATTTTGAGGGCTAATATCCTCTCATTTTTCCAAATGTCAAATATTCTACATGTGATAAAATCTACTTACAATTCTGCCACTTGATATAGCAATTAAAAATCATTTCAAAAAATTCAAAAATTTTGAAAAAATTCTATCTTTTTACTATTCTTCCATCTCTTCGCATTCCTCCACTTGGAAGTCTCCCCTTTGTTTTGACACATCAATCCGTTCGGTTTGCCTGCAACCCACCATTCTGGCCAAAATAAAATATTAAAGTGAAATAAAATATTAAAGTGAAATAATTCATATGTATTTTGGAAAAATCAATATTTATAGTTTAAAAAATATTACAAAATTAATAGTACAAATTAAAATATTAATCTTTTAATTATGTGAAATATATTATTTATATTAAAAAAATTTGAATATATATTAAAAATCAATTTTATATATATGTTAAATATCACTTTATATGAGGTAAACTAAAATGACAAGTAAAATTAGTCATGATAATTAATTATATTTTTTTTTTATTGTTTATAGTAGCTCAATTTTAAAATGAAAATTTTTGATTATTATGATTATAATTATATAATTTTATTAAATAGAATTATACTTAATAAAATATAATAAATTTATTAAAATTCTAATTATATATTTCACATTATAATTACACTTGATTACTAAACTAAAAGGCAAGTACTAGCCATTACGTGACACTTGTTTTAAATTATTTGAGGTATCATGTAGTTATTGATAATGGTAGTTCATTGTCATTTGTATTAATTGATTAACGGATCTTGTTAGTAGTTAAGGTTTTATTTTAATCCTAGAGAATATAGTACTATTTATTAGGAAAAATCTGTCTTATAGCAAATAAATATCTAAACATAATCAAGAGGATTAAATTTAGTTGTAAGTATTATTTGGACATTTGCTAATAGAAAATACAAACTTGTATTTATACTTGCATAACATATTGTATGAATTTTTATATGATAATTATTGTTTAGATTATAGATATTGAATATATCGTGCCTTTTGTTAGGATGATTACCAATAAACTTTTATATGATCTTATTTAGTACTACTGTTATTAAGTACAAAGATTCTTATCATATTTAATTAATTGTAGATGCCATGATAGATATTCCTAGATAAATGGATCATTATTATCACATGTTCTTATGGTTGATAATTGGCTTTAGTAGTTACCATTAAATTGAATATTCTTTAGTATTCATAAGAATGTGATGAGATTGACTCTGAGATGACTTTGAATGAGATAAGGAAATGTGCAACCTTGTATCTTGGGATGGGCATAAGATTAAATAAATATGACTTTAGGTGTATATTATTTTTGGGATATAGATGGTATTCTTGCATTGGCTTGTGTTTGATGTTATTCTTGAATAATTTTTAAGTCTTGTGTAGGATATATTTTAGAACTACTAAATAGTGTCAGATATATGAGTAAATCAATTGTAAACTATGTAGTGTAAGCTTGGAGTGGTGCTTTGAATGCATTTCATGTGATTATCAAAAAGTATTAATTTGCATTATGATTGTGACTTTGATAACATCAAAAACTTATGTGTCGGTATATTATATCTCTAACCTCAATTTGGTGTTTCATCCTTGGTTTACTAGTGAGTAGTAGCTAATGAGAGAAATTGTTTGGGGACTCTATCTTAGAAAAGGTTGCGTACACACTTATGTATTTTGTAAAGCAATACATTACTAAACTTGTGATGTATTGTGTACCCTTTCTATGGTGAATCAATGTGATATGGTTCATGATTAAAGAAAAACAACATAGTCTCTAAGCATGAACATAGGTAAGGTCATCAATGATAAGCCCTCGAGACTTAGGTCCAACCTCTTAGGTTTTTTCTATTGTTGTTCATAATTATTCTAGATAAGTTGATAAGAAAGATTATATTTATGATCATGTATCTAGAATTTAATGAATCTTATGATGTGCTTCTAATTGTAAAGATAGGCATACAAATACATGTATTAGGACATGGTGAAGAAACAAGAGAGTGTAACTCAAGTATGTAGTGACAAATATTAGTTAATTGATCATGGCAATAGGTTTAATCTTTATCCTCTTGGTTTCTATTTTAGATGATATATCAAATGGGATGATAATGTGATTGCATTATTGTTTAAAGGAGAAAAATTATTTCATGTGTTTTGGTCGAGTATTTTGTCCTTGCATCGAGGGTTCCTCGACAGGGGCATTACATGTGGGGTACAAATTCATTTTATTGCTTGCACAAGACACATGGGTTAGGAAGTTGAAACCCATGTTTGACCAAATTATTATGCACAAGGATTTTTTTATGCATCACCATCCACCAAAAGAACTTAATCTTGGGAAGTAATTGAAGATTCTAGACTTTCCTCCACAATCCAGAAGAGTTGTACTCCTTTAAAAGAAAATTTAAGCCAATCTAACCTAGAAATTTCCTTTGGGGAGTTTGGTTAAAACAAAATTTTCTTCCCTTGCAAAAAGAGGAATACTAGTTTGTTGGAGAAGCTTTTATAATTCTTGGGCCTTATGCAATAGGTGAGGCTGAATATGACAACATTGGGTGATATCTCTCCATGAACTATGGGGAGATAATTAATTTGAAGGTAAGGGTCCAAAGAAGGTTTTATCCCTTTTATAAAATGTCTTCAATTGTAGAACATAAAACTAGAGGTGTCTCTTCCAAAGATTTATCCTCCTAGAAGCATATAAGACACACACTCCTTATATGTCATTTGAGACCCATTGAGATAAAACCCCTTCATTTGAGGATGTTATTCCAAATTTTAGATCCACTTGGGAAAATAGAAGTGGAAAGAACTCTATAAAACCTTTAAAATTTGAGATATTTAGGACTCGTGATATTACTTAGATTACGGTTATGCGAAGAAATATTCCAACCCATTTTGGACATGAGGGATTGGTTGAGAAGAATGATTCCTCTTATGCCTAATCCCCCATACTTCTTTGGGAAGAAAATTATATACTAATTGGAAAATATCATTCTTCTCTTCTCATCCATCCATGTCCATAAGAAGTTCCTATATATTATTTCCTAGTTTTCAGCCATAGTATAGGTCTATGATTTTGAACATGGAAATAATGGAAACTAGAATACCTTGAAGAGAAGTTTCTATTAGCTAAATATTTCCTGAACTACTTCAAATTTTTCTTTTCCACCCTGCCAAATTTATTTGAAGCCTTTCCAAGATCAAGTTCTAGAAATTTGGGGTCGCCTCTTGTATATTGAGTGGTTATCCCAAGTACACCCCTAGGAAGTTAGTACTTTGGCAACCCAAAATGGTTCTAATTTTATTTTTTAGATTCTCTCCTATGTTGAAGAAAATATTTCTCTTGTTATAGTTTATGTATTGTCATGAAGCCTTTGCATACTAATTTAGGAATTTTTTCCATTCTCTACTTTCAACCACCAAAACCATACAAAATAAGATTGTATCATCTACAAACTATTATAGGACAATGGGAGGGGTGATGAATGCATCCTTAACACCTTTCAATCTTCCTATGCTCACTAATTTCAAAAACTTTCTAACTAAAACTTTAACTATAATTTTGAAAAAGTAATGGGAGATAGGGTCCCCTTTTCTTAGGGTTTCTTACCACCAAAGAAACCCCTAGGAACCCTATTAAAAAGGATACAAAATCTAATTTTGTAAAATATCTCTTTAATCAAGCTAATTATTTTGTCTTGGAACCCCAACTTCCTTCTAACTTAAAGAAGAAAATCCCACCTCATTGTATCATAGGCCTTGGAAATTTCTAGTTTTAGGAACATCTTCAAGAGGCAACATCTATCCATGGAATGTAGAATCTCATGAGTTTTTATTGTTGAATCCATAATTTTCCTTCTAGGGCCAAACCTCTTTTGGTTTTCATTTATAATACCATCCAACATTAGCTTCAACTTGTTCACCAACACTTTAAATAAGATCTTATATGTATGTTACAAAGACTAGTAGGTTTGAAATCATAGCCTAATTAGGTTAAAGACCTTAGGAATAAATGCAATGTAGGATCTATTCAAAAAAATTATAGTATCCTACTAGAGAAGAAGTCAATGGCATCCATGTTACATCAAACCTCACTATATCACAAAATTCTTGAAAGAAAGCCAATGAGAAGTCATTCGACCCTGGGGACTTAAATAAACCCATGGAGAAAGTGGAAATATTGACCTTCTCATCAACAATAGAAGCCAAATTTTGAGCATTGTTAGATGAACTAAGAGCATAAGGTAAGCATATTATCAATTGATCTTCTAGGACATGGTTCAACTCTCTTCCATCCTACTTGTAGACATTACAAAAGTAGTTAGAGGGCATTATACCCTATTGGATATCATTAGTAATATCCTAATTCATTTTATTCTTAAGGCTTTAAATAGTGTTTCTCTTCCTATTTTTTATAATAAATTTATGGAAGAAGGTTGAGTTCTTGTCTCTTTTCAGCCATTGCATCCTTAACTTCTATTTCTAGTAAATTTTGTCACTTTTTGAATCCTCTTTCTATTTTTCTCTTAGGAATTATTCTTCTTTATTTTTTATCCTATAAGGATCTCTATTAACTATTTGCATTTTAACAATAGTAAGCTTGGACTTGATCTCATTTTTTCTTGTAAAAATGTCTCCAAAAGTGAATTTATTCTAGTTCCTCACTTTATTTCTTATAATGTCTAGTTTCTAAGAAACCTTGTTTATAGTTGTCCCTTGAATAGTACTCTACCATTTTTTGATATAGTCCCTAAATTTAGGATGTGAAGCCCACGTGATCTCATATCGGAAGGGGATGGTTCCCCTTGAAGGTTTGACAACCCACCCTAGAAGAATAAGGTTGTGATTTGAAATAGTTCTTAGGTAAGACCCAAAGCATGGGATTGTAGCCAAGATCCCAATTCGTAGAGACAAGGAAGTTGTCCAATTTAACCTGGATGAGGTGATCTCTATTCCTATAGTTGGGCTAAGTAAACAACTAACTAATCAGTTCAATGTCAAGTAGGCCTATTTTATTAATGAAGTTGACCAAATCTTCCATGATATCAAAGTAGTCCACCAACCCTATAAAACTCTTTGAGGGGAACATAGGAGAGTTAAAGTCCCCAACAACCATACAATGGTTTTCATAATTTACTAGTACAAGGGATGAGATCTCATCGCAAACATATGAAATGGTCCTATTGAATGTTTTTTTGAAGAAGTATATTAAAAAAATAATTAAACACTAGACCTTTCAACTAATTTACAATTAATTTTTTTTTACATTGTCTTAATTATATGTATTTCATTTCAAGTTGTCTATATGTTTTCAAATTAATAAGTTTTATAATAATTTATATAAACTATTCTAATTGCAACCAAATGAAGTTATCAAATACCTTTTTTTAGAATGTAAAATTAATTTTTTTTAAATTGAATGAAATGTTATTCAATATGTTTTTCCAACTAAATTTCATCTAAACTCTCATGAAAGACTGCTATTTATCTTACAAATTCCAACAATGTTTTTTTAAAGTTTTTGTAGATCATTATGCCATATATAAAAACATAGATGTGTTTGGCTTTCAATTAATAAAGCATCTTCATGGAGTTGTCATACAAAAGTTTTATTCTAGCATATTATTTTAATTGACAAAATGTTATATGAAATCAGTTAAGTATGATCTGCCTACTAAATTTCATGTAGACTCTCATGAACTATTGTGTTATTTATTTTTCAACCTTCAACAATCTCATTTTTAAATTTTCATAGATTATTATATGAAAATATAAATGTGATCCTTATATTATTTATAAAAATATCTTCTTGAAATTGTCATGCAAAAGCTTTGTTCTAACATATTAACTTTTGGCAAGAAGCCAGGTACACAAATCAAGTTCATTCAAATACACAAATAACAAAAAAATAGGACACAAATAAATAAAAAATAGAATAGAATTAAGAAAAAAAGCTATTCAAATATCTAGATTTCATCTCTTAAATGTCTATTATGATAACTAGAGTCAAAATTTAAAAGAATTTAATCAAACTAATTTCTAATAAATATACCAATCTACATTATAATTAGCACTTACAATTATTATTTAAAAAAAGACTTTTTTACTTTAAAAATTATTTGTAAATTTTAACTTTATATTTTACCCATCTTTTATTATTTATTTCATAATAAATTTCACTATTTAAAAATACATACTTATTAATAACCGAATTAAGCTTTATTCTAATTAATAATTTGTTATAACTCTATATAAATTAGACTATAAATATGTAATATTATCCTTTTGCTTCTTCCAACATACCAAATAATGCATGCATCTAATTAACACTAGTGACCTAAAGCCATTGATTTTTACATGTATAATATTTTTTTTTTTAATTCAATAAAGATTTTCTTAAAATTAAAAAAGAAAAAGTTACTTTGCCTTTAATAAAAGGACAAAATGCAGATTTTTCAAAAAAGTCACGAAACCCTAGTAATGCACCTCATCTTGACGAGTGAAATTAAATTCCATCGTGTTTGGCATAAAGAAAGCATTGGGACATCGTGCAAAATAATGGATCGAAGGATTATTTTAACCACCATGGTAGACAAGGGCCAAACAAAAATAGTTATTTATAAATTTACTACACATAATCATATGCATTAATGATCTTGAGTATAGAAATGGAAATGGGATTATAATGAAAATTTAGAATCTAATATTTATTTCTAATTGTTGTACTTATAAGTAAATGCATTTTTAAAATTCTAATATTAAAGAAAAATTGATTTAGAATGAGATTAAATGAGAAATAGAAATGTATACAAGTAAATAAGAGGGAAGGGTCATTTAGTTCTAAATTTTGTTTTCGTATAAAGTTGTTAGAGATGGTAATAATTATAGTCACGTTTCTATTTAGTGTGGTTGCATTCGTGCAATCACACTATTTTCTAAATTTTGCACTAAAGTACAGTTCTATCTGGTAATTATCTTCTACAATTCTTGGTTAAAACCTTTTAACACAACAGTTAGGAGAAAATGGGTACTTAGGGCACATTAGGAGATCCACCCCAGTCAAATCCTTAGGTTTCTTTAACATTAATTTTGGAAAAGAATTGAGGTATGTGAAATCCAAGGTGTAGGTTGTTTTGACATTAATCTTTGAAAAGAGATTGAGGTATGTGAAATCAAGGTGTGAAAGGTGTGTGATGTAGTTATGGTGATCAACTAATGGAGTTAATCTTGTTGTGTGGATGCTGGATAGCCTATGATTCAATTATAGGTGCTATACTCTTATGCCTACCATTTATGTCGTACAATTTTTTATAAGTCCATTTAGGGGAAGCTTACAAGTGTGGTTCTACTTAGGGAACAAAAGTGTGATGCACTGGAGTTATGGATGACAAAAAGTGATGGAAGAGCATTTGGGCTCACACGCAATCCCATATCACCAAATATATATATGTTTCCTTTTTATGATCATATTTTGCATGATTGGTGTAGGTTGGAGCTTCAAGAGCATATTTTGGAGTATTGAAGGATAAAATATTATTTATATCAAGACTTGGCTTCCATTTCAAAAATTAGAGGCAAATAGGGTGTTTAATGTGCATAATATGGAGGGAAAAGATAGTGATTTTTAACTAATAAAAGAATCTTCATTTTCCAAATATGCACGAATTGGTTCTTATTTTTATTCATTTTTTAAAATAATCTACAACAAAAAGGAATTGTATATGTTGGAACAAGATTTTGGAAGTATTTAATTAGGAATTTCAAGCAGTTACAAAGTAATTTCAAAAGACAATTGGAGGGAAATGAAAGTGTGGATCTGGGTGCCTCTTTGTGATGCCCCCTAAAGGTTTCTAATCTCTATAAAATGCAATATTTGGTAGAGTTAAGAAGCAATAATCAACAGTAGAAAAGTTGGAGAGAGAACTTGTAGGTTGGTCTAGAGAATTGCATAAGGAAGAGTGCTCACAATTGGTTTGCCAAGAAGAGAAGAATATAGGAAAGAGAATGAATTTTTAAGTGTGTTAGTGGTGTTTAAAGTAGGCATGAGAGGTCCTCAATTTTGTTTTTGAAACTTCACTAGAGAAATTTCTTGGGATAAAACAATTAATATCTTCCAAATGGTCAATGATATTAAGATGATAATTTCACCAATCATTTTATTTTCCAATTTTTCTCATTGGAATTAGTTTTCATGTCCATACAAACCCAAATAAGTTGACTTACTAAAAATCGTAGTTGAATATTTTTGGTTGTTTCAAGATTCTAATTATTCTACACCTCATAAGTGTCATCATGTAATCAAAAAAAACTAAAAAAATTTACAAAACAAAAGTAAAATGCAATATTTTGTGTGATAGAGGATTGTACTTAACCACTAGATGCTCCTACATCAGAAAACTAGGGTAATTTTAGCAGTGATCTTGTCGCATCTCAACTATTTGAGGAAAACTGAGACAATCAACCTTAGACTTAGACAACCAAGATGAATCTTCAATAGGCCTTCCTTTTCACTTAAATGAATGATCCTCATAATACTTGTTTATTGTGCTTTGACCCACATGGTTGCTCAAGATGTCTTCTATCTCCTCCTATTCTAAAGTAGTTGCTATAATATTTCATTATGCTTGTACTAATTCATCTTCAATGCATCCTTCATGAAACTTTGTCAAATCTAAAATATTAAACATAGCTAAAATATTAAGTCCACTTGGCAACTCTATCATCATAACCATTTCTTGAATCATGCTTCTTCAAGATTTTGAATAGACCAAATTTCTTCATCTACAACTTATCATATGTTCCTATGAGAAACCTCTATTTTTTTCAAATGAACCTTGACTCTATATCCGATCTAAAATTTCTTATATCTCCTCTTATGATCTACTTTAACCTTGTACTTAATATTCATCTTATTAATATGCCTTCTCACCTCTTCATGAATTTTTTTTAGTGTAGGCATTTATTTTCCTTATGATAGGAAATATTTATTTTTCCTACACATATTACTAAGATTTCTTAGGTTATATAAGAATGGTTAGGATAAGGAAACATGGTATACTCCTTCAATTACATTGTCATTCACACACACCTTTGTCCATTTGAATGTATCGTCCTATTTTAAATTCATTTGCCACCTCTAATTACTATTTCTTTATATTTACCTGAGCTGGCATAACTTTGTATAAATAGCATTTACCAAGTAGGTAAAACTTCCACCTATTTTGGGTTGTTGGGAGTTATTATATGTTGGATTTATTTACCCAAATTCTACTATATAAATAGACCTCGTGTCTCCCTATTTGAAGTTCACTTTCTCATTTATTCATGAATTCTAGTTCAGTGCTAATGGAGTACTGAGTTTGTTCATATTCCAATTCTTGTCCTGCTTTCCTTCAGTCATTTTGATTTTGGGTAGCTTCACAGCTAAATCTAACATGGTATTAGAGCTGATTGTGACTTGTGGGTTACCAAATTTTTAAGAATCTACAAGAATATTGTTCGTAAAATTAAAGTATGCTCTTCTCTAGCATCTGACAATGTTATTGAGAATTAGGAACACTTGAAGGAATTACAATTTTTGGGAGATTTCCTGTCTCTTTCCTTTTAGTGTAGATATTTTGGAATCTTCCTAGAGGATATCTATGCTCACCATTGAGTTCACGACAACCAAGAAAGTCAAAATTATCTTCTATTTCATCTAGATTGGACACTAGAGTTAAAATTTATGAAGGTGGGAACTAAAGGTTTCAAAGTTAGATCTTTAGGGTAGCTAAATTATACCATTGCATCTAGAAGACCTAAAAACCATAAAATCAACTAGCAATTTGACAATTTTAGAGAAAGTGAAACTCAAGGAAAAAAATTACTAAGTGGACTTTACAGTCTACTTGCACAAGTACTATATGAATCTAATTTTTTTAAAATAATTTTTACTACAGTTAAAATATTATTATTTTCTAGAAAAAAAAAAAATCATAATTTTCTTTTGTAGATTCTTATTATAAATTATTTTATTGAAATTATAAAACTGTAGACTAGGATTTGAGAGTGCACCTAAACCTGTTTTGAAGGCCAAAGACAAACAAACGTCATAGCATATTATCAAATCAAATTTAAAGATAAACAAACTAAAATCAAAGCCACCTCAGTTTAAGCTTAAAACGGATGCGCCCATGCACCGTTTGATATGCTTAGATATAGAGGGATGTGGGTGTGCAAACTCAAGCACTTGGAGCATGCAAGATGGATGATTTGAGGATCAAGAAGACCCAAAATGACACAAAATAGGTATGAGGAACCTATTTTGCCTCAAAGGCCTTAAGAACACACAAATATGCAAAGCTAAATGAAAGAACTAAGATTGAAACAAGAAATGAATCTATGTTAATCCATTTAAGCTAATTTAAATGTGATTTAAGCTTGAAAATGATCTAAAAAAGATGAGTTTATGCTTATGCTAGAATGAAAATGGCATTATAACTTTGTTATTGAGTTTGAGAGTTGAAGGATGATTTGCCTTAGGAAGTGAGGGTATTTATAGGATTTCTAAGGCTTGGGGTAGGAGGAATGAATGGCCAGGATTGAAATCCTTAAGAGAGGCCAAGATTCACTCAAAGGGAAGCACATGGATTGTGCTAGTTCTCAGTCAATCAGGAGGTGACACATGTCACAAGGTGAGTGGATGAAGGGAAGGGCAAAAAGGAGTCAACAAAGGGGGCTCCAAGCTCATAACTCTCCAAATAAATGCTTGTAAGAGCAATGAATGGGCTTTAAGAGGCTTTGAAGACTTTGGGGAAGCAATAAATGCTTTGTGGTTGAGATATTTGGAAGGAAAGACTTTGCTTTGGTTTAGGAAAGTCTTAAGCTTGGTTAGGATTGCACAAAGGTTTAAGGGTAGGATTAGGATTAGAAAAAGGATAAAGAAAAGGATTAGGATGGGTGAAGAGGGTGGATTTGAGAAGATTCTAGAAGAGTCTAGATTTCTCCTTAGGTTTCATGGAATAAAAGTTATTCATTCCAAAAGCTTAAGTTTTAGGAATATTTATTAAAATATTTTCAATAAATATGAAAATTAAATATTTAACCTTAATTAAATATTTAACCTTGGGATTAGGGTTAGAAAAGATGGGATTAGCCTTTTAATCAAAATTAAGAAGGGATTAGAAGATTTTGGAAGAGGTTAGTGGTCTTAAGGAAATTGGCCAAGTTTGGGATAAAAAATAAATTAATAATAAATTAATTTATTTTTGAAGGTTTTTTGGTCAATTTATTAATTAAATAATTAATAAATTAGGGATAATGTCCAAATGACATTTTTAGGCTAGATTCCTTAATTAAAGATTTTTAATTAAGAGAGAGGGATTTAATGCCATAAAAATAAATTAATTAATTAAATAATTAATTAATTAATAAATGATGATGTCATCAAGGATTTTCAGAAAACAAAAATAATTTATTTTCTGAAGGATTTTTCGGTGTCTACAAAAACAAAATTAAATTTTGGTACAAAAGGTACCGATAGGGTACCTAGTCCCCTATTGGCCTCATACCCGCAAGGTAGGACTACACCCCTTGTGCCATAATACTCCATCGCCTATAACCAACACCCCACCTTGAACCCCTATGTGCATAGAAGAGTGGACCTACCTTTTGTGACACACCTGAATTCACCATATACCTTTCTTTAACATAGTCTACAAGTTTTTTAAGGCTCGCATGTGGGGTTTGGTCCTCACATGACCACTAAATAAGGATCTAGGTGTGGTATAAGCCCCTCATTAATTTTTTTCAAAAATAATTGTTTAAATATTTTTAAAAGTGTGCCTTGATGAGTAGCACACCAACTTCTTGAATCTTGTGCCCCACACTATAAGGTGTTCCCTTCACTACATGTGTCTTTCCCATAGAGGCCTACCATTATCTTTAAGCTCACCTAATAGCCTTTGACCTGCTTCAACATAGAGTTTATTTGGAAATTCCTTTTAGTGGTATATAATTTTGTTTGAAGGTAACCAAAATTGGTAGAGATTTTGAACCAACCGGAGGTGTTCTAAATTTGGTGGAGATCTATTTTATCTAGAGGTTTTATAAATTTGGTGGTGGATCTCCAAACTTGGTGGTTTTCTAAATATAGTGTGAGCTTAGCTAAATTTAGTAGAGCTTATGTTTGCGAATTTCAGACCCCTCATGGTTGTAGTTTTTCATTTTACACCTCAACTTTAGAGCACTCATTCCCATTCATTCAGAGTCATTTTTTAGTGTATTTTTTAATTTGTGGCAAGATTTTGCACTCTTCACAATGGAGTGATCATTTTTTGCTCAAATGGTCCTATTTTTGAGAAATTTAGTTTTCTCATAAGATCTATTCTTTTATTTAGGGTCCTATTTGAAGGAATTAATTAAAAATGGTTACATAAGATCCTCTTAGATCAAAATTTCTTTGATATAATCTCTCTACTCCTTATTCATACCTGCAATCGAGTCTCCTTTGCACCTATCAAAATGCTAACAAAAAATTACTTTAACATTAGCATTTTTTTATTTTTATTTTTTTTTTTGGGGGGGGGGGGGGTGTTAACATAATTCATTTGACAAACCTAGATGTAGGATGATACTACTCAAAGAAAGCTTTCTAATAATTATAATTTTAATATATATTGAGTTTATTATAACTTTGTATTTTTAGTTTTACTAAACATGGGTTTTACACCGTAAACCAATTTCTATTGTCAATGCTTATGGAAAAATAGTAAAATAGGTTAAAATAATAAAAATATCTAGACACTGGGTATTTATCTTCTCTTTCTAACAAAAAATAAAAAAATAAATTTTGATAAATACATAACTAGTTAGGGGCTACCAAATGAACCTATGTCTAGATTATAGTTAATGTCACTTCAAACTTAATAAAATATGAAATATTCAACCAAATCAAATGAAACCATGATACACTAGATATCGGTATTACAAACCTAAAATCGAAAGATTCACATTTTTGTCCTTTTTATAAAAAAGTTATGCTCAACCAAATGAATGCCACTCTTTAAAAATGTTATTTTTTATAAAAAGTATTTTTTGAAGGAGATGGAAAAGTGAATACATATCAATTATAAAAAAAATTTAAATGCATATTTCAAATCTACACACAAAATAATAAAAATGACTAGTTTACATCATCTTGGAATTCCTAATAGTTTTGTAGCAATAGGTATCTGAATGCAAAGTTTTTTCAGAATGTTTGTTTTAGTGTCAAAGTTGGCAAAAAATTGGGACACACTATTGTGGGACCACCAAGGAAAATCCTAGTTTTTGCAACTTCAAATGGCTATAACTTTCACATACATGACCTTGAATCGAGATGATTCATTTTTTGAAAGTCGACATTTTTTTTGAGTACTAAACATTGGTGCTATTTTGAAGTTCTCCTTTTTGGGTTTTAGTTGTATTTTTAGCATTTTAGTCTATTTTGGACATTATAAAACTTTGGAAAACAACTCCAACATTGTAAACACATTAAATTATAAATTTGCACAATCATTTTTTGTTGGAAGAAGTTTTTAATTGAGAGAAAAAGAGGGGTCTCTATTGATGTATGTATTTCTAATCTATTTTTTCGATGGTCTTCTTTTCATACACTTGTGGATCATGCTAAGATTCTATTATTAACACCATATAATTATGCAATTTGGTATCTACATGCAAGGAACACCTCAATGCAACTTTGGTATGCTCCATATCTTGAACAAAAGGTAGATAAACTACATATGAATCTATGATAAGGAAAAGCTAAAATGGTTGCTTGAACAAACTAAAGCTCTTAGATGTATTTGTAGTTTTATCTCTTGTAATCTTATGTTTCAGATTAAAGAATGTAAAAATTCAAATGAAGCTTGGAAAAAGTTAAAAATATTGTATGCTACAACTGATGAAGTTAGAGGTATCCAAATGATAATGATTTGATGATTCTCAATCCAAAGAACTTTGACAATGTTCAAGATTTAATAAATAAGGTTAATAATTTGAGAGCACAATGTAAAGAATATGGAAATGAGAAAAAGGACATTTAGTTGGTATATAATGTATTTAATAAATGGGGTTTTGAATCTTCATTTTTTTTTCTAGCTTTCATATGCAAAGGCTAACTATGGGATCAATTTATGTTAAGACTGCATTTGCATCTTTTTTCCAATATTTTGATACATGAACAATAGAAGCTTCATTATATGGATCTCATAAATCCATTAAAGGGTCTGGTATTATTAGCTAGTCAACCTAAGGGATAGACAAAGTTAGGACATTCTAACATAAATAAATAAAAAAAGATATTGAAGGAAAAATCACATATAGATCAAGCGCAACATAAATCATTTTTGAAAAATGACTTATCAAAGAGAGAGAAGTCTACTTATGTATATTGAAAAAGGATTGTACATGAATAACATTCTTTTTATAAGAAGGATATTGATAAAATGAAACATCTTATTTTGAAGAACAATATTGATCTTCCTTCTAGAATGTCTAAATCAACTTCTTCTTGACATTCAAAAAAATCAGGATGTACTAAGGTAAAAGGTCATGAAAGACTTTCTTCTAAAGTATCTAGAAAACCAAGGTAGATCTCTTTGTGCCTCTATAATTTTTGAATAAAGGAGATGGCTCCTAGATTCTAGAGCTTCTCATCATATGGCTTCTACATAGTCCATGTTCTCTTCTCTTAAGCCTTGTTCTATGCCAACTATTTTGATGGGTAACAACACTTGCATTAGTGTAATTTCAATAAAGGTTCTATTGGTTTTATAGATGACACTTTTTATATGATGTTATGTATGTACCTCATATGTAAAATAACCTTCTTTCCATCTATCAAATCATTTGTGGTGGAATAAGGAAGAGTGTGGAATTCACACTTGGTTCAATTATTACTCGAGTCTTGGAAAGTAAAGAGATAATTTCTATTGTGATGGTTGATCATGCATCTCAATTATATACTTTTTCAAACTTTTCACATGATGATGATTTTGATCTTTTGGTTGTTGATCACACTCCTAGTATGTACCTTGATTTTGAGGAGAAACTTAGTTACTTGAACCTAGGTATTCTCACATCATATCCAATTATTGAACCTTGAATTCCTCTTCCTCCAGATATTGTTGCTTCTAAGGACACACATGTTGCTACATCCATGGATACTTTTGATCTAGTGAAGCAAGATATACATCATCTTCTAGATCCAACTTTTTAGGATGACTACTTGACAAACATTGTAAGTTTATTCATAGATTCTCCTAGTAAAGAGTTAGGAGGAATTATTCATGGATTCATCATCCCTTTGATAAATTTATTTTTCTTAAGTAGTTATGCATGAACTTTTGGTCCTCTTGTTCATTCCCCACATGATCATTCATCAAAATTTGGCATGAAAATGGATACTCTTGACCAACATTTAGAAGAAGTGTCTTTATCTTTTGAGGAGATACTTATGTAGACACCTAAAATTGTCCTCAATTAATTAAATAGATATTTTAGTTATTTAATTATTTTACCATGATATTTTCTATTAATTGAATAAATATTTATTATTTATTTAGTTCATTCATTAGATTTTTCTATCCTATGATTAAATAAATATTATATTTATTTAGTTATCTAATCTCACTTTCTTTTACTATTTATTAAATAGATTATTTAATTTATTTAATTATTTCATTAACTTTTTTCTCTCACATTGCCCAACATGTCTAAATCCAATTCAATCTTTTGACTTATTGCCAAAACCCAACCAACTCTTACCTACCACTTAGTTTCATCCCTTAATTTTAATCAACCTCTTAATCTTATTAATTCCTACCTTCCCTCTAATCTTATCCATTCATAATTTAACCTCTTCATCTCTACCCTTGATTATTTTTAAGATTTCTAAAAAAGAACATATTTCTTCCTCATTCAGGTCAAATATAATTCTATCAAGCTAATCATGATCATAATCACTAGCATACTTATTATCTTAGTATACCGTTATCATATCACTATCTTTGCATCAACATCAATTAACCACACTCTACTCTTTTCATGTCATCATGTGCATGTGCTAAATAGCTAAGAGAAAACACCATTTTTACAAGATCTTAAATGATAGGAGAACAATGGAGTAAAGTGTTTCATGAGTTTGATAGTATAGCTTTAGTTATTTTATTTTTTTCATTCATGGAAAATAGATCTATAAATTATTTGTTGAGTTATTTTTTCTATCTATACTAGTGGTTGGGTTGTTATGGTTTACATTTATAGTTGTTAAAATTCATCATCATCAACTAGAATCTTTGGAGTTGTTATATGTACAAATCTACCATGTTCTGGATTGTCATCTTCATTAGTGTGGCCTAGAATACCTAATTTAAATGTGATAAATTTTGGCATCGATATGGAGATATGTGAGCAATATTTTGAGACTTCATATATTTTGTATTTTCTTCCTTCATATCCTTTCAGGAATGGGAAAATAATATATATGTACCTTTAGTTTTGTTTCTTTCTAAGGGGAGGAACACAGTTTGATGATTGTGGTCCATCTTCTATATTAAATTTTGAGCATCAACCATTGGCACAATTGGATACTTGTGGTAAGGCTACATAGTCTTTCTTATCCTTTCTATTTTGGAGGGGATTTCTTCCTCACATGAGATTATTTCTTGTGCTGGGAAATTTGTTTTCTTTTCTCTCTTTCAAGGAGGATTTTTGTCCCACTAGGTTTTCACCTTTACTTTGTGTGTGAGAGATTATTTTGTACATGATCACCTTAACATGGCCTTGTAGTTTGGACCCATCATTATTTCTATCACTAACCTAAGATATGCTTAAGGAGTGGTGTAAGTGTAGGTGTTTATTTTCATTATGTTATGAAATAATTATTTTTCCTAGACATATTATTAAGCTTGTTTAGGTTATATTAGAATGGTTAGGATGAGGACACATGACATAATCCTTCAATTACATGATTCATTCACACCCACCTCTGGGTAGTCGGATGTATCACCCCCATTTAGATTCATTTTCAACCTCTCATAACCATTTAGTTTACTTTACCTAAGTTGGAATAACTATGTAATTGGCATTTACCAAGTAGGTAAAACTCCCACCTAGTTTCAACTATTGAGAATTATTATTCCTATTGAATTTATTTCCCCATATTTCACTATATAATTAGCACTGACCTCTCCTTATGTGAAGCTCACTATCTCTCTTATTCATGAGTGTTAGTTTAGTGCTAAGGGAGTGTTGAGTTTGTTCATATATGGATTCTTGTCTTTCTTTCCTTCAGTGATTTTGATCTTGGGCGGCTTCAACACAAAATCTAACATTTTTAGGTGTCTTGCAAAGTATTCAAATTCAACACTCTTATTTTCTCCTTTATCCATATTCCTTAACTGTGACATAATTCTTATACTATTTCCATATAATCTCAAATGGTGATTTACCCAATGCTCCTATTGACATAATTGTTATCGACAAACTGTACCTGTAGTAAAATCAAATCCCATCCTTTGGAATTATCTCCTATTATTATTCATAGCATGTTACCCAAAATCCTATTTACCAATTCTATTGTCCCATCAGTTTTTGGATGGCTTGTTGAACTAAAATTCAAATCTATCTTTAAATTTTCTATAATATCTTCCAGAAATAAATAAAAAACTTGGTATATCAATTTGAAATTAAGTTTTTTGGTATATCAATTTGAAATTAACATTTGATTATGAAGGATTGCAGATTGATTCATCAGTGATTAGTAGTTCATTTGATCAGTTGTGAAAACCCTAGTTCATCGCATCGATTCAGAAGTCTTTAAGATCATTTGAAAAGTGGTATACAAGTAAGTAATGGCTACTCCCATTGTATTTGATGTGGTGGAGAAGAAGATATATGTGTTTAAAAGGAATCCATTTAATCCACACTAGACAACCTAGAAGGTTCATTCTCCCGCACTCCCATGGGTGTTATGCATGTGGAAGACATTAGGGCATACATATATTGCAAAAAGGAACTAGTAGGTTTGGACAAAATAAGAGCGCACATGGAAACAATGATGAAACCTGATAAAACCTTCATGGATGAGTATGCATAGTGGAATAATCATCCAATAGTGGAATATGCTATGATATATGAGTTCTACGAGTTGGAATGGATCAAGATCCTACTTAGCAAGATCCATGATGACCTATTTTGGATAGGTGAAGTGTTCGTTAGGATTACATGAAACCTAATTCATGAGATGACATGCCTCTCAAGGACAAGCGACATTCTTCCAGCGGGCAAGGATGTGAGAAAACTTGTTGAGAAAACATGTAAATCAAGAAGTGATAGACGCAGAATGACTATAGAGCCTATTGAGAAAAATGACATCAAATTGATATCCATGATATTGGGGTATAGGTTTCAACACACCAGTAGGGTGAACAGTGTGTCTGCGGCCACAATTCTTGCAGCAATAAGACTTGTAAGAGAAAATGGAGAGTTCAATTTGTGCGAGATTCTGCGCACACAACTAATAGATAACATCAAAGCTATTAAACATGACAAGACCAAGATATTCATATTTGGGTCTTTGATCATATACGTGTACTTCTACATTCTTGGGAAGGTGTCAGATTTATACCTAGACAAGACTATTCCTACCATGCCATAGATATCCTTCAAGGCATCTACTGAGAGCACTTTAAGAGATTATATGACTCTGGAATTGAAGACATTTAGGGTTAAGATGCAGATGAGATATAGAATACCAGAGAGTATTGTAGATAAATACAAAGATAGTATTTGTTTCATGGTTGAGACTGATACAACATGCATGGAGGCAGTTGAGCCAAGAACAAAGTGGATTCATCCACTTTGATATGAGGTTGATGAACAAGTCCTAGAAGCATATGCACAAGTATTGTTATCAGCACCTAAAGACCCTAATGAGCTAAGATGGGGAACCTATGAAGAGGAAACAAGAGAAATTGATGCAGTTTTGAACAGCACAGCAACAAAAAGAAAAGTTGCCAAGGTTACTTCAGAGATTTTGAGAATTCATGGAGTATCACAAGAAGATTTAGACAAAGCAAGGCAAGAGAAGATTGCTTTGGAAATAGAGAGTGTAGCTACAACAAAGACATAATTTGAGGATCCAAAGATGAAGAAGGTGAAAATAGAGAAATCAGATGACAAGAAGGGTAAAACAGATGATACCCCTTTTGCGCCCAAGGAAACCATTGACCTTACTGCTCCACCTAAGCATAGGGCAATGCCTAAGAGGAAGAAAGAGATTATCATTGGTCATCCATCCTCACGAGTAACAAGAAATAGGAAGAACACTCAAGCACATCTAGAAGTAAGTTTCAAACCTAGTCTCAGTGTGTTAAGTACAAGGATTGTTGATGAAGGCAAAATTGATCAAGTAGGAAAGTTCTATGAGAAATATAGTGAGATTGACAAATTAGAGATACATGGAATGATTGTTAAACATATGTTGAAGTTTAAGAAGACAGTCCTAGAACTGAAAACTATGATTCCAGATAATGTATGGAACATCCTAGAATTCCAAAAGAGATAGGCCATTGAAGAAGACCTAAGGATAAGGGAAACGACCTTAGATGAAACCCTCCCAGTATGTTCACTAGAAGAGAAGAAGTTATTGTTAGATCTGGTGAAGCCACATCTTAGGACCAAGTCAAGGACCCTGCATATAATGGACAAAAACTATGAATTGGTGGCTAAGGAAACATTGAAAGCATTTGAGAAGGTCTTCATGAATAGACACATGTATCCAGCTATTGCGCCCATAGCTCAAGCACCCAAAAAGGTTTTAAAAGAGTCAGAGACCATAAATGTACCATCTACAAGTCCACAAGATTTAGTGTATGCAGTTGATACATCCACAGAGGTAGAGAAGTCTGTGCCCATGTCAAAAACACACAAAGATGAAACAATCTTCATTAACAATGTTGAGATTGCAATGGCGGTCTCAGATACTGATTTGGACAAATTTGAAGAAGCTTTTTTAAGCACTCAAGAGGATGAAAATCTATGTAGCAACACTCCTCCCAGTCAACAAGAAGTACTAATTGAGGATGTAACAGAAAAGAAAGAAGAAGAAAAAGGAAAAGAGATGGAAAAAGAAGAAGAAAAGAAAGAAGAAGAAAAAGAAAAGGAATCATAAAAATAAAAAGGAGAAGTAGAGACAAAATAAAATAAACCAATAAATAAGCCATCTATTGAAATGCTAAGAAAAGTAAATCAAGAAGTAGAGGACAACACTCCTATCACTCCACTACCCTCAGCAACATTATTGTCAAGTTTGACACCTTACACAACCAGTTTGGATTCATGGGGAGAAGAGGACCTGATCAAGTTCAGTGTCTTAGCTATGGAAAAGGCCAAGGGGAAATAGGTAATGAGGAATCCCCTCCTTGTAGAATTAGTAAACATCCTAAACAACTTGTTACTAGCAGATAAGAAAGTGTCCAAGCTACACTCCATTGAAGATGTGAGCACAGTTATTTCACAATTCAAGAATAATTTCTCTAGCTTGGAAGCATCCGCATCTCAAGTTGTAGAAGAGAAGTATAGAAAGAAAAGGCTAAGTGAATTGGTCAATAACTTCTCACTAGACCTTAGTTCACTCAAAGTTGGACAAGCAACTTTGAAGGAGTTTGTAGCAAGTGGCAGAAAGATTATTGCTGACTGTATGGATCAGGACAAGTTAACTAATGACCATTTCAAGAAGATACAAGAGGTAGAAGCTATGGTAGAGCATGTAAAGAAATCATTGAAAGACCCATCTACTAATTTAAATATGTGCAATAATGTATATCAAGGCCAAATTGACAAGATTGAGAAGGCAGAAAAGGAGATGTCAAAAATAAGGGCTAGGCAGACTCATCTTAGAAATGCTCTTTTGCCCTCACTAGATATACTTAATCAAAATATCAAGGAGATCGATGCCACCATGGTGACATATGATCATGGTCCTAGCACATATTTGGAGAAGATGGAGAAGCTACAATATGCACTATGTGCCCATCTCCAGATTGTTAATTCATTGATTACATTTTGAAAGAAAGAGATCCAAAACTTACAGATAGCATATCTGGATGTTCTCTCACTGTAAGTATTTGTAAATACAGTTTTGAAACACCTTTGTCATTAATGTCAAAGGGGGAGTATGCATAGAATATGGAGTTATAGACATGTATAAGGGATATATAAGATAGAAGTTTTTTGTATAAGAGATCAGTTAGCAACTGTGCCATATTCCTTTGTTTCCATCAATGACAAAGGGGGAGATTGTTGGAAAGTTGTCTATAATGGTGTATATGACTTAATATAGTGTTTTCATTATGGAAACAAAGTCATATAGTGTTGTGGAGTCAGCGCACTTGATGAGAAGATCAAAAATTGGCTAAGTGTTGAAGACTGGACAATATACAAAGTACCTGAAGGTTAGAGTGTCAACACACGTGCATACGACAAAATTATGGTATGCACCCTAGAAGTTAATATGGTAAGATCATATTCATGCTAATTCTAAGAGCGCATGATCAAAAGATTCAGTATGAGGAAGATACAGAGATTTTAAGTTGCACAGACAATGAATGCCAGAGAAGAACAGTGCAAGCAGCCGACTATTGGTATTTTGGTTTGCGGTTATATTATTATGTTGTAAAGGCTATGCGCCTATTGTAATTAGGTTGCCGACATGTAATTATGTTTGTTTGTAAACACGCTTGAGCCAATTCAATTGGAAGTGTTGTATGTAATCGGTTAAAGGGCCGACCTAGTTATTTGTTTTGTATGCGCATATAAATATTAGATGCGCCCATTGTAATTAGCATGAGAGTGGATACAGAGTTAAGATAAGAAGAGAAGAAGTGTGCGAAGATTTGATAAGATTTATTAGAGCTTTGCAAGAGGTCAAAGCATTAGCGCATAAAAGGAACTGATCAGACAAGCAGTGTCACAATGACAGTTCATTTAGCAAATATAGTGTGTATCTGAGATTAGAAGGTTGTAGCCTTCACCACTTGATCGGTGAGCTCTAGGACAGTGTGTCCACACCCCTAACATGGTTTATTGTAAAAGACTCCTAACAGGGTCTGACCCTTGACCAGGTCACTGTACTAAACATATTGTAAAGCAACTCCTAACATGGTTAAGGATCTTCTAACAAGGATCATAAAACACCAGTACAGAATATTAGTGGGTGTCAATTCCCACCAAGGTTTTTACCTATTTGGGTTTCCCCGTAACCACATTGGTGTTATGTGTTGTGTTCATGTTTCTTATTTATGTCGATGTTCATTTCGGTACTTAAGCATTCAAGCTCAGTTTAAAGAATAAAGTAAAAAAAAAAGATAAAATACAGTGAACATTGATTCACCCCCCCTCCCTCTCAGTGTTCCCATTCCTAACAGTTCAACAGATCTATTGCTTGTGCACATAAATGATGTGATATTGAAGGTGTATTAAAAATTAAATTTTTTTGTATTCCCATCCTTATCAATTTTCACAATTCATATTTTAATAACATTTCTTGTTTATGAATTTGATTGTGTTTATAATTTTTGAATTCAAGATGTTTTAACTGTTCAACTAAAGATTGGCAGAAGAAACAATTTGGCAAACTTGATTCACACTTTTATACTAAGATTGTGCATATAGGCACAAAACATTGTAAGTCTAAGTGCATACATGCACACAAAAGTTTAAATGCATTTATATTTAATATAGAATATCAACAATTTAAGGATGCTCGGATAACTTTGTGTACCTTTTGATGATGGAAAAGTCAAATCCTTAATGTGGAATGCTTTGTTCGTTGACAATTGTGTTCTTGATACTTGCACACACCATACCAAATCAGAAACTGCATTGATATACTAAGATTGAGATAACTAAAACTTATTTAAGATATGTAAATGTAATCAATGTTCTCAACATTATTAATGTACTTTCCTAGCAATATTAAAAATCATTATAATTGTTATGATCAACCACTATGTCCAACTTAAATAAACCTTTCAAAAAGTGATTGCAAAATAATTTGCATTTAAAAATGATTCTTAAGATATCATTGGCTATTTCATTATACAAATCAAAATATATTTCACCTTAAAAAAAATATTATAGTTTCACCTTTTTAAAAATATGAAAATAACTGAAATTCGTCTAAACAACTCAGTTATGCAGTCATTTATCCTATTAAAATCCTTCTTTCTCAACTAATACTTCTAATTTTATCCTATTAAATGTTAAATTTGTAGGAGGCAGGTTATTGCAAGTTGGGTTTTGAAGGTCTCTCTTTTGTAATCAAGCTGCAAGACTGGCATGTACAATGCATCATATGACTGCATAACAAAATATTACATCTAAATTAATAAACAAAAATTAAAGACAAAAAATGTAAAATATTTTAAAGGTCGTGGAATTATTTCCTACTTATAAGATGCATTCCAAATACTACAATAAGGTTCCCAAAAAAATAAAAAAATGAGCATTAAACTCCATGCTCATCAAAACAAATTGATACTCACAAAAGACTTGTAAGACAAAACAACTATAGTATAAATGGTGGAGATATTAAATCATAAAAACTGCAAATACAAAAAAAAGCAATCAATAATAATTGTGTATGTAAACAAGAAAACCAAACAAAGAAACCTACCTTTGTAAGACAAAAAAACTATAGTATAAATGGCTCTAATGCACTTAGTCTACATCTACAATGACTATTTGAATTACAAGCGGTCTATTTTGACTTGGAAATTATGTATACTCTTAGCATTGAAGGAGCAAATTGGTCAAAAAATGCCAACATAGCTTTGTGTGTGTTGATGTCTATGTATGCACATGTCGGCATTTGTGTGCATGTCCAGGTGTGTGTCCCTTTCTAACTAGTCATTTGTTGAGCTCCTTCAAAGGAAGAAGGCAAAGAATGGCCATCTAGGAAGAGTCATTAAATATAAAAATAGAGAAAGTTTTACACCCAAAATTTCAATCTCATGAACAATATCTTCCTATGAAAATAGAGGAATTTATAGATTGACCAAAACCTATGAGCATTACTAGTAAATACCAACCTTTTTTTCTTTAAAAGGCCCTTTCCCTCCCCCTTGTTTCGAATTATCTTCTCTCCCTGGTGAAGTGGGTGAATACTTTGCCGCTGGATGTGAGAATTTTCTTAATTTTTAAATGTAATAATTTACCAACCATTCTATAATGATTAAATCAACTTTTCAACATTGTTTCACTTACAACATCTGAAAAACAATTACGGGACAAAAAGTGTAGGAATAAAGGTTGGAATGGGAAAATTTATTATCTCATTAAATGGGAATCTAGAAAGGATACAAACTATCAAGGTTTGCTTCACATTTTGTACAGATGAAGGTTAAGCTAATGAATCTAAAGAATGTGATCTAAGCTTACTGTGCACAGAGTCATAGAGTTTACGCTAGGGTAGAGACTCATAATTGATAAAAAATAAAAATAGAAAAGGGTAAAGCATTAGAAACAAACAACATCAAACATTTAGTGAAATCTATAAGCAAAGAATAAACAACAACATTAGAGGGTTTCCTTCAAACAGGGAAGAGCCCCAACTCAAAACCACTAGGCCAGTCTTCATACATGTCCTAAGGAAACCCTCGAGTGGCTATTGAACAACAAAGAGATTCCCTATACAAAAACATATAATCTCCCACATAATGCCCAATCAAGTTTAATTGACAAAGAAAGCAAGATGTGTAAACCTGAAAATCTTCACAGACGAAATTGTCAGAATTCCCTCACAATAGCTAAAAATATGGAAAAAAGGAATACATAATTTTGAATATGTCAATAAATATTTAACAAACATAAAATCAAACTGAAATAAAGACAAATTTGAGGAAAAAAACCTAACATTACCAGAATCTAGATATGCTTTGAACGAATGCGAATAGTAATTAAATTTTCTAGAATGCACAAAGTACTTATGGAAAGATTAGTCGACGGTTGGAGGCAACAGATAAAGCCAACCAAACTGCCCCATATGCAACACAAAATGCCTATATTTTTGGGCACATAATGCCAAGACAAACCCTCAAATTTTATTTTGTCTGAATAGCCGCAACAAAAAGCAATGAATTTTTCTTGCACACAATGCCAACACAAACCCTAAACCAAGGTGTCTCTCGTATTTGGAAAAAAAAATGGAAAAGAGAACATCAAGAAAGATGCGGATAACCATTTAAAACAAACATAAGCAATTAATCCACGTTACCTATATTCCACTCTGCCAGGTGAGCAAAAAGTACGCAAGAGGCAAACAAAAGGTCATGATTTTTTCAATTGTCTTGCAAGCATATTAAACATTTTGAGCCATCGATATAAAAGTGAATTGTTTTTGTTCACAATAAATACACCTTCAACATAATTATCAAAATTAAATACCTCAAATATTAAGAATTTTTACTATTTCTAAATTACTTTATTTAAATTTTTATCAACATTTAAGATCACCTAAAACATTGTGTTCAATTCCTTCAAAAGACAACAATGAAAACCTCCACCTTTAATCTCCCCAACTCTAATTAATATTTAAAACAACAATGCCAAATGTTTATTATTTTCTCCTCAAATACATTTTAATTTTGGAAGACTAAGCATAGAACTAGACCTGCACATTTAAATCCTAGGGTTAAAGGACTTAAAAGACACTTGGAGATCCCCCCAAAACCCGAATGTACCTATCATCATTCCAACTTTAGGCAAAATTACAACTACCTTGGATACATAATATTCTCCATTGGAGTCTTCCAAAAAAAGAGAATAGGTGTCAAAGCTATGAAGCAGTTCTTACACCAGAAAAGTTCAAAAAATTGCCATTTTGACTAAATGTTCTGCCAACTTTACCAGTCTTCAAAATGCAACAATTTTATACTAAATTTGGGGTTCTGCTCCACTTCTTAACTTACACATGATATCTCTCTTAGTATTTTCGTAATGAAGACAAAATCTACTTAAATACATTGATTAACATATTATTTGGACTGCGCAAACCTAAGTCTCATTCGTAGCAGCCAAGGCATGTATATATATTTTATTCTGCAAATTCTAGTATATATAATGTGTACGTACATTTCAGAGTTGAGTCAAAGGTGAATTCTCATAAAGAATGTGATTCTGGTCTCGGGTTAAGTGTGAATTTAGTTCAGCGTGGATGGTCTATTGGAAAATGCAACGTGGTATATACAGTGAGTATATGTCTGGGTTATGCGGAGTGGCGTAGAAGCAGAATGAAAATTGTCTGGAGTGGGACATGAAATGTGATATATACAGTGAGTATATGTCTGGGTTGTAATAGAGTGATGTAGAAGTGGGATGTATGGAGTGGAGATTGTTTAGGATGTGTATATTGCAACTTTCACGTAGAAGATTTTGCAGCATTAGTGGGATGGTGTTAGTTGCAGAGATATAGTGTGGAAGGTGGTATATACATTGGGTATAAGACAACAATTGTTGGCTCTACTTTTTGGGTTGTCTAGTGGTGGAAGATGCATGGAAGGATTCCAAGGTGAAGAAAGGAGAAAGGGAATGATTGAGATGAAGTGGGTATTAGTTGAGAGGGCTCAGTGAAAGTGTTCTTTTGATAATTTGCAATATGGCATATACAGTGAGTATGTGATAGTGTGAATATAGATGACATCAAAATGTGGCTTTTGCAGCAGGGATGAAGTGGGTATTGGTGAGAAGGCTTGATCCTGCAATATGGTATATACAGTGAGTATGTGCTAGTGTGGTTAGTATGCCAGTGCAGAGAAAAGTGTGGCATGCAGTGGATGCTTGGGAATAAGGGTAGTGCAGACATGGCAGCCTGGTGTTTTTTAGGGTAAAGAAAAGGTAGTTTTAATAGTTACAGAAGAATCAGGACAAAGGCAACAACCAGAAAAACAGGATGATAGTGGGTATGGAGGCTAAAAAGGTGTGTTGGATCGCTCATTTCTTAGTATTTATTCATTGCATTTGTCTTTCAGGTATTGTGCATGGGATTGCAGAGCATGAGGAGGTTCATGCACTTTTAGCACTGAAATCTAACATAATAGACAGCTTAGGCCATCTCTCAAACTGGCAGAACATGGTTAATAGTACGCCTTCTGTGTCTTCTTGTTCTTGGAGTGGAATTAGATGTGACAATTTGTCCAGAGTGGTCAGTCTTGACCTGTCATACAAAAACCTCAGTGGCACAATTTCACAAGAGGTCCAACTTCTATCCCATTTAGTCAGCTTGAACATCAGTAATAACCAGTTTGATGGGCCATTACCAGAAACCATCTTCAATGTCTCCAACCTCAAAAGCCTTGACATCAACCACAACTCCTTTAATGGTTCCTTCCCCCCAGGTGTTTCCAGGCTGAAAAGTCTGGTGAATTTCAGTGCTTTCAGCAATTGTTTTACAGGCCCTCTGCCATTGGAGTTTGTGGAGCTTCAGGACCTACAAAGTCTGAACCTGGGGGGAAGTTACTTTAATGGAAGCATCCCCGCCGAGTATGGTGACTTTCGGAGCCTGGAATACCTCTACTTGGCAGGCAATGCCATCTCTGGCTCAATCCCTGCTGAGCTCGGTAGGTTGCAGAAGCTCAGACATATGGAGATTGGGTACAATATGTTCATTGGAGGGATTCCATGGCAGCTTGGTAACATGTCAAAACTGGAGTACATGGACATTGCAGTTGCTAATCTTTCTGGTTCCTTGCCTGTCGAATTGGGCAAGTTAATGCTGCTAAATTCAATGTTTTTGTTCCGAAACAATCTGAGCGGATCCATCCCACGGCAGTTAGGGAATCTGACCAGTTTGGAGTCCCTGGATTTGTCTGATAACAAGCTCACAGGCTCGATTCCTGAGGAGTTCTCAATGCTCAAAAGTCTGAAATTACTAGGCCTGATGTACAACAGACTCAGTGGAAGCATCCCCAAGGGCATTGGTGATCTAAATAAACTGAGAACTTTCCTTATCTGGAACAACTCCTTTACAGGAAGCCTCCCAGAGCAGCTGGGTAGGAATGCCAGCCTAGAATGGTTGGATACTTCTTCTAATAAATTAACAGGACCTATTCCCCCTGATCTTTGTGCGGGAAACAAGCTATTCAAGCTTATACTTTTCTCCAATCAATTCACAGGAGAAATCCCATCCAGTCTTACAAATTGTTCCACTCTATGGAGGATCAGGATTGCGAGAAACAATCTTAGCGGCCAAATTCCTTATGGCTTTGGAAGTCTTAAGAACTTCACTTACATGGACTTCTCAAGGAATAATCTCAGTGGGAATCTACCATCCGATCTCTGTACTGCCCCTAGATTGCAATACATCGACGTTTCTTATAATTCTCTACAAGGTGGACTTCCTCCAAAAATCTGGGCTTCCCCAAGTTTGCAAATACTATCAGTAGCTTACTCAAATCTATCGGGTAAACTTCCTTCTTTCAAAGATTGCAATACAGTATACAAGCTTGAATTACAGGGAAATAGACTCTCTGGCAGTATCCCAGAAGACATTGTTGAGTGTCAAAAGCTCCTAATCCTCGGATTGAACCAAAATGAGTTGACAGGAGTGATCCCCCCTAAGTTAGCAAGTCTTCCTAGTATCAGCTACATTGATCTGTCTCATAATGCTCTCACTGGAATGATTCCAATAAGATTTCAAAACTGCACTACCTTGGAGTTTTTCAATGTCTCTTACAATCATCTTTCCGGACCTATTCCTTCAGATGGAGTTTTCAAGAACATCAGTGTAAGCATTTTTGCAGGAAACCAAGGTCTCTGTGGTGGAGTGCTGATAAATTCTCCATGTTTGGATTCAAATGACTTTTACCCCACTTCTTATCCATATAATACCCGAAGCACTAGTAAACCAGGTCTAATTGTATGGGTGCTGGGAGGGATCTTTGCTTTTACAGTATTTATTATAATTGTTGGCACAAGATGTTTCTACAAGCATTATAAGTGGTACATTTGTGGGGACAGATACATGAGAGAGGAGCAAGATGAAGGTCCCTGGAAAATTACTGCTTTTCAAAGGCTTAACTTCACTGTAGAAGATGTTTTGGAGTGCCTAAAGAACAATAACATAATTGGAATGGGATCAGCTGGTACAGTTTACAGGGCTGAAATGCCTGGAGGTGAAGTTATAGCTGTGAAGAAGCTATGGAAGGTTCAGAAAGATGGAGGAAGGCGAAAGCTAGGGGTTTTAGCAGAGGTTGATGTTCTAGGCACCGTGAGACACAGGAATATAGTTAGACTCTTGGGCTATTGTTCCAACAATGAGGATACTCTTCTTCTCTATGAATACATGCCTAATGGAAGCTTGGCTGATCTCTTGCATGGAAACAAGGAAGCAAACATGCTTGCAGACTGGATGACAAGATATAAAATTGCAGTTGGAGTGGCTCAAGGCTTGTGTTATCTTCATCAAGATTGTTATCCTGTTATTGTACACAGAGATGTGAAGCCTAGCAATATTTTACTTGATGCAAACTTGGATGCAAGAGTTGCTGATTTTGGCGTTGCAAAGCTCATTCAAACTCATACAGAGTCCACATCTGTCATTGCGGGTTCCTATGGCTACATTGCCCCAGGTAAAGTGATTCCTGACTTTTCCAATATTAATCAGAACTTTTGACTTGTTTGGTATGGTTTGAACTTTGAAGTCGTGCTTTTGAATGCAACATGAGTTTTTCCTTTGAAGATAATCTACAAGCTAATGTTATATATCAGGATTGTTTAGGTGATTGCCAACTGCACATAAAAGAAAAGATCAAGAACTGATATCCACAAATACTAAGTTCCATTTTCATCATTTCTCCATGTCTTTGTACACTGTAGAGAGTCTATAACAAGTCTTGTTATGAGTTCCTTGATATATGCCAAGAGGGATTTAGGTGTCATGTAGTGCAGTTTCTCTTCTATTGTTATTTCAATTTTATAGAGGTGATCAGTGGACAGAACTGCTATAAAAATGCACCTCAACTGCATCAAATGTATAGTCCTAGATGGATTTTTCTTTGGCACATCTTCTGACTGTCCATCTGATGAACATTGGGTGAATTTATAATTTTCGCTGCTTGGCTTTTGTGTAGACCTTTCAGGCATCAATTTTAAGTTAATCATATCAAGTTTCCCTTGGATTATGCATGTATATCTTGACATTAGAGATGTCCTATCAATTTCTGAATTCTGACCCTTCAAATCACTATGTACAAGAACACTGGTCCAAAAATTGCCACATCCTTTAGACAAATTAGCAGTTACATTTTTTGTGGCATAATGAACTTTTACAGTTCTCTGGTGTTTATCACACTTCCGAGCAAAAGAACCATTTTAATCGATTGGCTCTTGCAGAGTATGCCTACACACTTCAGGTCCATGAGAAAAGTGACATATACAGCTTTGGAGTTGTTCTCCTTGAGCTCTTAACAGGCAGAAGGCCTGTGGATCCAGATTTTGGAGATGCCCTGAACATTGTAGAATGGGTCAAGTCAAAAATTCAGAGCAAGGAAGGCATCAAAGAGGTCTTAGATCAGAATGTTGGAGCTTCGTGTTCCTCTGTCCAAGAAGAGATGATGCTAGTCCTCAGAGTTGCTCTCCTCTGCACTAGCAGGTCACCAGGCGACCGGCCTTCAATGAGAGATGTTGTTACAATGCTACAAGAGGCTAAGCCCAGAAGGAAAACAGTGCTTGATCTTCGATTCTTGCATCAACAGAGGTCCAATCCTCCATCTCAGGAGAGTAGCCCACAACCAAAAATACTAGAGTAGGCAACACACAGAGGATGTGTTGGTATACTAAGGATTCAAGGAAAAATTAGCTATATTGGCATTGGATTGTTGTTCTCATTATATAGAGCCCATAGTCCTGAGCTTTTAAGCAGGTCTCTAAGACTGCAGATTCCTATTGAGTTTTACTTGTTTATAAGGTCTTTGAAATACATTATACATCCCACAATGCAGCCTGCCATGTGCAAGTTCTATGCTGCAGGATCTTCAATCTTTGTTGTTATCTTTGGATTGGTAGTGTTATAAATCATTACAAGTTCTTTCAATCCAAAAGAGGCAAATTTAATCATATGAATATATATGAAATACACAGTTGACTCAAGAAGTATCTATTTCTACATCATTGCATACTAAACAGACCAAGCTAAAATCTAAGATTCGAATTATTGTTTTCAGGTTATGGTTTTTGTTTTCATAGGTTCATTTGATTTTTATTTCTCTACCCACAGAAATTTGAAAAAAAATATAGAATTGTACAGTCTCTATGAACTTTAAATATCCAATCTCTATGAGTGTTTTACGTGCCTTATGTAAGTGAGAAATCTCTAGTGATAACAGTTATGCAAAAGAAGTTGTTAGTTGTTACCTGCCCAAGGAGTTTTACCATTTTGAGAGTCTCAACTGTGTCATGTTAGTTGTTATCTTGCTTTCGGGGCATTGCCTATGTGATTTTGAGGTGTGTATATATAGATAGATAGAAGTATTATTCTTTGAAAAAAACGTTATGAAGATTTTTAGGTTATAGAAGCAATTTTAAAATGTATAATTTTTAATTTTTAAGTGTATCCTATTTGAGTGGAGGAATTATTTATATTTAAAATTGGTTTGCAAGTCTTAAACCTAAACTGGAATGCATGGGTGTTGCAAGGATGGTGGAACCAGATAGTCAAAATCAAATAAGTTATAAGATAGGTCAAGCACAAAGCTTCCTTTGGTTCTTTGTTTGGATTTTGGCTCGGCTTGTTCTACATGTTCCTCCTCAAGTCAATCCGTTGTCTTTGTCACCTTTGTGTAATACTACTATTTGGAGTAGGAATTTTTCACATTTATTGTGTGCTTATTTTCCCTTGCTTTTAGGTGCTTTTATCTTTTTAGATGGTTATCAACAAAAGTGGCCCCACATTGTTGCTAGTCACTTGCTTGGCTGCTTAGAACAATGGCTTCAAAATGCCCATACAAAGTGATACTAAAGATGGTCTAGAAGAATACTCTTCTATGCTTGATGTTATTTTGCTTGTTCATGATTTTGAGAATACTTGCAAATGGCTTGAAAGTTATAATCTTTGTTAGGTACTTCACGGGTATGATTTCCAATGGATGCATGTTCTAAAGTTGTTAGCATCTTGTCTAGCCTCACAATGCACCCTCTTCTTTTTTCCCATCAATTTCGCCGCTGGATAGCTTCTAGTTCACATTCTAATGGGGTTAGAAATGAATATAATTTTTAACTTGGGTTATTTGAGTTTCAATGTCAAGTTTGTTTGTTTAGGGTCTAAAAGTAAGTATATTTTTGTCAAGATGGTCATAATTAAGTGCCTTGATATCCATGGACTTATTAGAGAACAATAATTTTAAATTTGTCAAAATTTTCAATAGGGGTTAAAATTTGCCTTTAGTGGAGATTCAAACTTCTCTTGCAATTCTGCAAGTTGCTAACTTGTAAAAGACCCTCAAAACCTCAAAATCCTAATATTGACAAACTTTTTGATTCAAAATGCATATAACAAACTTGCAAGAAATCTCCAAAACCTTGATGAGTCTTTCTTAACCAAGCATTTTCCCCTAATTTGCACACAAACAAACTTGCACAAAAACCCCAAAATTTGATAAGTGTTTCCCATTGGGGTTTCCATCTTAACTTGCACATGTGGAATATTGTAAATAAACCTAAATAACTATGGAATCAGAGGTATTGGAATAACTAAGGAGGAAAATAGATTTTTTGAGAAAGAAGTGATGAGAACTCTTCCAAGATTCTATAGATTTAAGCTATATTCTATTAAGGAAAGTCATAATATGGACACATATTTTTTGGATCAACTTTTTGGAGTGATCTTTTCTTTTGAGATGTGGTATTTGAAGGTAATATCAAGAAGGAATTCTCATTCAAAGTCAACAAAAAGATTAAAGAGGTACCTAAAATAAGCAATGATCTAGATGATGAAGAAGAAAACTTTATGAGAAGACTAAATAAAAGGTCCAAAAAATACAAAGGTAAGTTTCCCTTTAAATGTTTCAATAGTGGAAAAATTGGTAATTATGTTGCTAGATGTACTTTCAGGTAACATACCTATAGAAGTCCTGATGATGATAGCAAAAGAAAGGATAATTATAGAAGAGATGATAGAAACAAAAGAGGAAATGATAGAGAGAAGCCTAAGAAGATTTTTTATTCAAAAGAGATCCATTCATCACAAGATATAAATTGTGAAGATTCAAAGGATGAGACATTGTTTTTAGACATAGAGGAAGATGATAGTAAAAAACTTAGCATCCTACATGTGAAGAAAATAGTGAAAGATCAATAATTGTATAGATTTCTCTACATGCAAAAGAAGATCCAAAATCTAGGGTAATTTAAAGTGAATGCTCAAATCATATGGCCATTGATAAAAGGAAGCTCCTCAAATTCAAAAAGTATGATCATGGATCTATTAATTTTTGTGGTGAATGTTAGGGTTTTGACAAATATGAGCAATAACAATATTAAGATAGTACAAAAATAAGAGAAGATAAAAATACAATAACACAAATATTTAATGTGGTTTATCCAATATGGGCTACATCCACAAGAGAAGCAATTGTCCACTAATTTTATTATCCAACAAAGAGAAATTTCTAATTTGATGATATTCACATCACACAACCATTTATTTATCAAGCCTTTTGAGGTGGTTTACAAAGTTAGTTAATAAAATTAACCCTAACGCTAAAAGAATATTCTTGTAATATTTTCCTCATACTTGTATTCTTGTACTCGTAAAAGAATTATTTTTGGGGGGATATGCCCCCCATTATGGGGCCCTTTGGGCCCACTACTCTATCCAATGAGTTTACAGTACTTGCATGATTAATCACCACATACCAACAATCTACCACTTGGAGACTAATCAGGGTCCACACCAAATAATGCCCCACCTGGAGATCAATCATGCTCTACACCAAACAATCTCCCACTTGAAGACTGATCTTGTAGTAACATTGTTTCCCTTGTAGCTCCCACTATATTGACACACCTGGACTAGACTATTTCTCATTCCACTATGATCAAGCATGATGGCTAATAAAAACTGAGCATAAAGTGAGTTTCTCTTGAGTTACTACCTTAGTCAACATATCTATAGGATTCTTGCTAGTATGTATTTTCTCCATCTTCAACTATCCATCCTCTAAAACTAAGCATATGAAATAATACCAAAGCTATATGTTTTTGGTCTTAGAGTGAAGGCCTGAGTTCATAGCAAGATGAATTGCACTCTAGTTATCATTGTACAACCTACTATTCTCTTATGTCTTTCCCAATTCCTCCACAAGCCTTTGTAACCAAATCATCTCCTTACTAGCGTCTGTAGCAACAACATATTTTACTTCTATTGTTGAAAGAGATACAACCTTTTTCAATCTAAAAATCAAAATGATCGTTGTGCCACCTACAATAAAAAAACACCCTATAGTTATCCTCCTACTATCAATATCTTTTGCTAAATCTAAATCAACATAGCCTTGTAGAGTGGAATGAGAGCCTCCAAAACATAAGGACCGAGTTTTTGTACCTCTCAAATACCTGAGAACCACTATACTATATTCTAATGCTCTTTTCCAATATTGTTCATATTCCTTTTCACAACTCTCATTATATTTGCAATATCTGGCCTAGTACACACTATGACATACATCAAGTTGCCAACTGTTGAAGAGTATCGAGCCGTAGACATATAATCCATCTCCTCTCGTGCCTTGGGGCTAATCTCCTTGGACAATTTAAAATGAATAGGTAAAGGTGTACTAATTGGTTTCACATCTTGCATCTAAACTCTTTTCAACACATTTTCTATGTAATCACTTTGAGAACGTTAATGTGTGAATTTTCCTATCTATAATTATCCTCACACCATGGATTTTTTTTGCTGCACCCAAATCCTTCATAGAAAATGAATCTCTTAATTTTTGTGTATGTATATGTTGCATATTAGATCTAAAAATAAGCATGTCATCAACATATAATAACAAGATAATATAGCTACCATTACCCACTCTCTTAATATAAACACAATAATTAGAATGACATCTATTATAACTTTGTTTAGCCATAAAACTATCAAATTTAAAATACCATTGCTGAGGTGTTGATTTAAGCCCATTCAAGCTCTTCTTCAGCCTACACACTAAGCCCTCCTTACCTTTGACCTCATATCCTTGTATTTGTTGCATATAAATCTCTTACTCCAAATGTCCATGGAGAAAAAGCTCTCTTGACATCTAATTATTCCAAATAAAAATATTTTGTAGCCACAAGACTTAGAATAGTTTGAATTAAAGTCATCTTAGCAATTAGAAGACATATTTCATCAAAATTAATACATTTTTTGTGCAAAAACCATTTACCACAAGTCTAGCCTTGTATCTTTTCTTGCCTCCATGTTCTCCCTTTAACATTGTTGATAAATAGATTTGTCACTATGATATTTTCTTCACAATTAACCATGTTCACATTGTGAGAATTGACAATTGTGCCAACAATCGGAGAGATTGTGATCAAATAACGGTTTTTTATAATATTCCTTTGTGTTTGAGATGGGCATCTCCCTCATATGACAGAGGTATTTAATATTTTTGTGCACTTTTAACCTAAAAGTACATAAAAGAGATAACAAAAAACTAAAAGAAGATAAACTAAACAAACCCCAATGGTAGACATACAAATATCAAGTAGGATTTCAAAATGGATAATTATTACAAAAGAGATTTAGCACAAGATGAGTTTGATATGCAATGGTTATGAAAGGAGGAAATCATATTTCGACATACAAAGAAATATGTTACCTAAACACATCCAAACCAAGATACAAATGTATGATTGTATTTCATCATTCACATATATCTTTGGAATTGAAACCAATTGATTACACCAATATATAAAGATATCATCAATTTAATATATTAGAAATTGATAATAATAATAATTCACAAACACGTTTGATACATATGAATCAAATAGATTCGCCGTTATCTCTTTGAAAATGTATAGGCTCAAAAACCCCTTTGTACATAGTGTAAAGCCAATAGTTTCTTTTGCAAATTACTCTAGAATTTCTCCTTCACATGAGTCGCCCCCTTTACATTTACCAATCACCTTGTATTTATAAGCTTCATAGGATACCTACTTTCTTTTCCAAGTTAGTGACTAACTTATTTTTGCACAAATTGAATGAAGTTATTAAAGCCTTACAAAATTTGTACAAAATGAGTCAACTGGTTAACTTTAACCAAAGTGACAAAACTCACTACTTACAAAAAAGGTAATTAGAAACTTGCAAATTAGAAGGAAGACCAAATTATTGACTTTTTTGTGGTAGCCTTCCATCTTGATCTGCTTCATGTGTACTTGTAATCATCTCAACATCTGGCTAGTTGAGAATACAAGACAAATATATCTTTCTATTGGAATGAACTAATAATCCTAAAGCTCATAACATCAAAGAGAGAATAAGATATTGACCTAGTTAATACAAGAAATATATTTCATTGTAAACATGGACAACTTAGCCCTCAAAGAAATTCATCCCAACCGCATCAAATGACCAAGCTTCTCACTCATCTGACACTATACCATAATGTCAATATTATTTTGCACTACTATCTGACATCCTCATTATTAATAAGGTTTGTAGTAGACAAAGTGATTCCTAGCTACACAAGACTCCATATCCCCAACATCATTGTACCACCAACATTCCTATACACAACTTCCAAACTCTTTTATCTATTAACATCACTAATGAAATCCTAGTGACTAGGTCTATAGTTGAGGTTTAATTCATCAATTGAATTATGTACTCTTTCTTTCTTATGCATCTTATTCCTTTTCTATACTTCCAAAAATATTATTCTCATGTTTTGCATTGAGTTTTTACATTAATTTCCTTTCAATGGTGATTTTAGCCAAGTTTGAATTTTGTGACTTCATTTCACTATTCAAATTATGCTTGGAGACCCTAAGATGATAAAAAATCTCTCTAATAATTGCTATATAGAAACATTGTAAAATATCTTTGACATCATAGCCCCATATAATGAAAGCACCACTCTAGATGCAACTAATTGTTCATAAAGCTTGATAAATTCCCTACCTAACTTATCCATAAATGCTCCACTATCTTGCAAGCTAGAAGGAAGAGTAACTAACTACAAGAAGCTAATAGTTATTCCAGAAGATGCAAGGTTCTATTTCATGACAACATCCTACTCTTACCAATTTCCCTTTAAGAGGATTTCTTGATTTTCCACAAGGAAAGTAAATGCATTATTTTTAACTCTCTTAAATTGAAGCTCAATCTCAATCAAATGCCCACAAGAATCAAGAGGCATAGGAAGCAATTGATGAAGCTGACTAAGGTACCTATCTACAAAATTTATGAATTCATTCTTTGAGGTTTGCCAATAGCCAATAAAGTCCTCTGCACATTTTTGCAACCTATGCATTTCACGAGGAAACATTTAATTGATGAATTATTTTAAATTATTCTAGTACTTCACATTCCATTGATAATATGTGACAAAAGCCCTGTACATTTTATGGAAGTCCATATCCTTTAATTGTTGCAATCCATGTAGCCACATTTTGAATGCATCTCACTAATAGTACCATGCTTTAATGACTGTACATACCCTTTCCTAATTAAAACCTTTACAAGAAATATTGTTTTGGTAAACCTTGTTATCACTAATGACATTCCTTTGATGCATTCCATCAAACAATTCACATGCCTTTCTATGATTCCACACTTTGCATATTTTTATCTCTGCAAATATGCCATTTGCCTTTGCTTGAAAGTTTCTAAAGCCTTTTCATAATCTGCATGCACCGAGAAAGCACATGTACATAGCCACCGAATTATAGAATTTGTGAAACCATTTCAAGCTCTTATTGGCAATCATCAAATTTCTAGAGATGTAGTCTCTACATTTGTAAACATTTTGTCAAACAACTAGCGTGTATTGACCGTGGTTCCACATTTTCTAGGCAAATCTTTTTAGGTATTTGGTCAAACATTATGGGTTACCTTTCATTTCTATAGATAAAGGTGCTTGGTGGAATTTTGTCAAACATTTGATGTGCCTTTTTATTTTAGACATTTCCATTTGAGGAGACCTCCCTTCTTTGAGGAATTTTGTCAAATAGTTAGTATGTGATGCATGTGAGTACATATATTTCATGCATGTCTATCACCACATTTGCAACTACAACATTTGGTAAAAACCTTTATGCTTTACACTTGCCGATTACATTAGTTTGAGGTTTCTAATGCCTTTCTACCAATCTCATTTTTTGCATATCCTACGAATCACTAAAGCCATTTCTTTTCAACAACATTGTGAAGCAGTTCAAGTGTCATGTTTATGCCTCCATCATAATATACGAACACTAAGAAATAACACCTTCTAATGAACGATATATGGATTACTCACGCAATTGAAGTATGCAAAGCCCTTATCTAATAAACCTACATAGCTATGTATATTCAGTGTACAAATAAAGATTATAATGTTCAAGATCCATCTTATACACATTCTATAATTGATTCATTTCATTCTTTTCAGACAACATGTTGTCAAACTATTCTATGTCTTCTTATCTTGATAGAAAGTATATCATGGCAGCGAGATCCACATTATTTAACTAAAATCCTTCATCTTTTAGATTCTTAATGGATGTCCAAATTCAAATCCACTTATTCATACGGGCATTATCCATGGTCTCATACTTTGCATGTCACTGGTCTGAAGGTTTCCATAGCCTCTTCAAAGAATCTATTAAGTGTACATTCTCTAGTTATTGAAGTCATTGGAGTGCGTTTTCATCACCATTGGTAGAGGATGTAAGCAAAGGCTGTAGAATTTGGCTTCATGACAACTGCATTGAATTAATTTTCTCAAGTTTCTTTAATGGACATTTATTTGCATTTTTGAAAAGTGGTTTAGAATTCTTTCAATTTGAGCATTCATAACTTGAGAGTTAGAAATGTTCATTTATTTAGCATTCACAATGTTTAGGTTATATTTTTTTTTTAGCACTCCAAATCTTTTTGGTGTGTTTGTTTGAATTTTGAGCATTTTGAATTAAAATTGATTGTATATGTTCATTTTTTTAGCATTTCTAGATTAATAAGTTATAATTTTGAATATTTTGAGCACTTTAAATGATAGAAAATAATTAGAAAATATTTTCATCAATTTTGTTAGAGTAGGGCTCATTTCAAAGGTTAAAATAATTAAAATTATTTTTAAAAATAACTTTAATTATTTATTATGAATCTATGACCCAAGCCAATATAAATTCAGTGAAAGACCACAATGAAACCTTAAATACCCTTGAAAGAAATGGAAAAGATTTGGACTATTAATAAATGAAAGATTTTTTAACATTGAATTTCCAGATTCACACATAATTTTAAAAAATTGTGCTGCCAAGAATCAAGGCAACAAATGGCTCTAACTGGGGGCAAAGACTACAAAGGACGTAGGATGAATCTAGAATCTCTGGAATGTCAATGTTTTATCCATGGGTAATAGAGTCACAAAGGATACAACATAGGGGTCAACTAGAGAAACTTGAGACAATACAAAAATGGAACTGACACAATAAAAAACCTGCCTAAAATAGATACAAGTTAGGTACCCCTACTGCAAAGCTAGATTTGATTTCTCAGTAAAATCAATTAACAGGCTAAGAAAAATAGATTCCTATGTGGAGTATTGGATGACAACTGTGGAGTACATGTGAACTCAATCATTGGTTTGCTCCTAGAATTCTAGTCCTGATAATTCTGGTATGTGCAACTGCCCTAGGTGAGACAACATATCCAAATAATCAATGCTCATTGAAGACATTTGAATAAAAAATCAACTCAACCTCCCTCTATATGTTTTCAATGACTTCTTCTTGAATGAGATGAAGTATTATATTTCAAGCTTCCTAATGCACCTATGACAATTTGGATCAATAGGAAAATTTTCTTCATGAATCTCTCTTGATTGGTCATCATTAAATCTATGATTCTTATTTGATACTTGACACTCTTATGCTTCAACAATTGATATGATTCTAGGTGAGCATTCCAAATAATGATTTGGATATGAACATACATCCCTATCGTTCTTGACTTGTATAAGGTGACCTTTGTCCTCTTCTTCCTCTTGACTATGTGTTTGACCATTTTCATAATAAGAAGCCACAATATATTTTTCCTTTTAGTGCATGTATGCTCTAATGAGTCCACACAATGAGAATTATTGCTTAGATATTTATACTCATGTGAAGAAGAGTCTTTTCAATGAACATTACAAGTAGATTCTCCATCTTCACTTTCTTCAGTCTCTTGATCACTACACATTTCTTTATGTCTCGATCCCTTTTGAGGTAAAATGCAATCTCTAGGTTATTGTCTAATTCTCATGAATAAGACATTAGAGTACATATTTTCCTTCATTTGATCTAATCACTTCATGAAAAAAGGATCCCCCAGATGTATGGTTCTCTTGTAACAAGGTTTTAGGGCTATGAACAAGAGAATGAGAATTTATTTGGTTACAATGGAAATAATGACCAAGAGAGAAATTTTCATAGAACTGGGCATTCTTTTTAAGCTCTTTATCTTTATCAACACTGACCCTTTCCATCCCCTCTGATGAAGAAGAACTTGGACGAGCTGAAAAGTGTTATTGGGTGGATGGACAACTTTTAGGCCAAGATGGAGAAGACACTGGATGAGAACGTTGGGGTTCTATATGTGGATGCTTAGTCTGGTTGTCTTGCTAGTTTTTTGTGTTCCCTGCTATCTTTTGGTCTGGGTGACTGTCCCTTTTATCGCTATCTTTGTAGTCCCTTATATGGGCAGTTCATTATTGTATGCCTCTTTTTTGGTGTTGTGCTCTCTTCTTCTAATCTTTTGATCCTTAAGCTGTAAAGGGTTTTGGGTCCCTTCAAAACCTATTTTTTCCAGTAATCAGAAATTGACCCTTTCCTTGTCCAATTCTTTAGGATGAAGTTCAAAAGTCTTACTTACACATGAAAAATATATATCTCCCATTATATCATCTCTATGTATAACTTTCCTTCTATACATATTATTGTCATCAATATCCATGGGGTGATTATGAATCCTATGGAACACTTTGTGTGGTTCATTGGGTGAAAAAATTTCTACTATCTTTGAATGTAAAGATACTTCACAAGGATTTTCATTACAATTCATAAGATCATTTTCTAAAAATGAGACTTGATTTTATTTTAACATACTCAACTAATGATTATTATTACTTAGTGACTGATTAGAAGAAGACAAATAAGTTCATACCTTGAATTTTGCCGATAGGTATTTATTCTTGTATGATTGACAATGAATGGATATGAATGTCTTCTCCATAAAGTAAATTATCATAAAAAGCCTTGAGAAACCAATTAGGAATACAAACTACATGGGATTCATCTTGATGCATCTTTCCTTCATCCTCAAGCTTGGTCTACATATTTGTTTTAGAAACATTTGATGCCTCTTCTTCAATCTTGTCATTATGAATTTTATCAAATATTTGTTCTTTGTTATTAAAATTTCCACAATGTTTCTACCATCCATCAATCCAATATTCTTTTTCTATTTTCATCATTTCTTGATCATCTTCTTGAGCAGATATAACAATCTCACCCTCTTTCATGAGTGAAAGTTTTGGTGAGTTATTTTCATCATTTTGATTGTAAGATGTTTTGATAGAAAGAAAATAATTATCATTCTCATCCTTTTGTTTAATCTGTTGTAATGTTTGAAGTGATGAAGGATGCACTTTTTGGGGAGAAAGTTGTATGTCACCATAGAAGTTTCTCAAAAACTCAACTTGTTCAAGATCATCAAGAGTTTGATTTCTTTGAGAACTAGGTATAAGAAACAGATTTCTTTCCTTATCATAATTATCCATCACCGGTTCATGTGAAAGATTCTTCTCAACAAACTCTTCTTTACCTTTTCATGTAGAGCCTCTTTCTAATAAATTTTTTGATCATGAGAAAGAAATTGATTATATTTACCATCTTTTTCTTTAATCTTTTGTAAAGCTTAAGATAAAGAAGGATGGACATTTTTTGGAAGAAGTTGTAAACCACCATAAAGGCTCTTCAAGAATTCAACTTATAAGAGTTATCAAGTGCTTGATTATTTCAATATGAAGTCTTTATCGTCACTTTCACTATCACTTTCCACTTTTCCTTTGTACCAAACCATTGTCTCAAATTCAAACCTTTAGATAGAGTCACCAAACTTCATTCTAGGGAAAACACCTCTATATTTCTAAGGAGTAATCATGTAATGGAATTTTGTATTCCCCTGTAGAGTCACAAAAAATATACTGGTAAATAGATTTGTCACTATGATATTTTCTTTAAAAATATGTTGGTAAATAAATTTGTCATTACAATAGTGTCTTCAAAACTAACCCTATTTGGCTTGTGAGTAGTGACAATTGTGCCAATAATTGGAGAGAATGTGATCAAATAATGATTTGCCACAATATTCCTCTATGTTTGAGAGGGGAAACTCCCTCGTATGATGGAGGTATTTAATATTTTTGTGTACATAAAGGAGAAAACATAAAACTAACACAAGATAAACTAAATAAAGGAGAAAACATAAAACTAAATGAGAAAACATAAAACTAACACAAGATAAACTAAATAAACCCCAATAATAGACATATGAATACCGAGTAGGATTTTACAATGGATAATTATTACAAAGAAGATTTAGCACAAGCTATGGTTGATATGAAATGGTGATGAAAGAAGGAAAAAATATTTTGACAAATGAAGAAATATGTTACCTAAACACATCCAAACCAAGATACCAGGGTATGATTGTATTTCATCATTCACATATATCTTTGGGATTGAGACCAATGGATTGCACCAATACATAAAGATATATCCAATTCAACATACTAGAAATTAATAATAATAATCCACAAACACATATGATACATATGAATCAAATACAACCTTCATTATCTCTTTGAAGATGTACAAGTTTGAAACCTCTTTTGTACATAGTGTAAAGCCAAAAGTTTCTTTTAGAAATTTCTCCAAAATTTATCCTCCATAAGAGTCACCCCCTTTACATTTATCAATTGCCTTGTATTTATAGGCTTCATAGGATAACTAACTTATTTTCCAAGTTAGTAACTAACTTATTTTTACACAAATTGAATGTGTTGAACTACAACTGATTTAGAATATGATTGAAGAATCTGTGATTACAAGATCATTGAGGAGTTGCTGATTAGATATGTAATATGATTAAATCAATATTATGTTGTCATTGATGTCAACTAGTTTGACATCACTTATCTTGTAAGTTATTATACCAAGACATCTGAAGAAAGGTGAAAAAGATGAAGAAAAGAGAAATCTACATGAGGAGAGATGTACATGACAGATGAGGATAAGGAACACATTGAGTAACTTGTTGATGAGTCTATGACTTGATGATATTGACTTTAATATGTTGCATTCATCTATGATGAAGTATAGAGCTGAAAGCCACAAAGCAGTGTTGTTGGTAAATGAAACATTTCTAGTATACACTAACAGAGTGTAGTGTATACCGATCATAGTATTAACTAAGCAGTGTTCACCAACACATTTCTTTGTTAACCGAGCGGAACATAATGAATTAAATGATTAGTTTAGCCAATAAGATTGATGAGTTGGCAAGAGTATAACATCGAGGTAACAGATAATTTTTGTTACACAGATTGACGACTGACAAAATTCAGGAAAGATCTAAAGGATGAGAATCAAACGTGTTATTGACACAAGTACCGAGAAAGTTTGAAGCGGCAAAATCTATGAATGTGGTTAAGCGGCAAAATTTGATGGTGGAGAAGAAAATGATTTACTCGTCCATATAAGAGAACATAATTTCTTTATGAATGAATGTCGAAAGAAGTAGAAGCTACAAGAATATCGCGTGAACAAGGTTTTCATGCATTCTGATCATACTGGTTAAGTAAGAACCGAGCTGCAGAACAATTACCGAGCTATAAAGAGCAATTACCGATGGACAGTAAGTTGATACAGTATTGAATTTGAAGTGAAATATTGATCAGAAGGATTTGTATGGACTAAATATTGATATGTAATCTGCAATTGAAGTTGTATTAAGGCAGGTCATTTACTGTTACATATTTAACCATTGTATATAGTCAAAATCTCTTAACTGAGTGGACTCTGAAAGTCTTATGATGTATCATTCATAGACTGAACATTGTTATCTTGTCAACCCCATAGTGAATGCTGGTTGGACGATAACTTCTAGTCTAAAATCCTCTAACAAGGTCACACCTGACAATGTGATTGTAAACCTTTAAAAGGGTTGGGTCTTAACCGACCTTACTTTAGAAGAGTGAACAATTTTGGGTTGCCGGTCCCAAGTGGTTTTTCTCTTTACAGGGTTTCCACGTTAAATCTCTTGTGTTATGTGTTGATTGTGATATTTGTTTGTTATCATTCTTTACATGTTACATGTTAGATTTGATCAGTAAACTATTATAGTATTAGACTAGTAATCAGTTAAAGCACAAACAGTGAAAGTTTTATTATTTACCGACGAGCAAAAATTGAAGAAATAGTTTTGAATTATACATTTTGTTTTGGGACACTGGATAACTGATTCACCCCCCTCTTAGTTATTCTAACAGAATGAAGTTCTTAACCTTACAAAATTCACATGAAAAGAGTCAACTGCTTAACTTTGACCAAAAGTGACTAAAGTCACTATTTACAAAAAGGTAATTAGAAACTTGCAACTTTGAAGGAAGACCAAATTATTGACTTTGCTAACTTGGTAGCCTTCAATCTTCACTAATTCATGTGTACTTGTAATCATCTCATCATCTGGCTAGTTGAGAATACAAGACAAATAGATCTTTCTGCTAGAATGAACAAATAATCCTAAAGCCCATAACATCAAAGAAAGAATAAGATATTGGCCTTGTTAATACAGGAAATATATTTCATTGCAATCATGGAAAACTTAGTCTTCAAAGAAATTCATCCCGACCATATCAAATGGCCAAACTTTCCACTCATTTAGCACTACGCCATAATGTCCATATTATTTTGCACTACCATTTGATGTTCTAATTATTAGTAATGTTTGTAATAGACAAAGTGATTCCTAGCTACACAAGGTTCTATATCCCCAACATCATTGTACCACCAACATTCCTACACACAACTTCCAAACTCTTTTCTCTATTAACATCACTAATGACATCCTAGTAACCAGGTGTGTGGTTGAGGTTTAATTCATCAATTGAATTATGCACCCCTTCTTGCTTGTGAATCTAATTCCTTTTCTAGACTTCTAAAAATGTTATTCCCATGATTTACATCTAGTTTGCACATAAATTTTCTTTCAATTGCAATTTTAACCAACTTTGAATTATGTGACTTCATTTCAATATTCAAATTATGCTAAGAGAACCTAAGATGATCAACAATCCATATAATATTTTCTATATAGAAACTTTGTAAAATTTCTTCAGCATCAGAGCCTCATATAATGAAACCACCACTCTAGATACAACTAATTATTCATAAAGCTTAGTGAATTTCCTACCTAACTTGTCTGTAAATCATCCACTATCTTACAAGCTAGAAGGAAGAGTAACCGAGTGCAAGAATCTATTAGTTATTCCAATAGACACAAGGTTCTCTTTCATGACAACATCCCGACCTTCCCAATTTCCCTTTAAGAGGATTTCTCCATTGTCCACAAGGAAAATAAATGAATTGTTTTTAAATCTCTTAAATTGAAGCTTTATTTCAATCAAATGTTGACGACAAGAATCAAGAGGCATATGAAGAAAACGATGAAGCTGACTAAATCACTTGTCTACAAAATATGAATCTGTTCTTTGAGGTTTTCCTATTGCCAAAAAAAGTACTTTGCACATTTTGCAACCATCTCATTTCACGAGGAAACACTTAATTGAGGCATTATTTTAAATGAATCAATTACTTCACATTGTAATGATAATATCTGAAAAAAGCCTTTTATATTTTATGGAGGTCCATATCCTTCATTTTTTGCAATCCATGTAGCCAAATTTTGAACGCATCTCATCAATAGTACGGTACTTTAACGAATGTGCATTCCCTTTCCTAATTGAAACCTTCATAGGAAATATTGTTTCTTTAAACCTTGTTACCACTACATTCATTTGATGAAATGACATTCCCTTTATGCATTACATCGAACAATTCACATGCCTTGTCATGATTCAAAATTTTGCATATTTTACCTCTACAAATTTGCCATTTGTCTTTGTTTGAAAATTTCTAAAGCCTTGTCATAGTGTGGATGCACCAAGAAAACACATATACATAACCACCAAAATGTAGAAGTTTTGAAACCATTTCGATCTCTTATCAGAAATCATCTAATTTCCTGAGATGTTGTCTCTACCTTTGTAATCATTTTATCAAATAGCTAGTGTGTATTGACTCATGTGGTTCCACCTTTTGTAGGAAAATCATTTGAGGTATTCGGTCAAACATCACGACTTACCTTTCATTTCAGGAGATGAAGGTGCATGGTGTTTTGTCAAACATTTGATGTGCCTTGCTGTTGTAGACATTTCCATTTGATGAGACCACCATTATTTGATGAATTTTGTCAAACAGTTAAAATGGATGCCTATGAGTCCATATCTTATATGCATGTCTATCATGATATTTGTAACTACAACATTTCATAAAAACCTTCATGCTTCAATGGAATATGACAATAGCTGTGGAATTTGGATTTGCACCTTTCGATTGCATTAGCTTCAATTGAATTATGTAAAGCCCTTATCTACTAGATCCATGCAACAATGCATATTAGGTGTACAAATAAATCTTAGAATCTTCAAAATCCATCTTTTACACATTCTGTAATTACTTTATTTAATTCTTTGAGACAACATTATTTTGAAATATTCTGTCTTGTTATCTTTAAATCAAGTATATCAGTGGGATCCAAATTTTTTTAACTAAATCCTTCAGCTCTTAAATTCTTAATGGTTGTCCAAATTCAAAGCCACTTATTCGTATGGGCATTATCTACGCTCTCATAATTTGCATGTCACTGGTTTGAAGGTTTCCATATTCTCTTCAAATAATCTATCAAGTGTACATTCTATAGTTATTGAAGTCACATGAGTGTGTATTCATCATCATTTCTAGAGGATGTAAGAAAAGATCGTAGAATTTGGCTTCATCACAGCTGCATTGATTTAGTTTTCTCCTCCCAAGTTTCTTTGATGGACAGTTATTTGCAATTTGAAAAAAAGATTCGGAACACTTTCAATTTAAGCATTCATAGCTCAGAGGGTTGGAAATGCTCATTTATTTAGCATTCACAACCTTTAAGTTATGAGTGCTCAATTTTGAGCACTCAAAATCTCTTCAGTTTTGTTTGCTTGAATTTTGAGCATTTTAAACTAAAATTAGTTGTGTATGCTCAATTTTTAAAATTTCTAACTTAATAAGTTAGAATTTTGAACATTTTGATTACTTTAAATGAAAGAAAACAGCTAGAAGATATTTTCGTCATTTTTCTTGGAAGAGGGCTTGTTTCAGAGGTTGATCATTTAGGAATATTAAAATTATTTCAAAAAATAACTTTAATTATTTATTATGAATTTATAATCTGAGCTACTATAAATTCGGTGAAAGACCAAAACGAAACTCAAATACCATTGAAAGGAATTGAAAAGCTTTGGACCATTATCAAATGCATAGTAACGAAATGATTTTTGAACACTGAATTTCTAGATTCACAAAAAAGCTTAAAAAATGGGCTGACAAGAATCATGGCAACAAACATCTAAACCCTTTTGTTAGGGAATGATCTTTTACCTTTAGGAAATTAAAATAACTCCCAAGTTTGATTTTGTATTAAGGAACCCATCTCCTCTTTCATTACTTGCTCCCACTTATTTTTGGTTTTAACCTCCACTACTTCTGCATAACTTTTTGGTTCACCTAAATAAATAAATAATACATAATATAAAGAAGGTGAATATCATTCAGGAGGTCTACTTATCCTAGAAGATCTTCTTACTAGAGTTTGAGAAACCTATTGTGGTTGTGGAACCTATTGTGGTTTTTGTTCAATATTTTCTAGCATTGTTGGTAATACATTTATTGGGATTTCATCAAGTACCATGCATTTTGTTTGTCCTTTTCTTTCCTCTTTCCATGTATCTGATCCCTGTGCAAGACCTTTTTATTGAATATGATATCTCTACTCCTAATTATTTTGTGATTCTCAAAATCCCATAAACGATAACCAAAATCATCAACTCCATATGCAATGAAAGTAATCTTCTTGGATTTTTCCTTAAGCTTTGATGTATTTTCTATATCAATACGAAAAAGTGCTTCACAACCAAAAGTATTTAGAAATGACTAGTTTACCTTTTTTCATGTCCATGCCTCCTCTAGAGTACCACCATCTAAGGAACTTGAAGGCCCTCTATTTATTAAGTAAATAGAAGTATCTACAATGTCTTCCCAAAATTGTAAGCTCAATCCTACATGGAATCTCATTCTCCTTGCATGCTCCATGATTGTTTGGTTCATCCTTTCAGATACTACATTTTCTTGTGGTGTTCTAGGAACTATCTTTTGTCTATGAATCCAATGTATGAACAATAATCGTCAAACTCTCTACTATAGTATTCACCTTCATTATCTAATTTGAGACATTTCATCTTATTTCCTATCTCATTCTCAACCAAATCTTTCCATTTCTTAAAGATTTCAAATACATCAATTTTTTTGGGAATGAAATAGACCCAAGTTTTTCTAGCTGTATCATCAATAAAGTAACATAATAATAAGAGACACCAAGAAATGATACTTGAGCTGGTCCCTATACATCTAAGTATACAATCTCCAACTTTTAATTATTCATTGTCTTCCCATTTTGAGAAATTTGACTCTCTTTTTTTCCCTAAATACAGTTTTCACAAAATAAATCAACTTGTTTCAAATCTAGCAATAATTATTTTGAATAGAGAGGCTTCATCCGCTTCTCACTCATGTTCCCAAGTTCATTGTGTCATAGAGTTGTATTCATTTATGTGGAAGCTAGGGAAATAGAATATCAATATTACCAATACATAAATACATGTACCTATATTTTCCCTTTTTTCTATTATCAATGAGCCTTTGGTAACCTTCCACAAATTGTCTATGAATATAACTGTACAAATTTCACTTCCTAGTTTCCATGTTGGTATTAAATTTATCTCAAATTAGGAATATGTCTCACCTCTTTGAGGAGCCATTAATTCTCATTTGGTAATTTTAGTTGTATGTTTCTCTCACCAACAATTTTGCATGGATCATCATCACCTAAATAAACCTGTCCAAATTCACCTTGAACATAGCCTAGAAAATATTTTCTATGGGTTGTTGTGTGAAAATAAGCCCCTAAGTCTAACATCCAAGAATCATTAATATTATCCAAAGAAAGAATCAAAGTATCTTGTAACACATCATTGCTATATTCTCTTACTTATTATTTATTTTTGTCCATCCCCTTATTTTCCCTTATGAGACCAACAATATTTCTTTAGATTTCCTTGTTGGACTTAGTATGGAAAGGTGAGTACTGAGAGCGGAGGGGTGAATCAGTACTGCAAAACACTTTTAACTACCCCTTTCAACCATTCACCAAATTCACAACTTTTTTATACATCACATAAAATATATAAAGTATAAACAATAAACATAACTCATAACACATTCATTTTGGTATCACATAAATCCTTCTTAGAGGATAAAAACTGTGGTGGGGATGACACCCACAAAACTTCACTACTACGGTAAAAATTCTGCTAGGTTAGAGCTACACTGTTAGCTATTTCAGATAGCTTACCTTGTTAAGAGTATTAACCCAGTTAAGAGTCTTAAGACTAGTTAAGTCTACCTTGCTAAAGGATTTTACAATTCTAAACTAAGAACTGTACCCCGTTAAAGGAGTTACAATGTAAGACTTGTTAAGATCTACTTAGTTAAGAGAATTTACAACTCTAATTACAAGCTTAATCAATAACATAAACTTGTCTGTTAAACTTACATCTACTTATGCTTTTCAGACTCTATATTCTCAATAATTGTTTACCTCATATTGTGCTTCACTCACAATATCAATTCTGTACTCGGTAGATTCAACTCTGAATCACAATTACTCTCTGCTCTTTACTTCTCTATTACTCGGTAACTTCTCTTCTCATAAACTTCTCTTTGCAATCTCTGCTTTAAATCTACACAAACACATTCTCTTCTTCTCACATGCTCACACATTGATCTTCTCACTTAGATTCATTATATACTAAATTCTAGAAGCGATGGAAATGCTCTACAATCATCTCCTTAAGTGGTGCTAGCATTGGTTACTCCTCTAATGTATATATAACATTTAATTCTTATTGGTGGATCTCACCTTGTAATCACACATATTCATTATGTTTGAATCTCCAATGCTATGTCAGATAATCTCCTCGAGATTTGTAAACTATTTTCTTCTCAGTGTCCAGATTCAATGTATCTGTAGATTCTTCTTGTTTCGGCCTAACATGCTCGGTAATACATTTTTATATTCTGCAGTAACTATATCATCTCTCAGTTTGGTAGATATTGTAGCTCGGTACAACTGGGTGTTTGGTGCTTGGTTTTTCCTTGTTTAGTGACTAAACTTCCTTTGTCTTTGCCAAAAATTGCCTTTCCTTTATTTCCTTTTTTCGAATAGCTTGTGTGCTTTACCGACTTGACTTTCCTTCATTACCGAATGACTTTAACAATCATTAATACTTCACAATAACTAATGACAACAAAATAAATCTTAGGAGTATCAATCTCCCCCTTTGGCATTAGTTTGGTATCTTTGTTAAAAACCTTCAAAGTCATCAAAAAATTTGTCCTTAGTGAAATTGCCCATGTATCCATATCTCAGGTAAAGTCAATACTCCCCTTGTACTAATATTTCTATACTCATATATTTCCTCCTTTATGCCATAACACTCTTTTATATATATATTTATCCATTCTTATGTATCTCTATTATCCTCCTTTGATATTTATTTCCCCCCTTTTTAACAAAAATGCAAAAAATAACTTACTGTTTATCTGGTGGAGGGATCTTGGCAAAAATAGATTTATATCTATCTTGCACATCTTTTAGTGATGCCTTCAATGAATCTTTTAGTGTCTACAACACTATTATTTTCTCACTTATATCAATTGTTAAATTGACCATACTTTCCATAGCACTAACATCTGGTGTGCTGACTAAATCTTTTTCCTCATGTACATTTTTTTATAATGATTCAATAAGGGGTATCAAAATTTTTTGGAGCTCTAGAAGATTCATTCCGATCTAATTTTCTTCTTTTCTTAGCTCATGTTTTACTTTCATTAAGTGCCTCAACTTTTGATAATATACTTGGAAAGAATTAGGCTCGCTAGAAAATTTTGATAACTATTTAGTTAGCTCCTCAACATTCTCATCTTAGTCCTTAATTTCCTTGGTGAAATTTGACATCAAACAAATATGTTGAAATAATAGAAGAATGTCTTTCAATTCTTTCTCCAATTCGGTAACCAACTTAGATAGAGTTACCTTGTCTAGTGCAACTGATAGTTCACACATTTGGCTGTATATATCTTCTTTTTCATTAATGTTAGCCTCTGGTACAATTTCATTCAATATGTCTTTGACATTCTCAAAAACATCATTCTTTTTCTTCTTTGCAATCAATTTATCTTGTAAAAATTTTATTTTCAATAAGTCTCCAAACTCAGATAGTTTTTTGGGGCTCATAGTTAAAATATCAACCTTAGGAATAATGATAGGTTGGCTCAAATCAACCTTTTTTTTCATGCTTCCTCTTATGGGTCTTTCTCTTTTTTGTAAATGCCTTCTTTGCATCAAATTGTGCAATAGTGGTGTCATCAGTCTTCTTTTCTTTTTCTTCCTTTTTCTCTTCTTGCTTATTTTCTTCCTTTCATCTTTCTCTTCTTTCTTTTCTTTATTTGTGTCCTCTTGATTTTCTTGTTCATCTTTCTTGGTAGGAGTTACCAACCCAGTGGTTTCCTTTTGTTCATTTTCCTTTCCTTGATCAGTGGGGGCATCACCATATGTTGGAACATCTCTTGTGACTTCTGAGATCACTTCCTCAATCTTAGGAAAATTCATTATTTTCTCAATTACATGATCTTCTACCATCAATCTTCCCTTTGCAGAATCATCTATGTTCATTTCTTTAGTTTCTTTGGCCTCGGTTGCCATTATATCTTCATCATCTTTTATTGCCTCAGCAGGGTCTTGATCTATGATATCCTCAATGATAACTTCATCTTTATCAGTTGTCAAATCAATTGGATCTGACTTGTTTTCTCTTTGATCTCTTCATCAGTTTGTTGATCAAGATAAAATATTTTTCTCCAAATATTATCAGTCTCATTTTGTACTTCTACTAACTTACAAACCATAATTTTGAGTGCTCTTCTCTTCACTAGGAATCTCTTGGAGTATTCTTGTATAGTATCCTTGATTCCTATTTTGGTTAGGTCCGATATTGTGATGGCCAAGGGTCTTTCCCTTTTTTTATTCTTAGCTGCTAGAGCATATTTCCATCTAGCATCAATCTTGTGATATAGCTCATCTGCCATATTTGGTGCTACTTCAACTGGTGTAGTTCTAAATTTGTGTAAAGTAAATACAATAGCCTCTTCAATTTTATCTTTTTAGTCATCATTCCTCTTCTCATATTTGAGATGTTTCATACTTGAATAACCTCCATATTTCTTGAGTGTTTTTAGAGACTCATCAAGGTTTTTAAATTTTGGTGTCTGACTTTACACAACCTTGAATTGTGAAACATCCTCCGATTCAGTTTCACTTTCCTGTTGCAATTTCAATTTTCTTCTAGGCTTTCCAGTAGCCTTCTTCTTATCTCTTGAGTATGTTTTGGTCTTTATTGATTCAATTTATTCTTTCTTTTTCTCTATCAGTGTGGAGGAAGACCTTGTTGATGGTCTAACACTAATTGGACTGGGGGTCTCTTTCTTCATTCTTATCTTCTTCCCCTTAAGCTCGAATGGTTCAAATTCATCTTTTTCAACATGGATTCCCAAATTCTCTAACAATTCACTAATCATCCTTCTATTCTTCCTTAAATCCTTAGGTATCAAGATACCTAGTTTTATTTTATCTTTGACTTCTTCAAAAGTACGATACCAAGTTTCCCTTCTGTCAATTGGTTTCTCTATTATTCCTTTAATCTATATAGAAATGACATCTATATCCATTTCATATCCCATAGGTGACATCCACATAGTTCTCATCTCCACATCTCTCACTATACAAGTATTTGTATCTACCTCAAAACATAAATCATCCTTATACTATTCCACTAGTTGGGGTGGAATCTTGAATCTCTTATGCATCTTAGTTTGAAATTTAGCAAAGTAATCATTCATAACCATATCAAAATTGTCTCCTATTCTATAAATAAACTAGTTGATTTAATAAATAATCATTTTATCTACTTTCCTCACTACTTCACCGATTGTAGGAAACAAGTTCTAAAAATAAAATAATATGCATACTAGAAGTGATATGAACTTCAATGTTTTTATTTTTGCCTTCCTGATTGTATTCATGTTATCATCCAGTTGCTTCAATAATATCTCGTATAGATCTTGTTAGAAAGTAAAGTCCACCAACACAACTAAGAGAGGGTGGGGGTGAATCAGTTGTGATCTTAATTAACTTAAATTCAACTCTATCAAATCTTAAGCTTGTAATCAATAATAGAAATAACCACAAGATTATAAGCATATACAATAACACCAGATTTGTTAACTAGGGAAACCCTTGATCGGAGGGAAAACCCCAGTGGGAATGATTCCCACAAGATGATGTACTAATATAAAATTTCCTTGTGAAAGGATAGACCTTGTTCGAAGTCTTTTACAATGCAATTAGTACATATGAGTCCTTGTTAGGAGACTTTGGATCCCTGCTAAAAGATCCCAACCCTGTGAGGAGTTTTTGAGAAACACAACAAAGATAACTAAACCCACTGTCCAAATTGCTTCAAGATTGTCTTCACTAAACATTTTTTAGGATAGCACATCCAAGGGTGAACTAACTAAAACAAAAACTCTCTTTTCCTATAAAATTCCTTTAAGGTCCTCAACATGCCAACAACATTATCTTTGGCTCTGATCATAAAGATTTTCCATTCAAAGCTCGCACAACATCTCATGACCGCATGATATATTTTTATCCAAATAAACTTTCTTTCCTTTATACCAAGTCCTAATGATTATTGATTTGTCCAAAATGATTTCTCAATTTATAATTAATAATATAGGGCATCAATAAGAATTTACAATACATGTTTCAATACATCTAAACACTTCCATAGAATTATTAATCTGTAGTCGGCTCTCAAAGAAGTAATACACTTCACATCGTTCACAAGTCTTCACAGAATGCAAAGTATATTTTGTTGTGTTTATTCAAGCATCCTGAACATGTCTTCAAAAACATATCAAACTTGTTGAACCAGCTTCAACCTTGCCAAAACAATAAATCTCGAATAACTGTCACCAGTTCCTTGAAACTCTCACTATGAACAGTGTTTAGTAAACTTTGCATAACTAGAGCATATATTCATAACTTTTTATTCACTTGAAACCACATCATTATAACATGTTACTGAATTCAAATAAATCTTCAAAAAACTTAATTCATCAGTATAAAACCTCGCCAAACAAATTTGTGCCTATAAATTTGTTAACTTTGTCCAAAAAGTGTATATGTTGACATCAATGACAAACCCAGTCATGAATGTAAGATATAAGAACTCAATCATCTCTAATCAACATCCAATTTTACTAACAACATTCATTAACATTCATGCTAACAAACTCCCCCTTTGGCATTGATGGAAACATAGATGAAAAACCATCTAGTCCCATCTTGTCATTAAAGAATCATTAATCTCTCCCATCAATATATTTCTTCCTCATCTTCATGTACTCACTCTCATACTCATATCTCCCTCATTAATTATGCTCTTAAGATTTTTTATCTATATCTCTCCCCCATTGACATCAATGCCAAAGGTTTCAATATGTCAATTATCGAAGTTCAATCATCTTCAATACAATTTTCAAAAGTGCCTAATTATCAAAAGATATTGTAGAAAACTCATTTCTAAGAGTCCTTAATGACTCAGCTCAAGTAAAGATACTCCCCCATAGTAGAAGCATCAAGCATCTAGTCCAAATAGGTAAAGTGCTTTGATCATGTTAGACTGATGCATTCATGCATCCATTATTCTATAGAGGGTTGGGGAATGACCCCAAGAAAACCTCTTAGATACTCAAAAGTATCCTTAGCCAAAGGTTTTGTGAATATATTTTCTATATTCTCCTTTTTGCTAATATACTCCAATCTCATTTCTTTTTCAACAACCTTCTCTCTCACAACATGATATTTTATCGTAATATGTTTTGTCTTTGAATGTAATACTAGATTATTTGACATGCTAGTTGTACTTGTATTATCACAATATATGATAATAGGCTCAATAAATTCAATGCCAATATCCATCAACATTGTCTTCATCCAAGTGATTTGATTACAATTATTTTCTACTGCAACATATTTTTCTTTTGTTGTACTCTGTGATTCTATTTCTTGCTCAACCAGGAGACCAATCTTCCTCCCAAGAAGAAAGATCCACCATGTGTACTCTTTTTGTCATCAATATTTCCTCCCCAATTTGCATCAGTGTATGCACATAGTGTAAAATCATGTGATTTGTCATACCATAGCCCATATTTTGATGTACCCTTCAAGTATTTAAAAATCCTTTTTATTGTTGCAACATGCATCTCTTTACGTTCTACTTGAAATCTAGCTACAATCCCAATGACATTAGCTATATCAGGTTTTGTGTGAGTTAAGTATTGTAGTCCTCCAATCATAGATATGTATCTTGTTTGTGTTGCACTTAGTGATTCATCCTTTCTTGACAATTTTCATCCATTTACCATGGGGGTTCCAACTTGTTTACAATTCTCCATTCCAAATTTTGTCAATAAGTCCTTAAGATATTTTGTTTGTGATATGAAAATGCCATCCTTTTTTGTGTAATTTGCAATCCCAAAAAGTATTTCATCTCACCAATCATTCTCATTTCAAATTCATCTTTCATTTCATCTGAAAAATCTCTTACTTGCTTCATCATTGCCTCCAAAAATAATATCATTGAAAATTACTTCACCAATCAGTAATCCATTGTTATTTTTTCTTAAGTACATATTACTTTCTACATTACCTTTCTTGAATCCAAAACCAATCAAGTGTTTTTATAACCTTGCATACCAAGCTCTAGGTGTCTGCTTCAATCCATACAATGCCTTCTTCAACTTGCAAACCATATCCTTATCTTTTGTTAAAGAAAATCCATCAGGTTGTTCAACGTAGACTTCCTCCTCAAGTTCTCCATTAAGAAAAGTTGATTTTACATCCATCTGATATACCTTGAAGTTTTTACTAAAAGCATATTCTAAGAACATTCTAACTATCACAAGTCTAGCCACTGGTGCAAAGGTTTCTTCAAAGTTAATACCTTCTTGTTGCAAGTATCCTTTACATACCAATATTACTTTGTTTCTTACCACTTAACCTTGCTCACTCATCTTCTTTCTAAAAACCCATTTTGTGTCAATAATTTTCTTGTCTTTAGGTCTATGGACCAATACCCAAGTCTTGTTCTTTTCAATCTGCTCAAGTTCTTCTTTCATTACTTTCATCCAATGTTCATCTTTATATGCTTCATCTGCAATCTTTGGTTCAACTTGAGATATTAAACATAGTTATTCATTTACCTTGTTCCTTTTAATAAATCCTTTGTTTGTGCTTCCAATGATTTGATTTGTAGGTTGATTTATTACAACATATTTAGATGTTCCTGGTTTAGCTCTGACTTCTTCTCTAGGTGTTGATTCAGGTTCAACTCTGAGTTCCAATCTAACTTCTTCAATCTGCAAATCATTTTCAGTTTCATAAAATAATTCCCGCTCATCTGTTTGATTAATGTTAGTCCTTTGTCTTTTATCTTCATCAGAATCATGATCAATAATTCTCTCTTGAATTCTGAACTTTTCATCAACCTTCACATTAGGACTCTCAACAATAGTCCTCAATCTTTGATTAAAACACCTGCATGCTTTACTTGTCAATGAATAGTGAACAAAGATTCCTTCATCACTTCTAGCATCAAACTTCCAATATCATCTCTTTTGATATAACATTTACTTCCAAAGATTCTTTAGTATTTCACAGTAGATGTATGCCCAAACCAAAGTTCATAAGATGTCTTACCAGTACCTGTAGACACGGAAAATTGGCAAAAGGCTTAAATCAATCAAAAAGTGCAATCAAATCATCAAAATAGCACTAAAAATCAATAAATGAAACAAAGGCAATTCAAATCAAAGGAAAATTCAATTAAATGATTAAATGAAGCTTGAAAAGGGGAAAAACACTACGAAATTGATTAAATTCAATTAATGACATAGTTGTTGAAAGCAAAAATCAAGATGAACCTCTTACCCTTCATGGCTAAATTTAATTACTTTAATTAATTAATAAATCATAATTTCCTTCAACAAAGCAAATTGGAGACAATATGGACACAAATCACTCACTTTTGTTGAAATGGTCTAGCCTTTTGAAACCATTTAAATGATTGTCCCCTCCTTGTCCCCCCATTTATGGACAAAGCAAAGCCAATTGACCTTACCCAAGCATAACCATGATCAACTCACTCTACCCCCTACCCTTGGGAAAATCCTATAAGTAGAAAGCATTTTGAGGCATTAAGGATCCATTCCATATCTTTGAATTGCAACAAAGCTCTTGCAATTTGCATTCACACCACTCACTTGTCAATTTTAATAGCTTAATTGCTTTGATCATAGTAGATTGTTCATCAAATAGAGCTAGAATTTGATTGAATAGATCTTAATTGCATATCATATAGCTTAATTCTCATCTTTAGAGTGTCACTAGTGAGGATCATAGCTGAGAGCCTCATTTACCACTTTATTTTAGAGATCCATGAGATGTTGATAGATTAATTGTGCATTGATTAGATTAGTTCACTCTAATTCTTGTTGTTCTTAGTTAATCTTGTAATTTCATGAAGGTGAATAATAACTCACACACACAAATGGTGTCTCAGAGTATCAAATTGGCATCGCATCAAAAACATTTATCAGTGGGGCATATCATATCAGGATATCATATCAGTATCATATCAGTATCATATCATATCAGTTTCATATCAGGAGACAAATTAGTATCAGATCAGTTTATCATATCATATCAAGCAGCATATCACTATCAGAGACAATATCATATCATCGTACCAACTATTATAGGTATCAAGGAATCACAAAACCAGAATAGAATCAGATCATCATACCAAGGGAATCTTTGAATCAATGTTCTTCGCACATCGACTCAAAGAGGGGCATTTGTAGACATGAAAAATTGGCAAAAGGCTTAAATCAATCAAAAAGTGCAATCAAATCATCAAAATAGCACTAAAAATCAATAAATGAAACAAAGGCAATTCAAATAAAAGGAAAATTCAATTAAATGATTAAATGAAGCTCGAAAAGGGGAAAAACACTACAAAATTGATTAAATTCAATTAATGACATAGTTGTTGAAAGCAAAAATCAAGATGAACCTCTTACCCTTCATGGCTAAATTTAATTACTTTAATTAATTAATAAATCATAATTTCCCTCAACAAAGCAAATTGGAGACAAAATGGACACAAATCACTCACTTTTGTTGAAATGGTCTAGCCTTTTGAAACCATTTAAATGATTGTCCCCTCCTTGTCCCCCCATTTATGGACAAAGCAAAGCCAATTGACCTTACCCAAGCATAACCATGATCAACTCACTCTACCCCCTACCCTTGGGAAAATCTTATAAGTAGAAAGCATTTTGAGGCATTAAGGATCCATTCCATATCTTTGAATTGCAGCAAAGCTCTTGCAATTTGCATTCACACCACTCACTTGTCAATTTTAATAGCTTAAATGCTTTGATCATAGTAGATTGTTCATCAAATAGAGCTAGAATTTGATTGAATAGATCTTAATTGCATATCATATAGCTTAATTCTCATCTTTAGAGTGTCACTAGTGAGGATCATAGCTGAGAGCCTCATTTACCACTTTATTTTAGAGATCCATGAGATGTTGATAGATTAATTGTGCATTGATTAGATTAGTTCTCACTCTAATTCTTGTTGTTCTTAGTTAATCTTGTAATTTCATGAAGGTGAATAATAACTCACACACACAGTACCTTATCTAATATGAAATTTGTTCATTGTGTAAACTATGATGTTCACTATTTCTCTCCAAAAGATATGTGATACATTACCTTCAAGCATCATATCACTAGCTGCCTCATTAACTAGTCTATTTCTCCTTTATGCTATACCATTATGCTGTGATGTCCTAGGTGCTAAAAGTTGTCTCTTAATTCCATTGTCTTCAGAAAAGATGTTAAACTCATTTGAAGTAAACTCTCCTCCTCTATCAGATCTCAAACATTTAATCTTTAAGCCAGATTCATTTTCAACTCTATTCTTCAATAACTTAATCTTCTCAAATGCTTCATACTTTTTTTAAAGAAATACTACCCACATCATTCTTGTAAAATCATCAATAAAAAGCATGAAGTACCTTTGACCATAGAATCCTTTTGTCCTTGTAGGTCCACATAAGTATATATGCACAATCTCCAACTTGACTAATGTTGTAAACATTTTTCTTGTAAATGAATTCTTTCTCTATTTAGCCATAACACATTCCTTGCAAACCATGTTAGTAGGCTTCATAATCTTAGGCAAGTCTCTAACTGCATTAGATGAGATGATCTTCACAATCTTATCAAAGTTGATATGAAAAAATATCTTATGCCATAGCCAACTATCATCCACTTTAACAATCAAACATGTCATTTCAGTAGGTGACAGCTGGAATACATTACATTTTATCTTTATACCTGTTCCAATCGGTCTTCCATCACTTTCTTTAATAACATAAATCTTCTCCATGAAATATAACTTGTATCCTTCGTCCATAATCTATCCAATGCTCAAAAGATTATATTTTAATCCATCCAAAAATTAGACATCTTCAGTGTTAGTCTTTCCATCAAGTGTAATAGATCCTTTTCCCTTAATTTGACATGGTGCATTATTTCCAACTCTAACTATTCCTTCATCATATTTATTAATTTCGACAAATTTATCCACATCTCCAGTCATATGATTAGAACATCCACTATCGATAATCCAATCAGAATTTTTTTGTTCTACATGCAAAACTAAAGCTTGTTCTTCTCTTACCTCCTCTTCATCAGAATTTTTATCTTTAATAGCAACAAATCCTATTTCATCTTCATTTTTGTCATCACTTTCTAAAAATTTTACATTTTTAAATGCAATTTCTCCTTCTTCATCATCATAACAACAATTTTTTGTCTTAGGTTTATAATGTTTTCTATATCTGATCTTATTTTCTCTCTTAGGATATTTAGATGAAAAATGACCAAATTATTTGCAAGTCCAAAAAGAAAAAGCTTTCTTACATTTAGGTTCTCTCATTGCAATCAGTGTCATTGCATCATCGAACTTCCTTTCTTCTTGTTTAGCTGCCCAATCTCTAGCATAATCTCCACTGGTACTTCCACTTCTTGTCAACATAGGTATGTCATTTTGTACACTAAAATTTGTTTCCACTCTAGGTGATCCTTCTATCTCAGCCATTGCTCATGTTCCTGTAACTTTCCAAGTAGCAATTCTTTGAAAAAATTAGGTGTAATCATTTCTTCAATAATCTGTACTTTGTATTTATAGGTTGGTAGTAGAGATTTCACTATATTCCATATGACTTCATTATCTAATTTCCTTCCACCACAAATCTTAATTCCTACAAAAATCTCAGTAATCTTGCTAAAGTAACCTTCTATAGTTTCATCTTCCTACATCTTAGCACTTTCAAACATACAAATATAATTATGTAATTTAGCTTTCTTCAAATTTTGATCTCCTTCAAAAATATTTTCCAATTTATTCCAAATCTCAATAGAAAGTCTTAGATCTTTTACCTCAATATATTTTATATCTGGAAGAGTTGATAAAATAGCCTCTCTAGCAAGCATATTGTACATGTATTGGTTATTTTCTTGATATTACATGAATCAAGTTTGTCTTCTTCATCTTGATAGCCAACCAGTAGTAAATTCTCATGCATAGAAAATGTGTCTTCATTCTTTCCTTCCAATTGTCAAAATTAACTCCATCAAACTTTGGACTTTCTTTCTTGAAAAATGAGTAGTCATGGATCTCCTTAAGTTGTTAAACTTTTCCTTCAAGGACCTGATGTTCTGATATCAATTGTTAGAAAGTAAAGTCCACCAGCACTACTGAGAGGGGGATGAATCATTTTTTAGCTCAATTAACTTAAATTCAACTCTATCAAATCTTAATCTTGTAATCAATAACAACAATAACTACAAGATGATAAACATACACAATAACATTAGATCTGTTAACTAGGGAAACCCTTGATCAGAGGGAAAACCCTAGTGAGAATGATGCCCACAAGATGATGTTGTTAGAAAGTAAAGTCCACCAAGATAACTGAGAGGGGGGGGGGGGGAGGGGGGTGAATTAGTTATCAGATAAATACAACTTTTATAAACTTTAATAGATTTTAACCATGTAAGCACTATAATCAACAACCATAGAAAGATATACATGCACAATAACATAATGACACAAGATATGTTGACTAGGGAACCTCTTGATCAAAGAGTAAAACCCGGTGGGAATGATGCCCACAAAAGATGCACTAATATGAAAGTTCCTTGTGAGAGGATGGACTCTGTTAGGAGTCTTATGAAATACATTCAGTACATATGAGTCTTTGTTAGGAGACTTTGAATCCCTATTAGAAGATTCTAACTTTGTTAGGAGTTATGGAAGACAGAAGGACCCACTGCCCAAACAACTTTAGGGGAAGATCACTGAACTCACTGTCCAACTAATCATTTTATTACTCAATAGAATAATACCAAAAGATTACTAGTCTCAACAATTCAATACTCCTTCTCTGACTGTTCCAAACCACACCAACTCCTTCTTCAGATCTCTATACTTGCATATCCTCTTTCAACAAATTCGCTTTCACAATTTCTTCATTCACTTTCACGCTTACATTTCAACAAGGAAAAAAATCATTCTTGTATACCACACTCAAGTAATTACAAATGAGTCGGCATAAAAATTACAAAATAAAAGTTTCCACACGTTACATAAAAATTACACAAAACTGTCGGCTTCCAATTAAGATAATTCTTCACTCGTGTGACCTCGGATTGTCATGTCCCCATTCTGGCTGACATCGTTTAGCATGTCAGAAGTCTATCACAGGCTCTCGTAGACTGGTGGCGATGTGGAGAGAGTCATTTTGTAGATCAGTGGTCATATTTGCTCTTGGAGAAGTGATTTAGAGCTTATTTTTATTATTATGAGTTATGTGGGCCCCACATGTTATAATTTTAAGTTGAGTTGCACTTTTTATTTTATAAAGTTATATTATTATAAAAGTGTATTATAATGGGATTTTATAATGGGTGCTTCTAGAAGTTCTTAGTAACTTCTCAAAAAGTGAATAAATAGGGGGCTTGGGCATTCATTTGGACAAGCTGATTTGAGGATTCTTCCACTTTTCCATATTGGAGCAATTTGTAGTCATTTGGTCTGCAAATTTTCATTAGATCTTTGGGAACGATAACTCCCTTGGATTTGCATAACTGAGGAAGTGAGATATCTTCTGAAGGGTTGCACATTGGAAGTGGTATTCAGCCATTTCATGTTGAGCTTATTTGGAATCCTCAGATTTACCTGAGGGTTTGAGTTTTGATTGCAAGAGGAAGAAAAAGCAGGTCCGAAAAAGCAATTCGAAAAAGCAGTCCAAAAAAGCAGTCCGAAAAAGCAGACCCGAAAAAGCAAAGCAGAAAAAAAAAGTAGAGTGAAAAAGCAGTCGGAAAAATTATTGCAGCCATCTACAATCAGCTGTAAATTGGGATCAGTTTGGGTGCAATTGGAGGTGTCTACATCAGCATACTTCATCATCAATTTGATCAACATTTGGTGCAGCATTTCCAGGTTTTATACATTGTTTGATATTGATGTTTTGGGTACCAAAATGGTAAAAATTTGCATAAGAGTTGTATGTATACAGTCATAGATATACAGGTCTGAAACAGTACTGTTATTGCATCATTTTCAGTCATATTTGTATTTAGAAACAACAGTCCATTGTGTTCGGACATTGCTATATATATTGTAATTGGATTGATACAGCTATAAGGTGCATTGTGAATGTGGTAGAGTTCATTGTTAATTTGTGACAGTCCATACATTTCTGGTTATAAATATCTGATTGTAAACAGTCCATAAATCTATTATTGTAATCAGACTTTGTTATCATCATTGTAATTGAAGGACATAGCTAGGGAAGAGTATAGGTTGTCTCAGTAATGAAAGTGCATTGTATACCATAGTTCCTTGCTCATGTAACAGTCCATATGAATTTCAGAGAATCAGTCAATTGAAATAGTCATTGACTTTGTAATCAGACTTGGAGAGTTTCATTGCATTGATAAGTAAGTCTAAGGTGCCAAGTTATTGGAATAGTAAAGGAATATTCAGTCAGGAGGTCAATTGTTTGGTTTAATGTCTCATTTGCATAGTTCTATAGATTGCATACCAAATGTTCGTCAAAATGTCTCAGAGCTGTAGATGTTGAATTTTTATCAGCATTTCATTGAATTGCAATTGGATTAGAATATTAAGAGGTTGCACTTCATTTTTACTTCCAATTAGTCACTTGCATTCATTGGCATTCACCAAAACATCATTGGCATCAAACAAACCCAAACTAGAAGCAAACATCAGCAAACAATTTAGTTGCATGCCAAGTGTTTGACAAATTGACTCGGTTCAGATTTGGGAATTTTAGTGGCCTTTTTAGTAAGGGTCATTACACGAATCTTGGGCTCATTTCCATGTCACTAATATCATGTCTTCAACTGCCTTATAACTGCACATGATCAGATTCCATCCCTATTAGGAGATATCATCTAATTTCTACAAACCACTACTCAGGAACACTACCTGAATATTGCTTCCACTGATTTCCTCATAACTGTCATGAATAAATGAATTTCCATCTGCACTCTAAACCACGATCTCATAGAACATCACAGAGTAAGTCCTTAACTCCGCATAGCTTCATCTTCAATATCCCAAGTGCGCTAACTCAACCACGGTCTGCTTCTCTGCTAATCTCCAATAGATCACTGTGTTGGCATCAATGAAAATTACAATCATGAATGCAACAACTGCTATAGAATGGCTGTGAATACTCCCCCATAGGATATATTCATCATTCATTTCTAAAAATCTCCTCCATTGGCATTGATGGCAACATAGATGAAAAAACATCCAAGTTCCATGAATACCAACACTGCAAGACTGCTGCTTTGAAAATACTTTCAAATCATCTTCATCAATCAAATCTTGCTTCATTTTCCTATTCAGTTCTCTCCAACAAATGGTTTTTCATGTATACTTCTCCCCCATTGACATCAATGACAAATGTTTCATCATTATGTCAACAACAAATTCAATGTCAAAAGACACTGTTCAAAAAATACATTCACTAGAGTCCTCATGACTTAGCTCAGATACACATACTCCCCCATAGAGGAAGTACCAACATCTAGTCTAGAAGAAAGATAAGTCTCATATACCACTGGACAGATGCAACAATCTGCATCACTTCTCAAAATTAGGCTAAGGCATAACCCCAAGCATACCTCTCAGATACTCAAATGTATCCTTAGGCAAAGGTTTTGTAAATATATCTGCAATATGCTCCTTTGTGCTTATGTACTCAAGTCTAACTTCTTTCACTACCACTTTCTCTCTCACTACATGATACTTTATCTCTATATTCTTTGTCTTAGAATGTAACATGAGATTCTTAGACATACTAATTGTGTTGGTGTTATCACAATGTATAACAATAGGCTCAACAAATTTTATTCCAATATCCTTTAGCATTTGCTTCATCCAAATTATCTAATTACAATTGTTTGCTGCTACCACATACTCTACTTCTTGCTTAGCCAAGAAACTAATCTTCCTCCAAGGAAAAATGCTCCACCACTGGTACTCTTTTTTTCATCAACACTACCTCCCCAATCAACATCTGTATATGCATATAGGGTAAAATCATCAGATTTTTCATACCACAATCCATACTCAATTGTGCCTCTTAAGTATCTCAGTATCCTCTTTACTACTACATAATGTGATTCTCTGGGTTTAGCTTGAAATATTTCTACAATTCCAACTGCATGTGATATATCAGGTCTTGTATGAGTCAAATATTGCAATACTCCAATCATAGATCTGTACTTCTTTTGTTCCACTGCAGGAGTCTCATATGTGCTAGATAACTTGTGTCCAGTTACCATACGTGTTCCAACTGGTTTACAGTTCTCCATTCCAAATCTCTTCAGTAAATCATTCAAGTACTTTGTCTGACTTACAAAGATACCACCACTATTCTGTGTTATCTGCAATCCTAAAAAGTATTTCATTTCACCAATCATACTCATTTCAAATTCAGTCTTCATTTCATTTGCAAATTTATCATTGGCTTCATCTTCTCCTCCAAAGATAATATCATCAACAAAAATAACAACCAACAAACCATTCTCAATTTCCTTTGTGTATAGGTTGCTATCAGTTGTGCCTTTTGTAAATCCTAACTTTAACAAATACTTATACAATCTCACATACCAAGTTCTAGGTGCTTGCTTCAGTCCATATAAATTTTTCTTTATTTTACATACCATATCTCCTTCTTGAGTTAAAGGAAAACCTTCAGGCTGCTCAATGTAGACTTCTTCCAATTCTCCATTCATAAATGCTAACTTCACATCCATCTGATACACTTTGAATTTATTGTAAGCTACATAGGCTAAAAACATTCTTACTGCTTCAATTCTTGCTACTAGTGCAAAAGTTTCTTCATAGTCAATTCCTTCTTGCTGTGAGTATCCTTTACATACCAATCTTGCTTTGTTCCTTACTACTTCTCCTTGTTCATTCATCTTGTTTTTGAATACCCATTTTGTTCCTATAACATTCTCATCTTTAGGTCTAGGGACCAATTACCATGTCTTGTTCTTTTCAATCTGGTCTAGTTCTTCTTTCATAGCTTTAATCCAATGTTCATCTTCACAAGCTTCACTAGTAGATTTAGGTTCAATTTGAGAAATAAAACACAACTATTCTTGTACCTTATTTCGTGTCAGAACTCCTTTGTCTATGCTTCCAATAATCTACTCAACAGGGTGATTTCTTGATAAATTTATGTTAGGTGTCACTGTCTCAGTACTTATTTCTGTTGTAGGTTCTTCAATGGTTCCTTCACTATGGGTCTCATTCAACAAATCATTGTCAGTTTCATAGAATAATTCAATAGTCTCTAGATTTGGTCTAGGCTGAGTTCCTTCATCTGATTCATAATCAAGCATTCTTTCTTGAATTTTGATCTTTTCATCAACTTTAACATTTGCGCTCTCAACAATAGTCTTAGTTATCTTACTACAACATCTATAAGATTTTATTTTCAATGAATATCCAAGAAATATACCTTCATCACTTCTAGGATCAAACTTTCCAATGTCATCATCTCTCTTAACATAACATTTACTTCCAAAAATTCTAAAATACATTACTGATGGTGCATGTCCAAACCATAGTTCATAGGGTGTCTTGTCTGTGTCTGCTATGATTTGTACTATGTTCATTGTATACACTATTGTGTTCACTGTTTCTCTCCAAAATATCTTCGCCAAGTCATTCTCAACTAACATAGCTCTTGATGCTTCAGTTATTGACTTGTTTCTTCTTTTTGCAATACCATTTTGTTCAGGTGTCCTAGGGGATGAAAAATGTCTCTTAATAACATTCACTTCACAAAAGATGTTAAATTCTTTTGAAGTAAATTCTCCACCCCTATCTGATCTCAAACATTTAATCTTCACTCTAGATTCATTCTCAACTTTGTTCTTAATGATCTTAAACTTATCAAATACTTCAGATTTTTCTTTAAGAAATGCAATCCACATCATTCTTGTAAAATCATCAACAAGAATCATAAAATACCTTTCTCCATATAATCCTCTAGTCCTTGTATAACCGCTAAAATCTGTATGAACAATCTCCAACTTCTCTGCCGTTGTAAACTTCTTGCTGGGAAATGAGCTTCTCTTCTGTTTAGCCATCATACATTCCTTGCAAATCATGTTAGTAGGCTTCATAATTTTAGGTAAATCTCTTACTGCAAGTGTAGTACTCACTTTTAAAATTTTATCAAAGTTTATATGACAAAACCTTCTGTGCCATAACCAATTGTCATCAATCGTAGTAATCAAACATGTAATACCCTCTCCGATGATTATACTTGGACTTTTTTTTGGACACTTTCATTATGATGGTTAGAACTATATGTTTACAATTTTTCTTATTTAGAGGATGATACACTTATCAGATGCTTAGATACACTTATTTATTGTTATCATTTATGTGTTTATGAAGTCTGAAAACATCTAAATTTACATGATTTATAAAGATAACCCAAGGATTTGAATCTAATCATGATTATCTATGATGTCTTATGTTTTCATGTGTATAAGATATTTAATGTGTGTTCATGACTCAGGACGAAGTCGTAGTTACTCACTTAGTTGAGGTCCACACGATGTATCGATCCTGGTCATATGTCTTCATATGTATGTATATATATGTGTGTGTGTGTGTGTGTGTATACACACACACACACACATATATATACATATATATATATATATATATATATATATGTGTGTGTGTGTGTGTGTGTGTGTGTATATATATATATATGTGTATATATATATGTATATATGTGTGTATATATATATATATGTATATATGTGTGTGTATATATATATATGTATATATGTGTGTGTATATATATATACATATATATATATATATATACATATATATATATACACATATATATACATCTATATATATGTATATATATATAGATATATACATATATATGTATATATATATATACACATATATATGTATATATATATACACATATATATGTATATATATATACATATATATGTATATATATATATATATATACATATATATGTGTATATATATATACATATATATGTATATATCTATATATATATACACACACACACACACACACACACACACACATATATATATATATATATTTGCACAGGTGTTTCTTCTCGATGATGCAGGACTGCAGGTATTGGGTATCATCTCCACCTGGTCTCACAGGTCTGAGCGATCCCTCAAATCTTTGATCGTTGTTGTTGTTACAGAGATATCACCAAGGTTCCATGAGAAGGAACTCAACCTCTAACCCTTTTGACCTTTAGGCGGGGAGTTCCTGAGTCAGTCCCTTGTGTTGTTGATGTATCATTGTGTATATCAGTTTGTTGGATTATGGTGATCTTGTTGCTTGTTCTTGTCTCTTGAATTTTAGGAGACTAAGGTTTGGATATGGTAGCTTTAATTATTCTTAATAATATGCTCAATCATTGTTAGTAGATAATTTATATGAGCCATTATTTCATGCGAGTATAGGATATGTTGTGATTGATTTCGCTAATCTTGTTAGAATATCTTGTGTTAGTGATCACCATATATATATATATATATATATATATATATATATATATATATATATATATATATATATATATATATATATATATATATATATATATATATATCATGATTTTACTTTGTATGGAATATGATTTATTATTTGATTGGATAATAATATTTTATAATACCATAATAATAAGATGTTTATGATATTAATAATAATATTGTTTTTAATAATATGATATTAATAATAATATTATTTTTAATAATATTATAACAATATATGTACACATAAGCATATGGGTGCACACATATGCCTATGGTTACATATATCCATATAATATGGTGTGAAAGTAATTGTATTTTAAATAATAATAATAAATAAATAATTTACTTGAAGGATTAATTATTATATGGTAAATCTTTTACCATAACTTTAGTAAATAAGGTGATAAGTAATAATAGTAATAAATTATTTCCTTTTTCTTAAATAAAAGAAAATAATATTAGTTTATTTATGAGACTTTCATATTAGATTTTATTATTAATAATATTAAATTAGCTATTCCATTCCCATGAATAGCTTGAATGAAATTAATTAAATCCTAAACTATAAACTACCTTTCAGCTAGGATGGTTGCAACGATTGATTTTCCCGTGCAACCAATCCTTCAACCTATTTACAAGAGAGGTATTTGAAGGATGGGGAGGTTGGCTGAAGGGGATATGGAGGAAACTGGATTATTACTTTGAGAGGATATTGTATTTAGGAGGATTATAGTATTCTGGGAGAGGAAATATATTATTCTAGAAAGGATATTTTGATTGTGAAGGTTGGTGCCTGCATCCGGGAGGAATTTGGAGAAGTGCTGGAAAAGGATTGAAGAGAGATGATTCAACCTTCATCAATGGTTGTCTTTGCCGAAATCTAGGTAGGAGCTATCCTGGAAGATGCTCCTCCTTATTTGATTTGTGTGATTGTTTTGTTCTGTATTTGTGATTGCTTCCTGTGTACAGGCAATATGAAGAATATATTATTATATTGTATTATGTTTGTTTTTCCTGTGTGAAAGGACTTAGGAGAAAGGATAGATATATAGTAAATATATTATTGTACAAATGATTATTATTTCTTCTGTGTGTTATCATATTTTCTGTGAAGTTATATTGTTTGTTTACTTGCTGGAAAATATAGGACTGTGATTTAGATTGTGAACTGTCACTACTCTTTGCCTTCTCTCTGGGAAAAATATAGTATCATTAATTAAATGTACACAAGCCTAGAGAACTAAAAACTATCCTATTACTTTTAATAATAATAAAATTCATCAACACAAAATCAAATTTATTTAAAACAATCATCTTATCTGTGATTGTCCTAACATGACAGATTTCTGCCATCTAGACAGACCCGTACTCAGATGTGTATAACTTTTTATTCTGATCAAAAAATCTTCAATTTCTCTGGTGAGGATGGGTGTAATTAGTTTTTTTAAAACATATCTAAAGCTCATAAAGATCCAATGGTTGGTTTGAAAGTTATGGCCCCCACACTGAGGATCATTTTTTCTGATACTGTATTGTTTGTCAATCAGAGATCTCCATTTTTAAACTCTTGTATATCCCTATATTCAAACACTTATAGGCACATACTTATATAGTAATATTCTTCTCCCATAATCCATAATAACCAAATAAATTGAAGAGCTTATGTGCTCATTAAAGCTTCAAAATAGTTGATTGATTGCACCAAATCGATAACAGGGATAGTCAATGTAAGTGATGACTTCCTTTGTTCAAAACCTCATAAAAAAAAATAAAACTTATATGTAAATAGTTAATAATATAAACCAATATTATATCAATCCATTTCAAATCTCATTTTGATTGGAATGGAGTTTTTCTTTAAATACAAAAGGGCTGGCTATACCCTCATGGCAGAGAACAAGATAGTTGTAGAGCTTTTCAATTGTATTCAAAGAAAATTTTATTTCCCTCTCTCTTCCACACACCAAACCCTCTAAAAATTTCTCCAAATTTTAGCGTTATGTGTTTATGATGTTTTGGTAAGGGTAGGAAACCTAGATTGTCACTTAGAGTTTCCACCTAGCCTTAGAACCTTTTGGGAAAGGGTTTGTATTTTGATTTTTTTCTTTTCAACTATTATTTGGGAAAGGTTACCCAACCCTAGGTATGGCCTAGCTATTCCTTCTTTGTGGACCTTGGTGTTTATCTCCTAGCATGGGGGAGTGGGTCTTTTGGTATCCACGTGGTTGGGTGGTAAATATTTTATCGAGGTACCTTTCACAGTTGCAGAGCTTATGGATTCATGCTTGTGTATTGATCCAATATTGAAGAAAGAAGACTTTGTATTTATCTTTCATTAATTCTCAAATGTAAAGCTATTATTACCTCCTAGAGGAAATGAATGTAATGTAACATTTAATGTATTTCAATTTGATTTAACTTGGATGAGTAGATTTAGGGAAAAGAAAAGGGAATGGTGAACTTTATGTTAATCGTGTTGTTGGAAAAGTAGAAGAAATTTCATATATGTTTCAAGCAAAGTGGCATGTTTCTTATTACTATTGTTCAAGAAAAGTTAGTAAAACCAATGTGTTAATTTCATATGAGAAATAGTTTAACTCCTAGATAAATTCTTTTACAAAGATTATGCTTTAAATGTTTTTGAAATAAGGTTTAGGGAATATTGATGGAATCAATTGGTTAGTAATAAAATGATAACATTTATATTTCTCTCTAAAGAATTTCAAAGGTTATGCTTCAAGAGTTAGTACAGTTAATGATCTTAAATAATTATAAATGCACTATAAGGGAACCTTAGAAGGATTGTAATTTAAATGATGTTTATGGTTTTTTCATGCAAATCTTTTAAAGTTCAAATTTTTTCATAATTTGTTATTTAGGTTTTCTTTTCTAAAGAGAATCTTTGTTCTCTTTCCTGGTTCCCTTGCGGGGCATGACAAAACATGTCATCTCAGTAGGATTCAACTGAAATACATTACCTCTGGTTCTAGATCCAATACCAATCAAATTACCATGCTTGTCTTTGATTACACAAGTTCTCTCAGTAAACGAAACTTGATATCCCTTATCAACTAGTTGTCCAGCACTCAAAAGATTATGTTTCAAACCATCCACAAAGTAAACATCATCAATATTAGTCTTTGCATCAAGAGTAATAGATCCTATACCTTTAATCAAACAAGGTGCATTGTTTCCAACTCTAACAACTCCTCCATCATAATTGTTAAACTTTATGAAATTTTTCATGTCTCCAGTCATATGATGTGAACAACCACTGTCTATAATCCAATCAGCTTTCTTTTCTACTTGAGAAACTAAAGCCTTTTCTTCCTTAAATTCTATTTTAGGATTTTCTTCTTTAATTGCTACAAATCCCATATCATCATTATTCTCAATATCACTTTCACTCAAAGATTTCTCCAAACTAGCTTCAAGTTCTTCATCATTTGCATAGTAACATTCTTTAGATCTCCTAAGATTAAAGTTCATATACTTCTTAACTCTCTTAGGACATTTAGATGCAAAATGACCAAATTCTTAACACGTCCAACATTTAAAAAATTTCTTACCCTCTGGTTCTCTTTTCACAAGCAAGGCAATACCTTCTTCAATCTTCCTATCTTCTTCATTTCTAGATCTATTGCTGCTAGCATAATCTCCACTCACACTGATGCTTCTTGACAAAGTAGTATGAACACTAAGAGCACTGAATGTTGTCTCCATTCTAGGTAAGTCTCCTGATAGCCTCAGGTTCATCTCTGCTACTTCCAATCTTTCAAGAAGAGTCTCTTTGGTAAATTTCATAGTACAAGGTATAACTTGTTCAATCATTTGTGTTGTCTACTTAAATGCAGGAGTGAATGTCCTCAGAATTTTCCATATCACTTCATTCTCTGTCTTGGTTGCTCATCAAGATTTTATACCTGCAACAATCTCTGACATTCTACCAATATAGCTTCTAATAGATTCATCTTCCATCATTCTTATATCTTCAAATGCACATATCCAATTATGTAATCTGACTTCCTTTGCATGTTCATCACCTTCAAAAGTAGACTATAAAGATAACCAAATTTCATGAGATGTTTTTAGATATTTTACCTAACTATAATCATTTTCTAGAAGGTCTGACAAGAGTGCTTCTCTGGAAAGTATGTTACACATAAATAGATCTCTTTCCTCATTAGTACAATCTTCAATTTTATCCTCATCAATGATAGTCTTCTAATTCTTTGTAATTAACCAATAAATTGGTCCTAAACAAAGTCGGTGTGTCTTCATCTTTTCTTTCCAGCTGTCAACATTTACTCCCTCAAACTTAGGGCTTTCTTTCCTAAAATAATTCACCATGGATCTCCTTAAGCTGTTAAAATTTTCCTTCAAGGACCTACTGCTCTGATACAAATTGTTAGAAAGTAAAGTCCACCAAGATAACTGAGAGGGGGGGGGTGTGAATCAGTTATCATATAAATACAAATTTTATCAACCTTAATAGATTTTAACCATGTAAGCAATGTAATAAACAACCATAGAAAGATATACATTCACAATAACCAATGACACAAGATATGTTGACTAGGGAACCTCTTGATCAAAGAGTAAACCCCGGTGGGAATGATGCCCACAAAAGATGCACTAATATGAAAGTTCCTTGTGAGAGGATGGAATCTGTTAGGATTCTTATGAAATACATTCAATACATATGAGTCCCTGTTAGGAGACTTTGAATCCCTGTTAAAAGATTCTAACTTTGTTAGGAGTTATGGAAGACAAAAGGACCCACTGCCCAAACAACTTCAGGGTAAGATCACTGAACTCACTGTCCAATTGATCTTTGTATTACTCAATAGAATAATACCAAAATATTACTGATCTCAATAATTCAATACTCCTTCTCTGACTGTGCCAAACCACACCAACTGCTTCTTCAGATCTCAATATCAGATCTCCATACTTTGCATATCCTCTTTCAACAAATTCGCTTTCACAATTTCTTCATTCACTTTCACACTTACATTTCAACAAGGAAAAGATTCCTTCTTATATACCACACTCAAGTAATTACAAATGAGTCGGCATACAAATTACAAAATAAAAGTTTCCACACATTACATAAAAATTACACAAAACTGTCAGCTTCCAATTAAGATAATTCTTCACTCGTGTGACCTCAGATCTTGCACTCATATCCACACCACTAATATCATGTCTTCAACTACCTCATAACTGCACATGATCAGATTCCATCCCTATTAGGAGATATCATCCAATTTCCACAAACCACTACTCAGGAACACTGCCTAAATACTACTTCCATTGATTTCCTCATAACTATCATGAATAAATGAATTTCCATCTGTGCTCTTAACCATGATCTCATAGAGCATCATAGAGTAAGTCCTCAACTCTGCATAGCTTCATCTTCAATATCCCAAGTGCACTAACTCAAACATTGTCGGCTTCTCTACTAATCTCGAGTAGATCATTGTGTTGACATCAATAACAATCACAGTCATGAATGCAACAACAACTGCTACAGAATGGTTGTGAATACTCCCCTGTATGATATATTTAGCATTCATTCCTAACATATGTACTAATATAAAAGTTCCTTGTGAAAGGATAGACCTTGTTATAAGTCTTTTATAATGAAATTAGTACATATGAGTCCCTGTTAGGAGACTTTGGATCCCTGCTAAAAGATCTCAACTATGTAGGAGTTGTTGAGAAATATAACGAAGATAATTGAACCCACTCTCTAAATTGCTTCAAGACTGTCTTCACTAAAAAATATTCAGGATAACATATCCAAGGAACTGACTAAAACAAAAACTCTCTTTTCCTATACAATTCCTTTGAGGTCCTCAACATGCCGAAAACATCATCTTCTACTCTGATCATAAAGATTTTGCATTCAAATCTTGCACAACATCTCATGACCACATGATATATTTTTATCCAAATAAACCTCCTTTCCTTTATACCAAGTCCTAATTATTATTGAGTCAGCCAAAAGGATTTCTCAATTTATAATTAATAATATAGGACATCAATAAGAATTCACAATACACATTTCAATACATCTAAATACTTCCATAGAATTATTAATCTATAGTTGGATCTCAAAGAAGTAACATGCTTCACATCATCCACAAGTCTTCATGGAATGCAAAGTAGAGTTTTTCATGTTTATTCAAGCATCATGAACATGTCTTCAATAACATATCAACCTCACTGAACTAGCTTCAACCTCACCAAAACAATAAATCTCGAATAACTGTCATCAGTTCCTTGAAACTCTCACTATGAACAGTCAATAGTAAACTTTGCATAACTTGAACATATCTTCATAACTTTTTTTTCAATGGTAACCACATCATCAGAACACATTCCTAAATTCTAATAAATATTTGCAAAACTTAATTCATCAATATAAAACCTCACCAAACAAATTTGTGCCAGTAACTCTATCTAGAAAGTGTATATGTTGACATCAATGACAAACCTCATCATGAATGTAACATATAAGAACTCAATCATCTCTAACCAAGATCCAATCTACCCTGCTAACAAAATTCATTAACATTCATGCTAACATATCTATCTTCATATATTTCTTAACAATCTTGTATGGTATGCCAACAACTCCAAACGACACACTGTCTACCTGAGATGACTTAAAGATTTAGTAGGATATGATGTTTCTTGCAAATCTCATCTCATGATCATCAATAGTAGATAATTTCATACCTCTACCATCTCATTTAGCTTGTGTAATATCACATAGTTTATTCTTGTTTGTTTTGTTGTAGGCTCTTAGTCTGACACCGATCGAATATCTAGTGGCAATGTGAAGTACATCCTTGGTGACCTTCATCAATGCATCGAGCCACATGAGGTGATCATGTACTAGGCCTAGAATCATTCTCATCCATTCTTGTTTGAAAACTATCATTACATGCATAGCATGGACCAAACCCTTGGTTTCTAGATGCATGTGATCATATTTTAATTTTCAATTAACACATAGGTTCCTCTAAGATGTATCAATTTCTTCTTGGCATATGTCTTCAATCTTGTAGTGTATGAAGGTGCAAACATCTTGAATAAGAATGACTCTTTGTGTTATCAAAGATACGGCACCAGATTTATCAACTTTAGTAGCAACTATGGGTGGCAACTTGTATTTTGGATTTACAGGGTCAAGCTTCTCCACAACAAAAATATTTTTAACTTTGGGTGCCATTAGGTTCTCAAAAATGATATTTAACTGATAGGATATCACTTGAATAACAAATTGATTGATCCAACATAGCTCAAAAAATAATAAAAATACCTTGAATATGTTTAACAATGCTTGGAATTGCCTGAATTTGCTCGGTAGTCTCTTCTCTACTAAGTGCTTCAAATTATCGGGAATGTGTAAGGTGAAAATCAAATAATATGACCTCTATTTATAGTTTTTCTTAGATTAGGGTTTCCAACAGCTATAATATTTACATTAAATTCACTTTATCAACTCCCTTTTCATCGATTACAAAATATACTTTCTTTCATCGAATGGCAAAATAACTCATACTATTTACCAATCAAAATATGAAATGTCAACTTCACAACTTATATCCAAATGCATCTCAATATGCTAACATGGATATTTTCTCAAATTCTAGGAACCAATTTAAGATAAAATGTAGGTTATCATCTCCTACATACATTTTGACCAATTAAGTGAAGATAGGTGCACTTGATCCAAAGGATGTGGTGCCATCAATTATTCCAAATTTAGTTACATCACCTTGAGACTTCCTTCTCCATGTTCTATTCATTTGATCTCTTATCTCATTAATGTTAACTTAAGTATTTTCATTCAGTTGTTCCTCGGTTGGGCCTTTTTCTTGGTACCTATAGTCTTTGGCTAGGTGACCCACCTTGTGACAATGAAAATAATCCATTCCAGAGTTTCTCCATGATCTTCTATTATTCATACCATGCATCTGAAAGCAATTTACAACAATGTGACCAAATCTCCCACATGTAGTACAAATAATTCTTGTATTATAGTCCCATGGTATAGTTGGCCCTTGTTAGTTGTTTGCAACATTCTGTTGTTTAGGGATCCATTACACATTCTTTCTTTGTGACCTACATTCTACAGACTTGTGACCATATCTATTGCAATTGTTATGGTAACTATTGAATATTTGCTTCCTTGAATTGTTAGCAATCCTTGATCTACACTCAAATGCCTTATGACCATACTTTTTTCAATTGTAACAATGACCATTAAACTTAGAACTACTTGGTGGATTACCTCTTTTACTCCTGGATAAATTAGTTGTGTGTGCTAGTTTCCCAAAATGATAACAAGTAGGCTTCTTTGTCTTTGGTGGGACAAAAACATTATCTCAGTTATCTTCTTGTTTAGAGGACTCACCCTTCTTGGTAGTATTGTTTGCATTGTATCCAAGTCCAAAAGTATCTCTTAGTTTTCTCTTACCTCTTAGTTGTTCATCCAATATCTTCAGCGATTCTTCATTCCTTTTCAAGACTTCATTAGCATCTTTTTTTGATTTTAGTTCATTCCTTAGATGTTCATTCTCAAATCTTAGTTCAACAATCTCTCTAACTTTCCTTGCAACTTCTTGATTTACACTGACTAGTTGGTATGTAAAGTTGCAGTGAATTTGTGTCAACCTCAACATCTCCCCATATTTCTCATTTAGCCTTGTATTCATTTGTCTTCTCTCATCTTCCACCATTCTTTTTCCATCTTCAAATTTTCCTATTTAGTCTAGGACTTCACACAACCTTACTGATTGAGCTTCTTGTTCTCTTTTAAGTGCTTTCACCTAATCAGCTAGGTTTTTTTTCTTTTTAGTCTATTTTGATATTGAAGGTTTAGATTCATTAGACATACTTCCCTCTAATAGTTCTTCAAGTTCTTCAACCTGATCTTGAGTATCCTTCAATTGTTGTGCTAACTCCTTTCTCTTGTTGAGTGAATGCTTTAGTTTTCTCCTCAATTCATTAATCATCTCATTAGCCATTCTCAGTTCCATGTCCATGTTATCAATCACCCTTTCACACTTATAAATTTACATTCCTTTAGATCTTTCCTCTCAATTGGTTAAACTTCTAAATAAGAGACACAACTTTGATACAAAATTTTAAACTAAGTATGGAAAGGTGAGTACTAAGAGGGAAGGGGTGAACCAGTACTGCAAAATACTTTTAACAATCCCTTTTAACCATTCACTGAATTCACAATTTTTGCATGCATTACATAAAACATATAAAGTATAAATAATAAACATAACTCATAACATGTTCATTTTGGTATCACAAAAATCCTTGTTAGAGGATAAAAATTGTGGTGGGCATGACACCCACAAAACTTCTCTACTACAGTAAAAAGTCTACTCGATTAGAGCTACAATGTTAGCTATTTATGATAGCTTACCATGTTAAGAGTATTAACCTTGTTAAGATTCTTAAGACCAATTAAGTCTACCTTGCTAAAAGATTTTAAAATTCTAATTTAAGAATTATACGCTGTTAAAGGATTTACAATGTAAGACCTGTTAAGATCTACTTGGTTAAGAGACTTTACAACTCTGATTAAAAACTTAATCAGTAACATAAACTTGTCTGTTAAACTTGCATCTAATTATGCTTTTCAGACTCTATATGCTCAATAATTTTTTACCTCGTATTTTACTTCACTCAAAATATCAATTCTGTACTTAATAGATTCAACTCTAAATCACTCTCTTCTCTTTACTACTTTGTTACTTGGTAGCTTCTCTTCTCATAACCTTCTCTTTGCAATCTCTAATTCAAATCTACACATACACATTCTCTTCTTCTCACATGCACATACATTGATCTTCTCAATTAGATCCATTACATACTGAATTCTAGAAGTAGTAGAAATGCTCTAGAATCATCTCCTTAAGCGGTGCTAGCATTGGTTGCTCCTCCAATGTATGTATCATATTTAATTATTTTTGGTGGATCTCACCTTGTAATCACACATAATCATTATCTTTGAATCTCCAATGCTCTATCAGATAATCTCCTTGAGATTTGTAAACCGGTTTCTTCTCATTCTCCAGATTCAATGTATTTGTAGATTCTCCTTGTGTCATTCTACCATGCTTGGTAATACATTTTTTGGTTTCTCAGTAACTATATCATCTCACAGTTTGATAGATGTTGTAGCTCGATACAACTGCATGTTTGATTCTCAGCTCTTCCTTGCTCGGTGACAAAACTTCCTTTTTCTTTACCAAAAATTGTATTTCCTTTATTTCCTTTTACCAAATAGTTTGTGTTCTTTATCGACTTGACTTTCCTTCATTACTGAATGACATTTAAAATCATTAAGACTTCATCATAACTAATGACGATAAAATAACTCTTAGGAGTATCATTCCTTTCTTTCCACAATGTCATCACTCTAAATTTATCCTAGATTTAGATTTAGATATTCTCTTTCTTAATTTACCACAATTACCTAGGCTCTCTCCTCTTTCCCTCTATCACCCCTTTCTCTCAATAGTCAAACCATTAGTTGATGTTTGACATGCTCTTTTCCATCACATTTCCTTACTATGGATAACACCAACATCATCAAAGTTTAAAGTCTTTGAACCAAAGATAGAGTTTCTTACAATCATGACCAAGATATTCCAAATTTAATTAATGAACATAAATTCAAGAGATCCCTAAATTTATCATCAAAATTTATTTTATGGAACTTAAATAACTAGTAATTGTTATTATTATAAGGTACTAAGAGGGGGGCGGGTGAATCAGTGCATCCACAAATCTGAAACTTTTAATAATCATCTTCCACAATAACAAACATGCAAAATATAATAGAACAATGAAGCATAACATATGAAGTATTCAAACACAATGAACACAAGACACAATATTGTTTTCCCATGGAACCCTTGTCAGAGGGATAAAACCATGTGTGGGAATTATGCTCACAAGTTTCACTACTGCACTGATGAAATATTCCCTTTTAGGAGAAATTACAAAAAACCATTCTTAGGTTATACCTGGTTAGGAACTACAATAATCCTATTAAAGACTGCCTTGTCAAGGGATTTCAAAAATCTAGTTAAAGATCTACCTAGTTAGAGGATTTTGATCTTCATACTTGTTAGGATATTTCTCACCCTATTAGAAGTGACCATGTTAAGGGATTTAGATCACAGACCGGTTAGAGTCTTCCTAGAGAATAATAACTCAAATGTATGATCTGAGATTAGCACTAGACTTCCAAACAAACCCAATTATCTTCTCAATTGCACTACTCTAAATACTTTAATGCTTATGTACTTCCTTCAAAGATGCCTATCCATCACCACATACCATCACAAAAATAACACTTAATGATTTTCATAATCACTTTTATACTTGTTCTAAGTTGGTGCTAGAACCCTAAAACATTTTTCAAGTTGGCATAAAAATTCAACTTACCATATGAACGAGTGCACCAAAACTATAATTCAACATCCTTGATGTCATCCCAAAACCATCAAATCTCAAAAACATGTCAGCCCATCACTTACATTTGACCACAACGTTGATCTAATCTGTAATACCCCTCTAACCCTAATATAAGTTTTGTATTTTTGAAAGAATTAAGATCCTTCGATGTTTTCTTACAGCTTAAGTTGTACATGATACTTGTTTGATCTATTCCTATAGTTGTTTATAATAATTTCATAAGCTAGTACTCAATGATTCTAATATCAGACATACTATCTAAAGGTATCATTCTTATATGTATTTATCTCCATGTATGTATTGAGTACCTACAAGACCTTTATGAACATAGTTAGGATGTTATATGATATGTACTTGATAGATATATATAAGTGGTTATTTATATTTTCTTCTATTAAGGTTACCTTGGATGAATCTTGTATCTCACTTGATGATTTGATTATGTTAATTTATTATTAGTATTGATAAGAGACTAACACAATGCTTGAGATTCTAACCTTCATTATGATGATGCTACATGCTTTGAGTGTATATATATACATGATGTGTTTTCATGATTCAGGGCGAAGTCGTAGTTACTCACATAGCTGAGGTCCACACGATGTATCGATCCTGGTCATCTGTCTGCAATGTTTTCTTTTATATGTATATCTGTGCATATGTATTTCTTCTTTGTGATGCAGGCTTGCAGGTACCGGGCATCGACTTCACCTGGCTTCATAGGTCTGAGCATGCCCTCAAATCCCCGATGGTTGTTGTTATGGAGATAGTACTAAGGCCCCTACATGAGTCTTCCTTTGTCATTATTCCAATTTGGGAATATTAGGGTTCCTTCTTTGTCAGTCAACCTTTGGGTCAAAAACTCAGATCCAACGCACCCGGTTGGGCATGGTTGTAGTTAGTGCCTTGTGACCACTTGAATTCATTTGGTTGTATGATTTGTTTACTCATTTTATTTATTTCTCCTTCTTGGTATGATTCTTAGTTAATCTTTCTATGTTGTGTTTCAGGAGTTTGGCTTGACTTTCCTTGTTGACTTTGGTTGACCTTGTTTGATCTTATGGTTTTCTCGATATGTTTCATAGATGATTTGTATGGCCTCTTTGGATGATTAGATTTATTTTGAGGCATGTGATTTTATTCTACCTCAGTGTTATATCCTATAGCAATTATAAATAGGTAATAATATTGTGATCTATTACTTCATAATCTTATAGATTATAGTGTTTGGTATTTGGCATGTATCTATATAAATATAAATATATATATATATATATATATATATATATATATATGGAAATATATATATGGGTGCACACATATATGTATTTATATATATATAATTTATATGTGATTATATGTTAATTATTGTAGATATTGTTGATGGTGTATATTTTGGGATTAATGTAAAGTATAATATTATTAATAATTAAATATTAAATAATGCGAGGTATATTATTCTCAATTGTTAGTTATTAATAATAAGGATAGGTTATATATATAGATATTGATGTAATTAATGATAGCATATGCATATATGTTAGGATAATATTACATATGTGTATGAATGAATACAAATAATCTTTTATTATATATTTGAGTAATATAGTTGTATGATATTAAGTTATTTTATAATACCCTTTAGTTAAGAGTTAGTTGGGAGTTGGTTGCTTTTCCTCTCAACCTTTGGAAATCTATTTATATGCACTACTTTCTCATTTGAGGAGGAGGAGATTTTGGGGCTGAAGCATTGAGGAGAGGATGGCCTTACTTTTCATGGAGATTTTGGAGAGAAAACTTGGAGATGTGAGGGAGAGTTTGTAAGCATATGTCTTTAAGAATTTTTGGTTATCTTTGCTTTTGGGAGAGAGACATTTTTGTGAGAATTTTAGTAGTTGAGAGAGGGATTCTTTGCTGTGGAATTATTTCTTTCTTTCATGGAGATTTCTGAAAGTGGATAGGGTTTGAAGGATGCATCTCAAGTTTGGAATTGTCTTCTCTTTTGTTTCCTTCCTTCTTCGATTCAACCTTCGTAGGACATGAGGTATGGATTGAATATTTTAGTTACTTTATGTGTCTGATAGATTATGGATCTATTTATATATTATCATTATTTATTATATCTGTACTTTTCATTTCTATGGTTATTTTAAAGTTTTAAGTTTTTGTTTGTAAGAATTGGCATGTGTTTTCCTAGGGTTTTTAGCAACCCATTTTTGGAGATCTATTATTATAATAATTTAAATTGAATCTAGGGTTTTACAAAATTGATTTTTTGGAAGTAAAATTCACGGATCTCAAATGGGTATCTCTCTGATTTTATTTTTAGGGTCGAATTAATATCTTATTTTTGATATTTTGGCAGACTATGCCTGTCCATTCTCGATTCCGAATTTTCTGTCAAATGTATTCGTATGCTACAGGATGATATGATTATATAAAAGTATAAATTTGATATTAGAGATTATCCTAAGTCTTATATTTCATTTCCAATTGGTTTGGAGAATTTTTATTATGTTTTGTGAAAATTACAACCGTTTTAGTGAAGGCAGGTCTGAACCCTAACCAGAATTTTCTGTTTTAAACCAGAAGTCATAACTTTCTTTCCCACCGTTGGATCTTCCTAAAAATCAAATTGAGAGTCCATAATTATGTTATCTAAATCTCCACCAAAGAGATTGCCTTTATTATTTGGTTTGCGGAAGATATGGATGACTATTTTATGATGACTATTCTTTGCATTTAATCCTTGCTTGAAATAATTCAGTTTAAGAACATCATTAAGTTTTAAGGTTTTGTATGGTCACCAGAGGCTATTAGAATATTTTTTTTTGGTTAATTGGATCTATGTATACTCTGAATATGTTTATAATATCACTTGGATGTCTTCTTATATGTTTGGAACATTCTGTATGCCATATTGGGTTTAGGGTTGTCAAGTGGACTAGGGACAACATATGTTTTCCTAAACTCAATCAAATGTTGTTATGAAATTGATATGAATTCTTGATGATGGATCTATTATGCTCTTATGATTTTTATATGTATGTTAGGGAACCTAAGTACACTAGGTGAGTGGCTCATAGTGAGGGGCCGGGGCCCTAAGTGGCTAGTACCAGGATAACCTACTATGAGTTATTTAATCAAGTGATAACCTAAATAAATGAATTGGGAATGGGAGATTATTGGAATGGGAAATTACACACTAATCAAGATTAATTATGCCTCGCCCATGCCTTTAGTGCTAGTAAAGACTAAGGATGGGAGTGGGAGAAGGTACCTATGCGTAGGTACGACTGGATGACCTTGTCTGTACGATAGGCATTCGGTTCCGCATGTGCCTACTTGGGGGCCGGGGCCAAGAGTGGCTAGTACCAGGACAACCCAAGGGGTGAGGGCTATGCGATGACACTCACCTAGCTTGTAGCTTAGAGTCTCTACTAAATTTGATCATGCCTCTGGTAGTCCTTGTGGTCTTCTTGTCTTTTCTTTTGTGTTGTGACTTTGGGGAAATTTTATCACCACCTTAGGAATTTCCTAGTTGTTACCTCTTGTTTGGGTCTTTGGTTCTATCTCCTAGATTGGGGGAGTGGGCCTATTGGTTCCACATGGTTGGGTGGTTAATATTTATATCGAGGTATTGATCGTGATTCTTTGGATGATCCTAGCACATATTCCTTTCCAGATCTGCAGTTGAAGATTTCTTATTGGATATTTTAATATGTTGAGATGTACTTATGTATTTGTATTCATGTAATTTTTAATCTCCTAAAAGGAGTCTTTTAGTATTGATGTAATCTCAATTCAAGGCAATGCTAAGGGAATGGGTAGTTCTAGGTAAAAGAAAGGGAAAAGAATGTGGAACATTGGACATGTTACTAGCATTAAAATAAAGTATTTATATTATTTCTCCTATCCTCTTATGTTGTCCATGTGTAAAGGAAATAATCTTAAATATAATTATATATAATGATGTATCACAACAATAATGTATCCTCTCTTGATGAAAGAATTCAAAGAAATTATTGAGAAATGATAGATTAGTGATTGGAATTATTAACAATGAATGGTTATGAAACAATGCAATAGAATAGTAATTTGATTTTAATGTTAATACTTGGTTCATGTTAATGAAATACCTAGGATGATGCCTACCTTAATGAATATTAATCTCTTACCTAAATTATTAGAGAAAAGTGATATAAAGGATAGTAGATGTAGATGAAATCAATATGAATTTATGGAATGAGTTGATAAAAGGAATAATGATGTTGGATGATTAACCTATGTTTAATTAAAGAAATAAGTTAGGGACATTTAACTTGGTGCATTAAAATGAATGTAGATCTTTTAAGCTCATGATTCCGTGAATATCTTATGCATGTAAATGGTTTATATGATGTTGCTTTAGTAGCGACGTTAGGGAACCCGGGAGGACTTAAGTTGTATAAATCTTACATTCAAGTAGTAGAAAATTATTTCTTCTTTTAGAAATATGAAGTGTAATGATGAATATTATTCTAGTTAAAATAAATAAATAAAATAAAATAAAAATTCACTACTTGCATTTTATAGAGGTTTTATGTCTTGTCCTCTTGGGTTGCCTGGCGGGGCGTTACATAATCAACTGTATTAATAGGTACAATGTTCTTACTACAAATGTCACTTCAATCCTCAATAACTCACTGAGTTCTTCAAACTAATTGATGCAATCATAGATGTAGTCAAATATGTCTAGCTATGTACATGATTTATATACGATCACACACCTTAACTCAATCTCCAACTCTAGATTCAGTTGCCTTTACCTTTCATATTGTCTTCTTATCAATTAATTGAACACTTAGTTTCTTTTCCAATTTGATCCTTCAAGACCATCATACAACTGATCTCTTGTCATCAAGAAATCATGTTTCTAGTAATGAAAACACCACATTAAAATCATATGATCAAAACACATATCACCTACATCAAATACCACCAATCTCCCCCTCTGGCATTGATGACAACATAGGGAATAAAAAATTTAAGTGTCAAATATTATACATTACTCCCCTATTCTATACATAACAATTGGATACATGATTAACTCATCCTTTTTACATATAAGAAATTTTTATAACACTACTACTCCCCCTTTGAAAACAATGACAAATGTATTACAAAAACTACAAAATTTATTAATATGTAAGAGTAGCGGAACCTATTACATTTTGATGAATATCTCATGGAAATCAGTCTTCAATTCTTGTCAATCACTGACCGATGACTTGTGTAGATTCTACATAACAAGTATCTATCCATGAAGTAAAAATTCTAATTCCTCAAATCCATCAATTGTGCTCAAAATTCAAGGTGTTGATGTGTGTTCATCTTCCTACAAACTCTTCTATAGGATATCCATTTTGGTAATCAACACACTCTAAAATTCCATCAATTTTATGATCCTTTTATCCTATTCATCCCTGTATATATTCAATTTCTAGTTTATCTTTCCAATTTCTACTCCAAAATATGTTGTATTCTCATGAATGGGATCAAAATTTAATGAAAACAAACTTAGCTCATGTTTAGCTTCACTCTTCTTCCTTTCAAGATCCTTCAAGAAATGGGAAAAATAAAAAATACACTTCAGAGTCTTACCTCCTTCAAGTAGTGCATCTTTTACATGGTTCACAACCAATGTAAGAGTATTCCTATCTTCAACAATGGACTATGCTATCTTTTTTGATATTTTCTTCACATACTCCTTTTATTCTCTATCAATAGCAACATCCTCCAAACTTTTCATATCATCACCGGTAGAAATGACTAGATGTGACAATTGCTCCATTGAAGTAGCCTTGTCATCATATGATACTTTAGGCATTAGATCAGAAAGTATATCTATTTTTATAAGGACCACTTGTGCTTCCTATTTGAGCTTATCCTTCTTGGCCTTAGTCTTTATTTCCATTGCAAAATTGATCATTTCTTTAGGGCTCATTGTGCTCAAGTCTCCTTGTCCCTTGATTGGTAAATCATCCTCAATGCTCATCTTGGACTGCGAGGAAGGTGTGGCATTATCTTTTGCTTTCTTTTTCATTACCTCCTTAGGTTTTTTATGCATCACATCATCTATATCATGCTTGTCTTTCACTTTATCTCTCTTTTGATCATTTCTAGGAATTTGAACTTGTTCACCATCAGTCATAGCCTAACTAGTACCCATGTTTACTAGTTATTTATCCTTTTGTTCCTTAAATACATTTTGTTTCTCATCAAATTCATGTTAATCTTTTGTTTGAATAGGCTCATCATGTATTTCCATAGCAGGAATATCACCTGAATACTCTATCTCATCTCTAATTTCCTCAAGTTTGACCTTAACACCATGAATAGTGAACCCTTCATCAATTTGAGTAAGCACTAGATCATCTTCTTGTTCTTTTACCAATTTCCCTTCAATTGTACCTAAGTGTTTCATCAAGATCTCTTCAATTTCATCCTAATCTCTAGGAGAGGCACCACATAAGAGTTGTGTTAATCTCTTCTTAGTTTTGAAGAGTGGCACTATACATTTGGGGCCAAATTTCGATAGAAGTTTCTGACGGGTAACTTTTTATTATGAATTTGGTGTTTTCTTTAATAATAGGCCCCAATGGTGTCGGTATTCCGATGGGTGTTTAATTGACCATTGGAATTTTGATAGATTCGGGGTATAGATTAAAAAAAAAAGTGTAATGGCAAATCATTTTTATTTCGATTGGATAGAGAAGGAGCGGGAGAAAAGGAGCGAAAGCTGAGCGCAGGAGAAGGTATGTGATTTCTTCATCTTTCAAGCCTCTGGCATCATATTCGAATGCATTGCATTTTATTTGATCATGAATGCTCTCTAAAATGACCACATTCTACTGGTGTCGTGCCCTAGCCAGTACTTTATCTCTATTATTTGATGTTATTGGTGCTTGTGCTCAAGAATATCGATTCACTGTATTCAAATGTTTGGATTCATGTTTGTTGATATTACTGGCATATATGTTTAATGATGCCATTATATATTGCTGTCACTAAAATGACCGCATTCTACTGGTGTTGTGCCCTAGACCGTGCTTTAACTCCATTATTTGATGTTATTGGTGCTTGTGCTCAAGTATATCCATTTTTTTGAAATGTTGATTGTGGTTATCAAATGGACAGTCTGTGAACTTCTAGCTAGGTGCCATTTGTATTGATAGCTTAGGGAATCAAATGTATTGTATCATTGATAGTTGAGACTTTGTTAAAAGGAAATAGGACAAAGAATGATTTTTATTTAGTTTCTCTATTTTGATCCCTAAGTGGCTTACAACCCTAGAGAAGTATATGCAGATTTACAGATGCAGTTGCAGGATACATAGCAGTTGATAATTCACAAGAAATCCATGCATCCAATTTGAATAGAAATTAATACAAAGAACTAGGGTCCTCCAATGGCACAATCATCCAGACCTTGATTGTCCCCTCAACCAGTGACCCTTCAAAACCAGGTTATCATGCAATCAGTGAGTGATCCTTCATTCTCCTAGTCTGCCCTACATCCAAACATATTGGAAATACACAATACAATGATAACAAGTCTTTCACAATCCCCCTTCCCCCAAGGAACACTATCAACCATCTCTTCCGCATAGCATTTCACTATTTTATGAGTGGATTGTGCAGGAACATTTAACATTAAACAAGGAGAAAACTCCTCAACACATCTTGGAAACCATTGAATTCAATAATAAATGAAACCTAACACCAACACTATTCCTTCCATAGTTGCAGGATACATAGCAGTCGATAATTCACAAGAAATCCATGCATCAAATTTTTATAAGGATATCCTACTAATCAATAGGAATTTTCTTGAGATGACCAATGATTATGCATTTTGATGGTAGTGTGCTAGTTCAAAAGGATAATATAAATTTGAAACAATTTTTTCTGATTTTCTCAAACTATAGATGTGGTTAAAGGGAAAATATTATGTGGAAAACCCACAAACCAAGCTAGCAAATGATTGTACATCAAATTATTCCTATATTCATTCAAGTATTTCTATGCTTTAGCTACCTGACCTTTGAGCTTCATCTAGAGGAATGTGTAGCTTTAAGATAGAGTTACTTCTTGCACCTTACAATAGGTGGAATATGATCAAGATTTTTTTAGGCTATATCTTTGTTAGTCCCATTGTTAGGTTCTTATGGTTCATGGTTTGAATCTATTATGGTTGTGTAAGGGATTTGTAGATGCTTTTTCTAACATAATTATTGGACACCATGATTGGAACAACTGGTTGTTGGCTATTGTACACATGAATCATAACCATCAATGGTTCTTTGTGTTCAAGAATTTGTTGATCAATCTTTGAGATTTATTATCCCAGCTTTAAAAGAGTGATAAAAGATATAGTGAGTGCTATCTTTTCCAAGTGTTTTGTGGGTGCCATTATCTTCTAGGAGTAATTGCTGGAACCCAATTATGGTATTTGCCTCTAGTAAATATTGCAGACACAATCATCTTCTTGGTGAAGGGTTGCTTCCATCCCCATGAGGCACTATTGCATGGTTTCCATTCCCTTGTAGTATAGTGAACCTAATTTAATACAAGTGTGCACTATTTTGGGATCCATAATTTATGGCCCCTACATTGTGGTTGTTAGCCTAAGATAGGCCTACCTTTGCATATAATAAGAGGCCAACATGAAACAAACATCCAAAAGTTAGGGGGTTGTTCCCTGTCCATAATTTATTATTTAAGTGCTAAGTGATGATGGGTATATTGTGTAATTCATACCTAGTGTTTCTCTTTCTTCCTCTCCACATTTCACATTAGGAGTATCTGCTATAAAATACCAATGAAATCAACTATTGGTCAAATCTAATCAAAATTGCAATATAAAGATTAAAATAGATCTTGAAGAAATATGGGAACCATTTTTGACAGATATTGTACAAACGAAGAGAATAATCCCAAGAGGAAATGCTTCAATGTGGAACAGCTGAAGGACAATGTTTTACTTTTATATGCACATCTGCAATGTTTTTGATATATTTCTGAGATAACAAAACCATAGAAAGAATAACATATAGAAGAAAGTAAAGAATAATGATCATATTTTGAGATATTGTAGAAACTTAAAGGAAAGAATTCTTGGTGGGGTTATCATGCAATCAGTGAGTGATCCTTCATTCCCCCCTCTTCCAGTGACCCTTCAAAACTAGGTTATCATGCAATCAGTGAGCGATCCTTCATTCTCCTGGTCTGCCCTGCATCCAAACATATTGGAAATACACAATACAATGATAACAAGCCTTTCACAATCCCCCTTACCTCAAGGAACACTATCAACATCCAGACCTTGACTATCCCCTCAACAAGTGACCCTTCAAAATTGGGTTATCATGCAATCAGTGAGTGATCCTTCATTCTCCTAGTCTACCTTGCATCCAAACATATTGGAAATACACAATACAGTGATAAAAAGTCTTTTACAATCCCCCTTCTCTCAGCGAATTACTATCAACATCTAGACCTTGACTGTCCCCTCAACCAGTGACCCTTCAAAACCAGGTTATCATGCAATTAGTGAGTGATCCTTCATTCTCCTGGTTTTCCCTACATCCAAACATATTGGAAATATACAATACAATGATAACAAGTCTTTCACAATCTCCCTTCCCTCAAGGAACACTATCAACAAGTGATCCTTCTTCTTATAAGCCATATTCAATGTTTCATTGAAGTCATGGCCAAGACTGAAGGTCACCTTACCCATACCATTCATGGATTCTAAAATGTTGTTCCAAACTCTTGAAAACTTTTCTATTGCTTCTTGTTGCTTCTTTAAATACTTCTTCTACCACAATGTCCTCCTACCCCATCTTCTTAATCTTCCTAGCTAAAGCGGATGAATCCACACACAATAACCCAAAATGAAGAGTTTTGTATACTTTAATGAATCTTAGTCACTGGTAACGCATGGATATTTCTAAAATCTCCACTATTCCTATCCTTACCAACAATTCTTAAACATACTTTATCTGATATGATAATAACATGCTAAACTGAACAAGTGGCATGTTCTTCATGTGGTACAAGGAAGATTTGGCTACCAAATATTCCTTCGTGCAAGCTGAGTGCGAGAGAAGGTATGTGATTTCTTCATCTTTGATTGGTATCTTTGACGGGCAACGTCTTTCAAGCCTCTGGCATCATATTCGACCGCAAATTTCAAATGCATTGTATTTTATTTGATCATGAATGTTCACTGAAATGACCGCATTCTACTAGTGTCATGCCCTAGCCCATGCTTTATCTCCATTATTTGATGTTATTGGTGCTTGTGCTCAAGGATATCGATTCACTGTTTTCAAATGTTTGGATTCACATTTGTTGATATTAAAATTCATCATATCAAATAAAGTATGTTTAAGAAGTTTTAGTGTCTAAAGACTCAACTAATCCCTCTAACTGATTAGGAGTGGTTGGGGAAGTTGAGAGGAATATTTTCAAACATTAATATTCACTTATTGAATGCTTTGGAGACTACTAGTTTGACTATCCATGTGTTAATGTTTAGAAGAGATCAATAAAGTATTTAAAGACATTCTTACTTGTTTGGAGAGGTTTAAGAGGCACTTATCATGACTGTACCCTCACAAACAGAAACATAGACTGGTTTTACTAAGTTTTCTTTCTCTATTTTGAGGTTTCCTTTCTCTGCCGCAGGGGTACAGTCAGAGGTTTCATTGACAAAATGATCCTTTGAATGGTTACTATAAATATGAATGATTTGATATAGCATATTTCTCATTTTACTTGAAGTTTGGAATAGCTTGTACTTGAAGTTTGGAATAACTTGTGCTTGTTCTGGAATTCTTGGTAGAAGTGAATGGAAGGAATAGTGTTGGTGTTAGGTTTCATTTATTATTGAATTCAATGGTTTCCAAGATGTGTTGAGGAGTTTGCTCCTTGTTTAATGTTAACTGTTCCTACACAATCCACTCATACAATAGTGAAATGTTGTGATTGACAAGTTCATACAACTGGTCCTTTGGCGTGTATTAAATACAATCCAATCACTTATTGAATGCTTTGGAGACTACTGGTTTCACTATCCATGCATTACCAGTGACTGAGATTCATTAAAGGATACAAAACCATTCATTTTGGGGTTATTGTGTGTGGATTCAAATGTAGGTTTGATTTGGTTAATGTTTAGAAGAGATCAATAAAGTATTTAAAGACAATCTTACATGTTTGGAGAGGTTTGAGAGGCACTTATCAGACTGTACCCTCACAAACAATGACATAGACTGGTTTTAGTAAGTTTCCTTTCTCTATTTTGAGGTTTCCTTTCCCTACCGCAAGGGTACAATCAAGGGGTTCATTGACAAAATGATCCTTTGAATGGTTACTATAAATATGAATGATTTGATATAGCATATTTCTCATTTTACTTGAAGTTTAGAATAGCTTGTGCTTGTGCTAGAATTCTTGGTAGAAGTGAATGGAAGGAATAGTGTTGGTGTTAGGTTTCATTTATTATTGAATTCAATGGTTTCCAAGATGTGTTGAGGAGTTTGCTCCTTGTTTAATGTTAACTATTCCTACATAATCCACTCATACAACAGTGAAATGCTATGTGATTGACAATTTCATACAACTGGTCCTTTGGCGTGTATTAAATACAATCCAGTCACTTATTGAATGCTTTGGAGACTACTGGTTTCACTATCCATGCATTACCAGTGACTGAGATTCATTAAAGGATACAAAACCATTTATTTTGGGGTTATTGTGTGTGGATTCAAATGTAGGTTTGATTTGGTTAATGTTTAGAAGAGATCAATAAAGTATTTAATGACAATCTTACATGTTTGGAGAGGTTTGAGAGGCACTTATCAGACTGTACCCTCACAAACAGCGACATAGACTGGTTTTACTAAGTTTCCTTTCTCTATTTTGAGGTTTCCTTTCCCTTCCGCAGGGGTATAATCAAAGGGTTCATTGACAAAATGATCCTTTGAATGGTTACTATAAATATGAATGATTTGATATAGCATATTTCTCATTTTACTTGAAGTTTAGAATAGCTTGGGCTTGTGCTGGAATTCTTGGTAGAAGTGAATGGAAGGAATATTGTTGGTGTTAGGTTTCATTTATTATTGAATTCAATGGTTTCCAAGATGTGTTGAGGAGTTTTCTCCTTGTTTAATGTTAACTGTTCCTGCACAATCCACTCATACAACAGTGAAATGCTATGTGATTGACAATTTCATACAACTAGTCCTTTGGCGTGTATTAAACAAAATAGAATTTTCAGCATATTATTATCATTCTATTTCTTTGTTGTAAACATGCCATTGGTTCAATTTTGTAAAAAAAAAAATTGTATACAATTTTTTTTTCTATTTTTTCTATTTGATAACCACAGTCAACATTTCAAAATAATGAATAAAATTAAATAATGGAGATAAAGCATGGGCTAGGGCACAACACCAGTAGATTAAAACTGAACCAATGACATGTTTACAACAAAGAAATAGAATGATAATAATATGCTGAAAATTCTATTCTGTTTAGTACATGCCAAAGGACTAGTTGTATGAAATTGTCAATCACATAGCATTTCACTATTGTATGAGTGGATTGTGCAAGAACAATCAACATTAAACATAGCCAGTGTTCTCTTTACTTTCTCAAATCTCTGCAAGTCAAAAATATTAGAGTTGTATAATACATTGTTAGTATCCTCTTTCCATGGGTCCTAGGTCTTTGGGTCCATGGAAAGGAAATAGATTACAAAATACACTTCAAAACAAAGGAAAAACTTAGCAAATTTAGTTTAACTCATTGTAGATGAAGGAACAGTCATGCTAATAGTTCCTCTAAGTCTTCCAAAACATTTATTTAACTCCCCTAAAGTCCTATTGGATCCCCAAATTGCTTAATCCAATCAACTTACATCAGGATCATGAGAAAATTCAAAGAATTAAAAACATTACTTGGAACAGTCAAATCATTATGCTTTCAAATCAATTACCTATCGACATATCCCTTGTGAGGGAGAGAAGCCAAACACATAAAGAACATGCACATAAACACGACAATTGAAAAACTTAAATGGAATACACCAAGAAGTACCAAATGATGAATGCTCAATTGTTGTAATGGAAAAGCATTAGAACCATCCATTTCTAGAACTTGATTTTATAGTCTAAATGATTTTTCTATAGTCGTAATGATTTTTCTAGAACTTGATTTTCTAGTCTTAATGATTTTTCTATAGTCCTAATGATTTTTCTATACTCTTAATGATTTTTCTTTCATCCTAATGTTTGTTGCTCTTGATAAATTAGGCCTTGAATTTGAATTTGTGTTCACTGTTTTATTTCAGCTTGATATTTCATTCATTTTTCATATACACAGAGACTACACATGCTGATAAAAAAAGAGCTATTTGATTAAGGTTAACTATTCATGATTGTAAATAGTCAATATTTCTGATGGTACTCCTTGGTGTATTTCATTTTAAAATAATCATGTTTATATGGCTATGATAAATGTCCCTTTGTGTTGAGAAAATTAGAGTTGAAAAAATAGTTGCAAACAAATCATCCTTCTTCCACCAACATTCTAGTCAATGTACAAGTAACGAGTCATTCCATTCAAAAAGACCATGTTTGACAATATCAACGCAAAACAAAATAAGGAGTATGCAGAATTTAGTGATTATATCTTCCATTAGAGCCACTTCATATGCACAAGTGATGAACATGCATATTTTCCTGAGCGCTATTGGGAGCTTACCCAGCAACACATGTACTATTGCAAAAATCACCACAAATCTATTTGTTGTTGGGTCTAGCTCCCAGTATTGCTTGGTCAAATATGCATGTTTTTCACCTGTGCATATACCTTCTATAATCAACTCTTATATGCATAGCAACACAGGTGATGAACATTCAGATTTGCCTAAGCAGTACTTTGAGTAGTCCTCCTACACATGTACTATTGTAAAAATCATCACAAGTCCATTTATTGGAGGGCTACTCAAAGTACACATGTTTGGAAGCCTAAAGGAAACAAGATAATTTGAAGAGTCACGAGTTTTAAGATTGTACTTAATATAGTCAAGCTTCATTCAATGGTACATTCAAACATGAAACAAACCATTCTTAAACTAGATTAAACTAGTAAACCAAAGGACATACTAATTATAAGTAAACTAGTAAACCAAAGGATATGTTTTTACTACTAAGTCTCTGTTTGTTGGGCATACTGATTATAAGTACTTGACATATATCACAAATGTTGCTAATTAAGGTTGATGGGATGATTATACCTATCCTGAAAAAAGACTGTCAAATAAAGAACATGCACATAAACACGACAACTGAAAAACTTAAATGGAATACACCAAGAAGTACCAAATGATTAATGCTTAATTGTTGTAATGGAAAAGCAATATCAAAACCGTCCATTTCTAGAACTTGATTTTTCCATAGTCCTAATAATTTTTCTTATTTCTTGTTTGTGCTTGGTGACATGATTTTGAACATTGTTGACATACTTAAATGGAATACACAATACAAAATGATGAATGTTCAATTATTGTAATGGCAAAGCATCATAACCGTCTATTTCTAAAATTTGATTTTGTATAGTCTTAATTATTTTTCTATAGTCCTAATGATTTTGAAAATTGTTGACAAAGAGTGTTTCTTTTTTTGATTATAGTATAAATGATTTTTCTATAGTCATAATGATTTTTCTTATTTCTTGTCTTTTGTCCCTTTTTGATTTCCTATGTTTGTGCTTCATGACCGGATTTTGTCACCTTCTTTTGATGGTATATTTCATTCACCCTATGTGGAATACTATTTTGTTCACTATTTTATTTCAGCTTCATATTTCTTTCATTTTTCATATACACAAAGACTACACATGTTGATAAAAAAATGAGCTATTTGATTTAGGTTTACTTTTCATTATTGTAAATGGTTAATATTTCTAATGGTACTCCTTGGTGTATTTCATATAAAACTAATAAATGTAGTAATGATGGTGTGGTGCATTATTGATATATAGGCTCGATGACTCTTGTCAATGTGCCAAACTGTCAATGTGGTGGTGGGCAGTGTGTGTTGAAGACTTCACTGACACCGAACAACTTTGGACGATAATTTGGTTGTGCCCAAATAGAAAAAAGGTTGCTAATGTGTATATATTTAATGTTTCTAATGTAAATACTATTCATTATAATATAAGAACTAATGTAGACTAGGCATCATAGGGAAATAATGGCTACGAATACTTTAGTTGGGTTGATGACAACTCATCTGCATCTATCCGCCCATCTCCACTTATCCGCGATGAAGGATTTGAGTGCAAAACGTGTCAGGCTAGGGAAAATTCTGAAATTATAATTTTATGATGCCTTCTCTGTATTGTAATTGCATATCTTTGTTGCGACCATATGCAGAGTTGAACTCAGGAATTATTTAGTTTAGTATTTTCATATTGTAACTAATATTTTAATATGGATATGACGTAACTTCTCTTTGCCTCAAGTGTGCATATATATGGTTTCCATCTTTTTTTAGAATAATTCTTTATGTTTATGGCTCAGGTGAGCCCCATTCTACTATCAATCACATGATTTAACGTATAGTGTTTTCTTGGTTATTTCATTTGTTCCTTGACCTTGACTATGGATTGACTATCATTTTCAAGCTTAAGCGAGGCTTCGTACCACACACCATCCATAGATTTGTACACAATGTTGATTTAAAAATATAAATAATGCATTGAAGGTAATCTACAAACATTGCGTGGTATGAAGTCTTGCTGAAGTTTGAGTGTCCTTCCTTTATTTCAATGAGGGATTGGAATGAGTTCATTTTGGATGAAAAGGAGAAAGGGGATACTCAAAGAGGAATTACACCAGCAAATAAGAGAAGAATGTATAAACATTTTAATAGATTTTTATTATTAAATAATGAAATTTGCATATACTAGTGTTCCAAGCCTCCTCATTACATGATTTAAGGTCTTAGTCCATGGATAAATTAAATTAGACTTACTATCCAAAACACATAAAAAAAAATGCACATAAACATGACAACTAAGAAACATAAATGTAGATTTCACAATAGCTGAGAAACATAATTGTAGGCATCATAGTCACAATCTTTTGGAGACAACGTAATTGAGTTGTGTACCCAAGCAATGGAGAGAAACTTATGTACCCCTGATTCCAAGTTGAATACATCTATTGGAGGACCTTGTATTCATAAGCAACAGATGTAGTCAACTTGGAATTGTAGGTGCAGGAGTTGCTCTTCATCATGTAGGTATACAACTCAATTACGTTGTCTCCAAAAAATTGTGACCATGATGCCTACAATTATGTTTCTTAGTTGTTGTGTCCCAGGACCCCTTATGACCCTTTACGACCATTTACAATCCCTAAGAATACATCTTAGAAGTCTTAAAATGTCGTAAAGGGTCATAAGAGGCTCCTAGGAGGGGCCAGATGAGCTTCCACCTTCACGTGGTTGGCCTTGTTAAGTAGAGAATTTTATACTCTTCTCGAAACAAAGAGAAGCTCAATAATTTAAGGTCTTAGTCCATGGACAAATTAAATTAGACTTACTATCCAAATTGGTACATTGATGAGAATCAATGATGGGCCGAAGTTTTTAGATTCTGAGAAGACGTATATGCAGTGGAAATCCATAGAGCAGATATAAAATATTGGAAGAGAAGAACTCCTCATCTAATGTGTGAAATGAAAAAGTGTCTACCTTCAACCTTTTTCAACGCACAAGAACACTACCTCATACACCAAGTTGAGGAGATTGAAATGTGTGGACCCGTACACACTTGGTCAATGTGGATGGTTGAGGGGCACCTGAAATTTTTTATGGATCCATCGCGATAATGACTGATTTTTATATGCCAATGAATTGAATTATGTTGTATTGAATGTTCATAAATTTTATAATGTGTTAATGAATGTTATCATGTGATAATTAATGAATGTTACATTTTATTAATGTGTGAATGAATGTTATAGTGTGATAATTAATGAATGTTACATTTTATTAATGGATGAAATAATGAATGAATGTTAGATGTTAATGGGGAATTTAGAGTGATGTTAGGGGGGGGGGGGGGGTGGGGCCAAATGAGCTTCCACCTTCACATGGTTGGACCTGTTAGCCTTTATCCCACTCTCAACATTGCAAGGCTTCAAGTGGTGTTCTGAGATTGGTTTCTCCATCTCCCACTGACATCTTGTCTTTCTCCTAAGAACTCTCATCGAGCTCTGATACATGGATGAGCAGAAGATGTCCCTTACAGGCTACACATATATAATATGGTAGATCTAGGGAACAAATATACTACAACATAGAATGAGTCAACTTGAATCCATATTTTCTTCATTCACAATGAAAATTCAAATTACAAGCCATATTTTAGATTTAATATTCATATTCATCTTCATCATGATCATAGCCATCATGGTCAGCATTTGGTTCAACTTCATTTGAACAACACTCCATGTCAGGTACCATTATAAGGCATGGAGTGTGGTCATACCCATGTTACCATAATAATGAGTTAGCCTATAAAATTATGAATAAAATACTGCAAGTGCACCCGGGATTGGCCCAAGCACCCAAGTTCCTACCAAAGGAACCCAAGTCGAACCCAGAGGAGAACAAAAGTAGAATCAGAACCCAGCCTCAAACAAAGAACCGGATAACTTGGCTTTTTTCTAATTCAAGTTTATTTTTGAATTCTTCTCTAATTCCAACCTGATTATTCCATATTTTGTTTTCCAATTTTCGTTCTTCCTCACTCCAAATTATGTTATGTTGTTATTTCCTTTTACTAATTGTGCTATTTCAAGGATCACCACCCATGACTTGGTTAAGATGATGAATGCTATCAATGCCTTTATTACCAAGGAATCACCACCTGCCATTAATGAATATTAATGATCATTGTTTCCTAAGGGTAATTATTGTTTGTGTATGCTGATCACCCAAGTCTTTGGCTATGATTTTTATGCTATGAGGTTTGTCAAAAGTGGGGGTATGACATGCTGGTTGGATCATAACATATTGACACTTACACCATGAAGAAGACAAATGATTAAATAGAAAGAGAGGACCAATTGAACCATCTTGTGGTTAGTCTATAGAAAATTGAGAAACAATGTCAAGACTTGAGAATCAAAACAATCAAAAGTTTCTTCAAGACCATGAATGATCAACAACATTCCATCAGAAAACTAAACACTAATCTATGTTATCATTAAGCCATAAAATATGTCTTTAAAGTTTAGAAGCATCACAAAAACTTTCAAGAAACATAGTACTATCCAAAATATGTCTTTAAAGTTTATTTCTAATGATTATGATGATGTTGATGTTGATGTTGATGTCTATAATTTATTTCACTTACTGATGCTTGCCTAGATTGAATTTTGAATTGCCAGGCTAGAGAATGCTTTCAAAGTTTAGGGTATGTTCTACATGATACTCTTAGTTACAACTCAAATGCAACTCAACATATTTTTGATGTTGGGCAACCCACTGCAGAAACTCATCCGCAGGTGAAATTTAATGTTGTGAATCTTGGCATTGTTAATGTTATTACTTTTCCTCACATTTCATATTTGTGAAAATGTTTCTTGGCACTATCTTCTTTTTCAATTCCTATATTTGCAGCTTTTTAGATCATTAACTTAAGCATTACATGTCTTTGTTTAAAGTTTATTCTAACACTATATTATATCTTATTCTTATTACAATGTCCTTTGTTGTGGGGTAGGAGGTCAATCTTCATTGTCTTCATTGTGGGGGACAATGAAGATTTCTCTGACAAATAGTAGGTCTTCTTTAGTATCTTATAATAACATGCTAAACTGATAAAGGTGTTATGAGAATTTAATCTACAATTACTAATAGATTAAGCATATTATTACTATTATTAATGTTCCATTTAAATGCATTTAACACAAAAAAACAAATTTACAAAACTAAACCAATGGCATGTTTACAACAAAGATGTGTTGAGGAGTTTGCTCCTTGTTTAATGTTAACTGCTCCTGCACAATCCACTCATACAATGGTGAAATGCTATGTGGAAGGGATGGTTGATAATGTTCCTTGAGGGAAGGGGGATTGTGAAAGACTTTTTATCATTGTATTATGTATTTCCAATATGTTTGGATGTAGGGCAGATGAGGAGAATGAAGGATCACTCACTGATTGCATGATAACCCAATTTTGAAGGGTCACTGGTTGAGGTGATAGTCAAGGTTCAGATGATTGGACCATTGGAGGACCCTATTTCTTCGTATTAATTGATATTCAAATTGGATGCATGGATTTCTTGTGAATTATTGGTTTCTATGTATCTTGCAACTGCATCTATAAATCTGCATATACTTCTCTAGGGTTGTAAGCCACTTAGAGAGCAAAATAGAGAAACTAAATCAAAATCATTCTTTGTCCTATTTCCTTTTAACAAAGTCTCAACTATCAATGATACAATACATTTGATGCCCTAAGCTATCAATACAAATGATGCCTAGCTAGAAGCTCACGAGCTGTCCATTTGATAACCACAGTCAACATTTTAAAAAAATGGATATTCTTGAGCACAAGCACCAATAACATCAAATAATGGAGTTAAAGCATGAGCTAGGGCACGACACCAGTAGAATGTAGTCATTTTAGTGACAACAATATACAATGGCGTTATTAAACATGCCAATAATATCAACAAATGTGAATCCAAACATTTGAAAACCAATGGCATGTTTACAACAAAGTTCTAATAGAACTCCCAACAATTCTTAAAGATACTTTATCTGATATGATGAATTCTTAAACAATTAAGGTTGGAGTAGACATAGTTATCACACATTTTTTTGTGTGGTACAAGGAAGATTTGGCTAGGTCAAATCTTCCTTCATGCTAGCAGTCTACATAATTAAACCTTTATTAGCAATTGATCATATCATATAACTGTTGGAAATATAAGTGGGAAAGTAATACTGAGAGGGGGGGGTGAATCAGATATTACCTACTTTAACCTTTTCATTCTAATAAAACTTTATGCATGACATAAAAAAAACTTGATCATTGTAAGCAACTAAACATATTAAGCAACATACATGAAATCACTCATAACACCATACTTTTGGTAACCCAGAAACCCTTGAAAGGTAAAACTGGGGTGGGGATGACACCCACAAATCTTCACTACTGCAGTAATAAGTTTTTCTTGTTAAGGCTTACAAAATGTGATCAATTCATGATATACCCTGTGAAAGGTTGGCTCTATTAAAAGCTAAAAGACTTATGTAATCTACCTTGTTAAAGGATTTATAAACTTACAACAAAGTAAGCACTCGGTAAAGAGATTACATAAAGTCTATTAAGACTACTCGATTAAGAGATTTACCCTGATACACTAGTTAAAATGTCTCAGTACCTGATCTTTCAGTTTGCACTTGTATATAGATTACAGATCTCCTCTTTACTGTATATTAGTGATCTCTTCTATCTAATCTTTCTTGATTCTGTCCTTTCACTGCTTAGCTTGGTCACTAGACTCTGTCTGAATACTTGACTATTCTGAATATGCCTCTCTGATCATTCTCTCATACTCATAGTATTTATTCAATCTCAATATCTTTTTTTTTTTCTGATTCACACACTTCTCTTAGTTTAGATCTTGACCTTATATAATAACCAAAACATCTTAAAGATTCAAGATCTACGGTTCAGATTTATTTCTATTGCTGCTTAAGCTATACAATTTTTTGATTGGCTCTAGGTATTACATAGGGATCAATGATTATAATATTGATGCATAATTACCTCCGTAATTACCTTAACAAACAAAATACAAAACACCACTATCACCAAAAATGGTTTACCTCGATCATTTTGCTATTTCAAACTTATATGTCATTCCTAGCTAACTCGGTAAAAGTTATTCCTGGTACTCGACATTAACTGTACTTGGCATCTGTTAATCTTCTCTATTGCTCAATAATCATTGTATATGTAACTCAGCAAAAACTATACTCAGCATAATACAAACACATAGTGACCATGACTTTACTCAGCAGTACTATTGCTGAGTAAGTATACAATACATAACTCGGCCTTTACAAAATGACTTGGTCACAGTGATGACTGACCATCATTGCCTAGATATATGACTAAGTGTGAAGCACTAATGGTCAACAAAACTATAGAGATCTACAATCTCCCCCTTTGACATTAGTGGCAAAAACACTTTGTCATCACATTTGTACTTACAATTACAAAAGTATGTTTGTACTAGCCTATTACTCCCCCTGAGATATATATACATTCAAAAAAAAATTACCCATCCTTGTTCTGTCCTTGTCCTTACTCATGTCATGATGATTTCCCCTTGTTTTTGACACGATGAATCTCTTCATCAGTAGGTAGCTCACAAAATTTCTCTAGAAAAGGTTTATGTAGCACCATGATCATGTAGAGTGCATTCGGCCAATCTGTTGAAGCAATGTTTACAACTTCTGTCTACACTTCTAGATCAGCAGCTAAACTTATGAGGCTCTTAGCTATGGACAAATGTGGATTAATCTGCATTAATTCCTTATCCTTTGCTAACTTTCTTTGTATGGCCTCCAGATGAGGTGTCAAAACTATTTGGATAGAGAGTAGGTGAGAATGAATCTTGCCATCATTATCCATTAGCTCGGCTAACTTACCTTGGGTTTGCATGATTTTGACATAATGTGCTGCACTAGTGTCTGCATCCAAGCTTAGGGACTGACTTGTAGCCTTAATTTCTTATTTTAGAGTATCAAGCAGTCATTGATTCTCATCAGTGAATAGTTCAACATTATAGATTTTGGCCAACAGAGACTGTCCATTCACAACTAACTCTTTGGTCTCCTTTACCAAAGTAGACAGCTCAACCTGTTTCACTGCTATCTTGGCAGATATTTTCTTGAGCATTTTGGTCTCAAACTTCCATTCTGACCACTCAAATAACTTATCAGTTTCATAGCTAACTTCATTATTTACTTTTTGAACAATGTGTACAAGCTATTCCAATATGGGGGTGGAACTATTTACATCTAATAATTCATAAAATTCATTAAATATATCTTTTATTTCATAAAGGACCTGTTTCTGCTGATGTTCCCTTTGGAGTTCTGCTTTCCTACTTTTCCTCGTCAGCAAATCCTTCAATATTTGCATTTTCTCATAAGAGAGGTTATCAGTATCCCATTTAGGAATAACAATGACCTCATCAATTGTTACCTCAAATTTCTCCTTTTGTGCTCTCGGTGGGGTGCTTCCACTCGACATTTGTACAAGAGCTTTTATTGCCTCTTGCTCCTTTGGCTCTTTCTCCTCAATGAATTTTCCTTTGATATTTGCTTCTCATTTCCCCTTATACTCGATATGAGGACTAACAACTTGTCCATCTAACTTATCTCCTTGTTCTTCTTTGCTATCATCTTCCATAGGAGGACTTTGGATTTTGCCTTCTCCTTTGTCCTCTTCCTTGAAAGATGTAGATTGGGTTAGTGGTACCGACTTTATGGGTTCCTCGATAAGGCTTGTATTGACTAACTTCTCAATAGTAGCAACTTCAGGTAGAGTAGGATTCACATCAACAGATTATGTGCTAGTAATTGTTGGATAATCCATGACTTGTAAAAGTACAGTGTTACTACTTGGCAAGGGTATATCATTTGCTTTCATATTCTTTAAATCAGCCTCAGTCAAAAATGAATTCTTGATGGGACTCTCCTCGGTTATGTCAACAATGTGAACCTCAGATGTGTCCTGTGCTTTCACTTCCTTAGGAGTTCCAGTTTCCATTTTATTTTGTTTGATTTCAAGTTCAACAACTTTTGAAGTACTAGCATCATTTCCTTCATCCTTGTCAATCAACAATCCAAACACTATCTTCCAGATTTTGATACTTTCCTGTACAACATCCTCAACCTTGTGTTGAAGAATTAGACAAGCTCTAAGTTTGGGATCAAACTTACCTCTGTATTGTTCAATTATCTTTTTTATGTTGGCAGGGGTGAGAGTGGACTCAACTTGTGCTAATGTACTCTCCCTTATTTCCTTTTCTATTTGTAGAGCATATTCCCATTTCTATGCAACCTTGTTGTATAATTCCTTGGGAATTCTATTTTCAATTTGAATTGCGAGCATCTTGAAAGTGCACAACATTTCAAGAATAGAATCTTCTACTTTCTCTTTATCTCCAATGCTCATGTTCCCAAATTTTAATCTTTTCAACTCATCCACTGTTACAGAGCTAGTAATCTTATGACATAATTCATCAATGGTGAGTTGTTGTGTACCCTATTGTGTAACCTTCCTCTTTACTTCTTCATCACTTTTAGTTTCTTCATCATCGTCTTGTGCTAGAACAAGTTTCCTTCTAGGCCTCTTCATAACCTTATTCAGCACTGCCTTAGGTAGTGCAGGTTTTCGCTTAGCAGATGCAGGTGGCATCTTAGGAGTCTTGGTAGCAATTATTCTAGTCCTGGGCCTAAGTGCTGGTGTCAATGACACTTTAGGTTTCAACATTCTTTTCTTATCCGAGGACCCGACAATTACTGGTTTCTTCACTTTCTCTTCTTCTTCTTCACTACCACTAGTTTCACTCTATTCATCTTCTCCCAATCCTTGGGTCAACTCCAGTGGTGCATCCTTCTTAGATTCTTTGACATAATTTTCCAAATTCTTCACTATCTTCTTTCTTTTCCTCTCTATGGTGGCAACCAATAATCCCAAAGAGATATTGGATTTAGCTTCAGCAAATGTTCCAAAGTAAGGTGCTTTATTATCAATTTCTTTAGCTAAGAGGGTTTTGATTGCAGTAGTAGCTTCATTTATCTTAAGTTCATAGGGTAATGGCATTAACCATGAAACCCTAGGTAGGACTGCCTGTGCATAAGTAAAATCTATGTCTACCAGAAAACATATATCCTTGTTGTATTTTTCAATCAAAGGCACAGGGACTCTAGTCCTATTTCTCATCTTCTTTTTAAACTCAATAAAATAGTTATCCATTATTCCTTCAAAATCATCTCCAATCTAATTTATAAATTCATTTATTTGAATAGTGATGGGTTTCTTCTTGTCCCATGTAACATCTCCATGTGTAGGAAAACTCTTCTTGACATAAAAGAACAAACAGATCAGTAAGGAACCAAACTTACACATAGAATTCTTCGCCGTCTGGATGGAGTTCAAGTTCTCAACAAGTTGAGTCAGCTAGAGCTCGGCAAGGTCATATGTGTGTCCTTTCTTGATTATCTTCCATGCTTGGTCCACTGCCATACAGGGGACGTTGTCCAACCAACTAGATTGATAGAACTTGTGCGAGATGACTCTAACAACAAACTCAATTTACAGATCAATTATGGTGGAAATTGTCATTCCTCATTTGTTCCAAACTGCCTGAGTGTTAGCTTGAATATCTTCCTTACTTGCACATTTCATCAATCTTTTTCCTTCAATTGTGGGGTAACTAGTGACTTTATGTATCATTTCCTTTGTAATCTTCACTGGTCCATCTTCTAGCCATAAATGCATGTCGTGTACTTGACTCAAAATTATTTTTATCCATTCCACTTTAAAATTTTTTGGGAAATCTAGGGCATGCACTAACCCTTGATCGGCAACAACCTTATGTTTCAACTTCAACACTCCATTGACACATAGTTTATCATAAGCTTCCCTGATCTCGTAATCACTGATTTCTACAATTTTACACATGTAGCAAGACCTAATGTCATAATTAATAACACATTCTCTGGAATGGAAGATAGGGCTCCATTTAAATTTCCTTTAATTGCACTCTCTAACATTGCCTTGAATACCTTCGGCTTGAAAACTTCATTCCTTACTAATTGCACATTAAAAACTTCCATCCCTTATTTCTTGACTGGTGCAGATGATGATGATGCCATTTTAAACAATAATTTTTGAAAAAAAAATGAATATTTACTTGGTAGAGTACCTTTTTTGTCAATAACCCTATAGATAAATTTTGTCGACGGCACACTGAGAAAATTCAGAATCGCCTTTCTTAAACTGGTTTCACAAACTCTGAAATCTCAAATAGCCTAGAGAAATAAAATTAATGACAACTTTTCACTTTATAGAATCTGAAAAATAGAATTAGGGCCTCATAAATGCTCCGTATAGGTTTTGGTGGTATACAACTATCTCAGCAAACTCACAAGCTCAATTGATATAACTCTTGCAATATAGATCAGCGTATATAGCATTTCGGCCATAGCAGGTGCTCGGCATACATTGATAGCTCGGTTAAGACACTGATGCTCGACATCAAAATGAAATTCTCTATTTTTCTCAGATATGTCCTAATGCATCTTTATCTATGTAGATATGGAATTTTGCTCAATTCTATGTTAGGAACTAATGAAAAATAAGACTTTGCAAGACTTAGTTCCAAACATACCTTCCATTCTTAATTAGAAGAGGTGTGATCACCTAATCCATCAGATTGGGTGACCGTAGATGTGCTAGCTTCACTTGAGTTTTCTTCTTCTTTCTTCCTCCATGTCTTTTCCATCTGATTCTTCAGTTTATCATAGATATCTTCATTCTGGTTATTATCATTGCTCGGCATGGGTGATCTACAATCTTTCTTTAAGTGACCGACCTTATTACATTTGTAACAGACCATGCTTCCATTCATCCAGCTTTTAGATTTGCCTCTAAAATGAGTCTTCATGCAATTTGCTCCAATGTGTCCATATTTACCACAATAATGGCAATTAAAGTGTTGTAATCCCAATTGTATAAGTTGTGCTTTATGACTGGCTTGGTTTGTTCATTTGATGACCACCTAGGTCTAGATCTATATTCAAATGCTTTATGCCCATATTTCTAACAATTGAAACAACTTCCTTGAAACTTAGGTGAAGTGAATGAATTGCTAGCCTTAGATCTACATTCATGTGCTTGATGTCCATTAAACTTAGGTTTAGAATCAGACTTACCATGTTTGCTTCTGCATATATTGGTTGTATATCCTAGCTTTCCATAGTGATGACATGTGGGCTTGGTGTTCTTTGGTTTAGCAATCTTCTGTTCTCCATTCTTTGATGATTCTCCTTCTTCAGTAGATGAATGTTCATTCAGTCCAAGTCCAGATCTATCACCAGATCTTCTAGGTGATCTTAACAGCTCTTCAAAATATTTTGCAGCTTCATTGGGTTTGTTCATCCTTTCATTGATTTCTTTTTTCAGTTCTCAATTCATGTTTTAACTGATCATTTTCAAACCTTAGTTGATTGATTTCCATATCTTTCCTGCCCAATTCTTGATTAACCAAAAAATAATTGATTTACCATATCTAGTTGATTATTAGTCAACCTTTGCATGTAACTTATTCTTTCATCTAGCCTGATTGCAATTTGTCTTTTGTCTTCTTTAGCCATAGCCTTATCATCTTCAGCTTTCTTTTTCTGTTCCACTAATTCACAAAGTCTGACAAATTGAATTTCTTGTTCTCTCTTTAGAGTTCTAATGTCATCATTTAGTATGGTATTTTTCTCCATTAGTTCTTTTATAGCTTTATCACTCTCGGCAGAGTTACCGTTGTCAAATAGTCAAGAGATGTCTTCTTCTTTGTACTATGGCTCATTTTGTTGAATTGTAATCTCTCTTCTCTTGCTCAAGGATTTCTTCAATTCCCCTCTAGCTGCTTCCAGTTGTTGTAATGCCAGTTGTACTTCAATATTTTGATTCTCTATGATCTTCCCCATTTTATAAGCTTTCATTTTAAGATCTTTTTCCTCAAGTGGTTAGACTTCCTTAAGAGAAACCTTGCTGCTCCGATACCAATTGTTGGAAATATAAGTGGGAAAGTAATACTGAGAGGGGGGGTGAATCAGATATTACCTACTTTAACCTTTTCATTCTGATAAAACTTTATGCATGACATAAACAAAATTTGATCATTGTAAGCAACTAAACATATTAAGCAGCATACATGAAATCACTCATAACACCATAATTTTGGTAACCCAAAAACCCTTGAAAGGTAAAACTGGGGTGGGGATGACACCCACAAATCTTCACTACTACAGTAATAAGTTTTGCCTGTTAAGGCTTACAAAATATGATCAATTCATGATCTACCCTATGAAAGGTCTGCTCTGTTAAAAGCTAAAAGACTTATGCAGTCTACCTTGTTATAGGATTTATAAACTTACAACAAAGTAAGCACTTGGTAAAGAGATTACATAAAGTTTGTTAAGACTACTCGGTTAAGACATTTACCCTGATACACTAGTTAAAATGTCTCAGTACCTGATCTTTCAGTTTGCACTTGTATGCATATTACAGATCTCCTCTTTACTGTATATTAGTGATCTCTTCTATCTGATCTTTCTTGATTCTGTCCTTTCACTGCTTAGCTCGGTCACTAGACTCTGTCTGAATACTTGACTATTCTGAATATGCCTCTTTGATCATTCTCTCATACTCATAGTATTTATTCGATCTCAATATCTCTTTTTTTTTTTTTTGATTCACACAGTTCTCTTGGTTTAGATCTTGACCTTATATAATAACCAAAACATGTTAACGATTCAAGATCTACGGTTCATATTTATTTCTATTGCCGCTTAAGCTATACAATTTTCTAATTGGCTCTAGGTATTACATAGGGATCAATGATTATAAGATGGATGTGTAATTACCTCTGTAATTACCTTAACAAACAAAATACAAAACACCACTATCACAAAAAATGGTTTACCTTGATCATTGTGCCATTTCAAACTTATATGTCATTCCTAGCTAACTCGGCAAAAGTTATTCCTGGTACTCGGCATTAATTGTACTCGACATCTATTAATCTTCTCTGTCACTCAGTAATCATTGTATATGTAACTTGGCAAAAACTATACTCGACATAATACAAACACATAGTGACCATGACTTTACTCAGTAGTACTACTGCTCGGTAAGTATACAATACATAACTCGGCCTTTACAAAATGACTCGGTCGCAGTGATGACCGACCATCATTTCCTAGCTATATGACTAAGTGCGAAGCACTAATGGTCAACAAAACTATAGAGATCTACAATAACTAGTATGTTTAAGAATTGTTGGGACTGGTCCTTTGGCATGTATTAAATAGAATAGAATTTTCAGCATATTATTATCATTCTTTTTCTTTGTTGTAAACATGCCATTGATTCAATTTTGTAACTTCACTATTGTATGAGTGGATTGTGTAGGAACAGTTAACATTAAACAAGGAGCAAACTCCTCAACACATCTTGGAAACCATTGAATTCAATAATAAATAAAACCTAACACCAACACTATTCCTTCTATTCACTTATACCAAGAATAAAGCATTTAATCCATTCAACATTACATATAATCATTAGACAGTTACATTTTCTGACTGTGTAGAGGAACAGTCATGACCAAAATGATCAAAACTACTTTCACCCTTGCACAAGATATTCCAAACTTCAAATAAAATGAGAAATATGCTATATAAAATCATTCATATTCATAGTTACCATTCAAAGGATCATTTTGTCAATGAACCCTCTAACTGTACCCCTGTGGCAGAGAAAGGAAACCTCAAAATAGAGAAAGGAAACTTAGTAAAACCAGTCTATGTCATTGTTTGTGAGGGTATAGTCATGATAAGTGCCTCTAAAACCTCTCCAAACATGTAAGATTGTCTTTAAATAATTTATTGATCTCTTCTAAACATTAACCAAATCAAACCTACATTTGAATCCACACACAATAACCCCAAAATGAAGGGTTTTGTATCCTTTAATGAATCTCAGTCACTGGTAACGCATGGACAGTCAAACCAGTAGTCTCCAAAGCATTTAATAAGTGACTAGATTGTATTTAATACATGCAAAAGGACCAGTTGTATGAAATTGTCAATCACATAGCATTTCACTATTTTATGAGTGGATTGTGCAGGAACAATTAACATTAAACAAGGAGCAAATTCCTCAACACATCTTGGAAACCATTGAATTCAATAATAAATGAAAACTAACACCAATACTATTCCTTCCATTCACTTCTACCAAGAATAAAGCATTTAATCCATTCAACATTACATATAATCATTAGATAGTTACATTTCCTGACTGTGTACTAGAGGAACAGTCACGACCAAAATGATCCAAATATTTGAAAATAGTGAATTGATATCCTTGAGCACAAGCACCAATAACATCAAATAATTGAGATAAAGCACAGGCTAGGGCACAACACCAGTTGAATGCAGTCATTTCAGAGAGCATTCATGATCAAACAAAATGCAATGCATTTGAAATTTGTGGTCGACTATGATGCCAGATGCTCAAAAGATGAAGAAATCAAATACCTTCTCTTGCGCTCAGCTTTTGCTCCTTTTCTCCCGCTCCTTCTCTATCCAATCAAAATAAAAATGATGCGGTCATTTCACTTCTTTTTTTCATAGCCAAATCTTCCTTGTACCACATGAAGAACATGCCATTGGTTCAGTTATGTAAATTTGTTTTTTGTGTAATTAGTAATTGGCAGATTAAATGCAGATAACACCTTTATCAGTTTAATTAGCATGTTATTATCATATCAAATAAAGTATGTTTAAGAAATATTGGGACTCATCCTTTTGTGTGTATTAAACATAATAGAATTTTCAGCATATTATTATAATTCTATTTCTTTATTCTAAACATGTCATTGGTTTAGTTTTGTAGATTTTTTTTTTGTGTTAAATGCATTTTTCATGAGGAGGGGTCTTCTTCTGAGGAGATTGATGAAGATTGTACACCTCAAAAACCAATTCATAAGGTACCAATCATGTTTCCTATTCACTTATATTTTTGGATTGGTAAATCTCCTTATAATTTTCATGTCCTTTCTTTTGATTACTATGGATGAGATATATATCTTACATTTAACATTCAACTTCTTTACATTGTAGAACATGTAGTATGTTTTTTGAGGATTTTACCAAATCAACTTTTAACATTTATGGAAAACACCAAACTGATATCTTGCCCTTTCAACTTGACAAAATATTTGCATTTGACCAATAACTGCAAGCAACTGAATGATAAATCCACATACCTGTATCTTTGTAAAATACCTGGAACATCAAAAAGATGGCTAAGTGGCTGCTACCATGATTTTTATCTACTAAATATGGGAAAAAAAGCAACAAAAAGAATCGAATAGAAAACATGATTGGTCATTTCAAAGAGCATTCATGATCAAATAAAATGCAATGCCTTCTCTCGCACTCGATCAACATTCACCTGCTCATTTTCTCCCACAAATTTTCTCTACAATCGAAATAAAAATGATTTGGCCATTTCAAAACAGTGAATCGATATCCATGATCACAAGCACCAATAACATCAACTATTTTGATTTGTGGGTACCCTAATGTTGGCAAGAGTTCTTTTATTAATAAGATTACTTTGCAAGCTTGAAGAAGCGGTATATTTTGGCAAATGAAGAGTGGAAAGATGATGATATTCCTAAGATCATGGATGGACACAATGTTGCAGATAGAATAAGAAGACATCTTTTTATCTTGGCCCTGGATCCTTCAACAATTGGGATAGGATCTAGACCCAAGCTAAAAAGATGTCTTCCTTTCTATTGTGGAATATAGGCTCTTCTACTGCAACAATGACAGACTGCTCAAAGATTTCTTCCTTTCTCTCAAAACAAAGAGAAGCTCAATAATTTAAGGTCTCAGTCCATGGAGATGATGAAAAAATGACAGGAATCAATGATGGAGAGTTTTTAGATTCTGAGAAGACGTATATGGAGTGGAGGCCAGATTGAGTACTAGTGCAGAGATGATGATTCAGTAACCTACATCTATAAAACCTTCACAATTATCCCTTCTTTGGCCTCCACTCATTCCTCTTCTCAAAAATGGTTATCTAGAAACTTTGGATACTGTTTCTCATCCATGCATGAAATGTGCTAGTGATCATATAAAATTACTTTAGGCATCCAGTATTGATGAGATGTACAAGTGTAAAAAAAATTTGTGAGACTGGGATCAATTTGTGTAGTGTACATAAATGCAAGGCAGTGATTATTCTTGACGATTGATAGGTATAAGTCTTCCAGGCCTTACCCAGTAGCTAGGACTAAAGATAACATAGCTCAAGAGACCATCATAGGTTGTCTCTTTCTTCGGTCTATATTATTGACAGAATGTTTTACCTTTCATTAGCTCATCAAATCTATAGATTTGAAAGAATTTAATAGAATATTTTCATCACAACATATATTATTTAAGTTGACGTTGCACAAATTTATCTACTTCACGCACTTGTAGACTATGAGGACGGCGATAAAGAAGCATCTCCTCCCATGACCATGCTTCTTTATCACCATCCTCATAGTCTACAAGTGCATGAAGTAGATAAATTCATGCAACGTCAACTTAAATAATATACATTGTCATGAAAATATTCTATTAAATTCTTGTTAAGGGCGCACATGGATACCATGTTGAAACAGGATAAAACATTTATGGATGAATTCATCAAATCAAATGATCACCCTATTGTTGAGTATGCTATGGCATATGAATTATATGAGACAAAATGGATAAAGATCTTATTGAGCAGAATCCATGATGATCTATTTTGGATTGGAGATGTTCTAGTAAGAATCACAAGTGATCTGATACATGAGCTGACATGCCTTTCTAGGACAGGCATCATCCTTCTAGTGGGCAAGGATGTCAGGAAAATGGTAGAGAAGTTATGTAAGTCAAGGAGCGATAGGCATGGCATGACTATTGAGCTGATTGAGCAAGCAGACATCACATTGATGTCAATGATACTGGGTTACAGATTTCATCACACTAGCAGGCTGAATAGTGTGTTCGCAGGCACTATTCTAGCTACCATCAGACTAGTAAAGGAAGATGGAGAGTTCAACTTGTGTGAGATCTTGCATGCACAGTTGATAGATAACATCAAAGCTATCAAACATGACAAAACAAAGATATTCAGGTTTGGGTCCCTAATCATCTATATGTACCTTCATATAGTTGGAAGAGTTTCAGATTTGTATTTGGAAAAGTCCATTCCAACAATGCCTCAGATATCCAACAAAGCATCCATAGAAAGTACACTAAGAAAATATGTCACATTGGAATTGAGGACCTTTAGAGCTAAGATGCAAATGAGGCATAGGATTCCAGAAAGCATTGTAGAGAAATATAAGGATACAATATGCTTTATGGTGGAGACTAATACTACATGTATGGAAGCTTTTGAGCCTAGAACTAAGTGGATTCATCCACTTGGGTATGACGTAGATGAACAATTTCTTGAAGCTTATGCATAGGTACTTTTGTCAGCCCCCAAAGATCCTAATGAGCCTAGGTGGGGAACCTATGAGGAAAAGACCAGTGAAGTTGATGCAAAACTTAACAGTACAACAACTAAAAGAAAGGTTGAAAAGATCACTTCTGAGATCTTGAGAATACATGGTGTGTCTCAAGTAGACCTTGATAAAGCAAGGGATGAAAAGATTGCCCTAGAATTGAAAAGAAAAGTAGTAGAAGAAGAACAAGAAGATCCTAAGTTGAAGAAGGTGAAAACTAAATCAGATGACAGTTAGAAGGGTAAAGAAGATAATACTACTTATGCACCCAAAGATACTATTGACCTTACCACTCCTCTGGAGTATAAGCCAATAGTCAAGAGGAAGAAATAAGCTAGCACTAGTCATCCATCCTCGCAAACTACAAGGAGCAAGAAAAACATTCAAGCACCTCCTAAGGTAGGATTCAAACCAAGCCTTAAAGTTTTGAGCACAATAATTATTGATGAGGGTAGAATTGATCAAGTAGGGAAGTATTATGATACATACAGTGAGATTGACAAATCAGAAATACATAGTATGATTGTCAAACATATGATCTAGTTCAAGAAGACAGTCCTTGAGTTGAAAACCTCTATTCCAGACAAAGTATGGGATATTTTATAATACCAAAAGAGACAAGCAAATAAAGAGGATCTAAGGATCAAAGAAAAAGTATTAGAAGATACTCTGCCAGTATGTTCTAAAGAAGAAGATGCACTGATATTAAATTTGGTGAAGCTGCACTTAAGGACAAAGATGAGAACTCTACACATTATGAACAAAGACTATGAGCTAATAATGAAGGAAATAGAGAAGGCCTTTGAAAAGGTGTTATTATAAAAACACATAAAACTACCTACTGCACCCATCACTCATGCACCTAGTAAGCAAGACAAAGAAGCAGAGACCTTCAATGTACCAGTGACAGGTCCTCAGAACTCAGCGCCCATAGCAGAAACTCAAATAGAAGAAAACAAGTCTGTGCCCATCTCACAATCACATGAAGGCAACACTATTATCATAGATAATGTGGAGATAGCCATGGTGGCTACTAATAAGGATTTGGACAAGTTTGAGGAAGCATTTGTTAGTACTAAAGAAGATGAAATCTTATGCAGCAATACACCTCCCACTCAGCAAAAAGAAGTACTCATAGATATTGTATCTGATGAGAAAGAAGAAGAGAAGAAAAGAAGAGAAGAGGAAAAAGAAAGTAAAGATGAAACTTCTATTGAATTGGTCACAATGAAACAAGAAGTGATGGATAGCACTCTCATCACTCCCTCCTCATCATTGTTGTCAATTTTGACACCTGACACAAGTAGTTTGGACTCTTGGAAAGAAGAAGACCTGATTAAGTTCAGCATCCTAGCTATGGAAAAGGAAAAGGAGAAGCAAGTCATGAGAAATCCTCTCCTTGTGGAATCAGTGAATATTTTGAATAGTTTTCTGCCAGAGGATAAGAAAGTGCTAAAATTACATTCGGTTGATGATGTGAGTTCAGTCCTCTCACAGTTCAAAAGAAATTTTTCTAGCCTAGAAGAATCTATGTCCATAGTAGCAGAAGAAAAGTACTTAAAGAAGAGACTCAATGAACTAATGAGAAACTTTGCACTAGACTTGAATTCTCTTAAGTCTGGTCAAGCATCCTTGAAAGAATTTATCAATGAAGGAAGAAGGATCATTGAAGCATGCATGGATCACAACAAAATCACCGATGCTCACTTCAAGAAGATAAAAGAGGCAGAAGAAATGATTGAGCAGATAAAGAATTTAGTGTCAAACACATCCACTTATGTGCACTTGTGCAACAATGTCTACCAAGGACAGATATACAAGATTGAGAAGGAAGAAATAGAGATAACAAGGATAAGGTCCAAACAGACTCAGTTGAGGAATGGTCTTGCGCCCTCTTTAGACATCCTCAATCAAAATATAAAGGAGATTGATGCCACCATGGTAACTTATGATCATGGTCCCATCAGTGACTTGGAGAAGATGGAGAAGCTTCAATATGCATTATGCGCCCATCTCCAGATAGTTAACTCTCTGATAACCTTTTGGAAGAAGGAGATCCAGAACCTTAAGATTGCATATCCAGATGTTTTCCCTTAGTGAGTATGTGTAGAAATAGTTTTTTGATGCACCTTTGTCATTAATGTCAAAGGGGGACTTGTGTATATAATATGGAGTATATATATGTATAGGGAGATATAAGATTATGTATAAAAATCAATAGAAAACAAAAGTTTTTGTGCTAAGGGATAGTTAGCAATTTGGCCATATTCCTTTGTTGCCATCAATGACAAAGGGGGAGATTGTTGGAATTTTGTCTATACTAAAGTATATGACTAGATATAGTGTTTTAATTATGGAAACAAATTCATATAGTAGTTTGGAGTCAGTGCACTTAGTGTAAAGATCATAATTCAGTTAAGTGTTGAAGACTAGACAGTGCACAGAGTTCCTGTAGCTCAGAGCATTAGCGCATGTGTGTACGGATGAATTATGATATGAACCCTAGAATTTAATCTTGTTAGACTATACTTATGCTTAGTCTATGAGCGCACAAGTAGATATTTAAAGATGTGAAAATTAAAGTTAGTTGAAGTTGCATAACCAGTGTGTGCCAGTAGAGAACATAGCATGGAGCCGACAGTTAGCATTTTGGTTTGCGATTATAATTTAATGTTGTAAAGGCCATGCGCCCATTGTATTTAGGTTGCCGAAATGTTTATATGTATAATGGTAAGCATGCTTAAGCCAATTCATTTGGAAGCATTGTTGGTAATTAGTTATAGGGTTGACCTAATTATTTTATGTGTATGAGCGTATAAATATAAGATGCACCCATTGTATTCAGTATGGAAGTGATAAGAGAGTTTTGATAAGTAGAGAAAAGGTATGTGAAGATAGCATAAGATGTATTAGAGCTTTTCTAGAGGTCAAAGCATCAGTGTACCAAAGGAACTGATCTGACAAGCAGTGTCACAGTAACAGTTCACCTCTAGATATAGTGTGTATCTGAAATCAGAAGGTTGTAGCCTTCACCATTTGAGTAGTGAGCTCTAGGATAGTGAGTCCACTCCCCTAATAGGGATCATTGTAAAAGACTCCTAACAAGGTCTGACCCTTAACAAGGTCTACTATACTTAAAGCATTGTAAAGCTACTCCTAACAGGTTAAAGGATCTTCTAACAAGGATCACAAAATACTAGTACAGAATTGTATCATCTTAAAATGGAAGCACTTCCATGTTAAGAGAATTTAGCCCTCTGAGTGAGTGGTCTGTGTCATGTCAAGCACCTTGAATTAGCTATTTTCTTAGATCATACTTGTTCTCCTCATTCTGCTTCTATCTATCCCTGATTTTCACTTCAATCTACATTTCCTAGCATTCAAGGCCAGGATCTTGACCTGGTAAGTTACAACCTTGATCCTAACCTGGTCAGTTACAACCTCAATTGTGACCTAGTCAGTTACAACCTCGATCCTAACCTGGTCAATTCCAACCTTGATTTTGACCCCCTGTTCAAATTTCAATTTTCCTTGAATTTCGGGTGTCGAGTTTCAGGGATATTTGTTATCGCACCTCCGAATCGGCCATTTCGGGTTTCAAAATGGTAAATCCTTAAATTGCATTTAATCTAGGTATATTTTCTAAAGGTTAGGACCTAATTGGGATTTAATTCTCCAAGGTGGCCCCTCTAGAGGATTGTGCCCTAGTTCACTATAAAAGGAGGCCTTCCTCTCTCATTTTATCATCCATTATTCACATCTATCCATCAAGTTTTTTGAGAACATCTCTCAAGCTCTCAAGGAGATCAAGAAAGCATCCATTCAAGCAAGCATCCTTCTTCTCCCTCCAAGTTCTCCATTTAAGATCCAGGATTCAAGCATTCAATCCATTGAAGGGATTTGGTTCAAGCATTTAAGATTCATCATTTAAACCCTAGATCTAGCCATCATGATGGTGTGATCTTCCTTCAAGATCCTCTTGTTCATCTTCAAGATCCATTCATTCTTCCCTCAAGGTGGATTCCAAGCATATAATCATGGAGGTTTTATTTACATTTGTTGATGTTATGTTCAAGCTTTCATATCAACATACTTGATTACATTTCAAATACAATTGCATATCTATTGAATGTCATAGCTTCATTGTTAGATCTACTTCTACTACTTGCTAGCATTCTCTATTTCAATTTCAATATTAAGGTTGATTCCAAACCGGGGTTTGACCAAGGAAAACCCCCCAAACAAACAACAAAAACCCTCTTTTCTTGTAGGTGCAGGTGCAGAACTTTGAATCTAAGATCGGATTCGAATACCCTTTTCGGCGAACTTCCAGGATCTCCGAACAAAGTTAGAATTGACCTTCAGAATAAAAATGTAGAATTTGACCTTTTATGAGGGTCAAAGATGACCTCCCTTAGAATTGGAAAGGATTTCTAAGTTTTGTAGATCTTGTAGTTTCGGCTCAACTAATTGGAATCAACAGTTTCTGAGACTATTTGATAGGGTTTTCAACAGGTTTTTTTTGGAGGTAAGTACCTTTATTTCTTAATTTCAACATTATTCATTTACATTTACTTTCCATATCAATACAATTCAAATGTAAGTGTAAAATATTAGTTTTGGGGTCTCTTTTATGTGCAAACCATTGTTCTAGGACCCCATCCATATTTTATCCTTTACATTTTGGTGAACCCGACATACTTACTCTCCTTTCTTTTGTGGAATTAGATGCCCTATTGTGTTTTGTGGTGTTAGATTTCCTTTATATTATCTTTTTGATAATAGATTTTCCCTTTGTGTTAAATCTTGCATGGTAATTAGATTCAAAAATCTAAAAAAATTGCAAAATTTCTTCAAAAATACAAAAACATTTCATTTGAATGCATTTAGATATATCTAGCTCTATTTTATATGCATTTCTTTATTCATTATCATGTTGCACAAGTTATCTCAAGCATGGTTTAAGTGATTTATTGAACCTTTGGATGGGGATGTTGATTTTTCTCTTCCTCATGAAACCATTGTGAATGAACCCTTCGATAAAGAAATTGATTTATCCCCTTCTCCTGAAGAAGCTTTGATACACGAGGGTGATTTATTAATACATGATGGTGACTCTTTTCCTAAAACACACTCACATTATGTGGACATTTTAGTGAAAGAAGATGACATTATAGATGTTTTACCTTCATTTGAGATTCCTTCTAGTGATGAGGCATTAGCGGAGAATGATATGAATTCCCTTAATGCTCTCCCTTTTAGTGATGATCCTATGGATAATCAAGATCTTACCTCATCTCCTCCTAGGATGTCCTCTTTTCTTCCTTCTTGTGAATCTATTTTTAGTGTTGAGACAACTAAAATGATTTATCCTAAACCCTTGTTGACTGTCAAAGGTTATCCTCACCTTACTATCAAAGGTAAACCTATGGAGTCTTTCAATGATCAAGATTCTATAGCTCACACATATCATACAAGGAATAACCCTCAACCTAATCCGGTGGTTTCTACTTCTTTGCCACCTTCTCAACCTATTCTTCCTCCTCCACCTCGTCTTCCTAGTAAGGAGTATGATTTGATAACCCAATTGCAAAATACTCCTACCAAGATTTCTTTATGGGAGCTTCTTCAAACTTCACCTACCTAATATGAAGCCTTACAAAAAGCTCTAGCAACTCTTCCCACTCCACCTCCTAATCAAGAGAACATCAATAACTTCTTACAATGGATGCATGCTACCCTAGGTCCTCCTGACATTGTATTTACTCAAAAAGATTTACCTTCTAAAGAAGTTCAGAATCGATATGATGCTCTTATGGTTGCTATTTCTATCAATAAAAGTATCATCCGTAGGACCTTGATTGATAACGGATTTGGGCTTAATGTTTGTAGCATGGACATGCTCAAAGCAATTAACGTAGATCTTTCAACTATTCAACCTGACAATTTTCCTATACGTGGCTTTGATAACATTGTTAAGAACACTTTAGGCATCATTACCTTACCTATCAAAGTAGGATCGGTCATCCTGAATACACCTATTCATGTTATGCCTGGACCTCTCAATTATAATCTTCTTTTGGGTAGACCTTGGTTGCATGAGATGCATGATGTTCCTTCCACTCTTCATTGTAAATTCAAGTTTATACATAATAAAAAGATGTATACGCTTCATGCGGATGATGCACCTAATCCTTGTCTTAATATTCAAACTCAAAATACTCATGTTCCTAATAGTAATCCTCCTTCCTCTAATGGTCTTCCTGGTGATCATTGGGGAACCTTGGATTTTACTCCTACCTTTATTGAAGAGTATAAGGTTAATGATCTTGATTTTATGAAGAAACAAAGAGAGTTTGAACAATGAGTTTTTACTTCTAAAAACCTTTGTAATAACTTTGTTGTTGCTTCTACCCACAATGAATCTATCAAATCTACTAAGGATGATATTGTGACTACTGAGGTTCCATTGACTCCTTCTGATATGTCTTCTCATTATGGTCCTGGTTATCATAGTCAAGGATGTGATAAGCATAAATAGGAAATTCAAATGCCCTTACACACTAGGGGGCATGAGCATTCTTGTGGATTAGGATTTAGTCCTCGACAACAAATCAATGTTAATAATATTTTAAATAACACTTCAAGACATGATGAAACTATGAAGGAATTTAACCAAGAAGTTATTTTGTCTAAACTCCTTCATGCTAAGATGATTACTAGACCTAAACACAAAAAGAAACATAGTCCACACTTGAAGACTCTTCCTTTTTGTTTATATCATAGATTTCATGATCACTCTACTAATGAATGTCAAGCTTTACATTATAAGATCAGGCAGCTCAAAGATAGTAATGTTATTTATATATCATGTAATAATCAGTTGTATTTCAATCTTGTTTGTTCTAAATAACATCTATGTTCCTATTATGGAGCTCCACATTATGTAAACAATGGTAGCCTAATAGTTGGGGGCTCGTTGTCTTTCATAGTGTTGCGAATGATATAATAGGTCCCCTTTCATCATTGTTCCTACACTTGGGGGGCAAGGATGTCATCTCCTTCTTTTCTGTCTTTCTAGGATTCACCTCTTTCCTTGGTTAAGATGTATCTATCTATTATGTGATATCCAATCATACATGAAAATTTTGGTTTGCATTGAGGATCTTTGTCCTTGATCATAACCTATTTCATTATTTGACATTTGGTTTCCATGGTGGATAAATCTCTCACCTTGGAAGCTAAACAATGTGTTATCCCTCACAAGGGTTACTTTTTCACTTCTTGCATGATATCTCTTTGCATTCATCCCTTCCATGGCCTCATAGGAGTTGTGACCTTGGCTTGGACTGGGTGTTGTCTCGGGATATTGTCTTGATGTTGAAGAGGGCTTTATCCTTGTTCTTTTCTTTCCTTAACATGTCAAAATAGTATGTTTTTGTGATATTAAGGAGGGGGGCATATATATGGCCACCCTTGCTCTATATTATGTATTTTTGTTCTAACCTTTTGTTTTGTAGCATGCTAAATCTTCCGAAGGTAATGCACATAAGTTGCTAAATCCTGAGGAGACACGCATTTTTCAAAATTTTCAACATGCTAAATCTTGGAAGGTAACACACATAAGTTGCTAAATCCTGAAAAGACACACATTCATATGCTAAATCTTCTGAAGGTAATGCACATAAGTTGCTAAATTCTGAGGAGACACACATTTCATATTCATAGTGATACAAGAAGGTGGATCTATGGGTATTCTAGAAGCCGTCAGAAGACGCATTACAATTGCAAGCATAATTTATGGGTGAACTTGTTGGGCTCTCCCTCTAGGGTGATTCATGGTAAGGTGGGCATCTTACTAGGTGAGGTAATCACTCTTTTCCCTTTCTCTCTTTTTTCTTTCATGCTAGTAGGATAGGATCATGAAGCTATGTTATTTATAGTGTTTCTCTTGTCTTTCTTATGTAATCATTTATGCTTTTATGATAGCTTTCCAAATATGATATTAGTATGAGAAATATTTCTTAGCAAGGTTTCTTATGCTAATTAATTTGGGTTGTTTATGCTAAACCTTGTTCTTTTGGCACCCTCGTGCATGTATGTTGAGTTAGAATCCTTAGCCTGGGGGCTTGTGTCCCTAACTGTCATTCTATCTCATTTTGAATCCACTAGGATCTCTTCTTCCTTCTCCTTTACCAAGAGTTTTCATCGAATCCATACTCTTGCTAAAGTGGGGGCTTAATGTATCATCTTAAAATGGAAGTAGTTCCATGTTAAGAGCATTTAGCCCTCCGAGTGAGTGGTCTAGGTCATGTCAAGCACCTTGAATCAGCTCTTTTCTTGGATCATACTTGTTCTCCTCATTCTGCTTCTATCTATCCCTGATTTTCACTTCAATCTGCATTTCCTAGCATTCTGGGCCAGGATCCTGACCTAGTCAGTTACAACCTCGATCCTAACCTGGTCAGTTACAACCTCAATTTTGACCCCCTATTCAATATTTCAATTTTCCTTAAATTTTGGGTGTCAAGTTTCAGGGATATTTGTTTTCCCACCTCCGGATCGGCCATTTCAGGTTTCGGAATGGTAAATTCTTAAATATCATTTAATCTAGGTATATTTTCTAAAGGTTAGGACCTAATTGGGATTTAATTCTCCAAGGTGGCCCCTTTAGAGGATTGTGCCCTAGTTCACTATAAAGGAGGCCTTCCTCTCTCAAGCTCTCAAGGTGATCAAGCAAGCATCCATTCAAGAAAGCATCCTTCTTCTCCCTCCAAGTTCTCCATTGAAGATCAAGGATTCAAGCATTCAAGCCATTGAAGTGATTTGGTTCAAGCATTCAATATTCATCATTTAAATTGTAGATCTAGCCATCATGATGGTGTGATCTTCCTTCAAGATCTTCCTTTTCATCTTCTATTAGGAATGAATGCTAGATGTTGGCAGTCATTCTGTAGCAGTTGTTGTTGCATTCATGACTATGATTGTCATTGATGTCAACATAGTGATCTTCTGAAGACTAGCAGAGAAGCAGACAGTGTTTTGATTAGCGCATGTGAGATATTGTAGTTGGAGCTATGTGATGTTGAGTTTATACTCTTTGATATGTTATATATCTATGGTTAAGAGCATAGATAGTAATTCATTAATTCATGAAAGTTATGAGCATTTTTGTAAAAGCAGTATTCAGGCAGTGTTCCTGAGTAGCAGTTTCTAGAAATCGGATGATATCTCCTAATCAGGATGGTGTATGCACCCTAAAATGGTCGCCTAGACTTTGGGCCCCATTTATTCAATTTATCAACCCTGAATCATTTTGATCATTTATCAATATTGTCAACAATATCAATTTCTTGATCAAATCCTAATTTCGATCATATATTGGATTTTTATCCTTGGGCTAACCATTTATCCTAAGTCTTTATTTAATTAAAAGGAATATTTCCTCCCCTTTCAATTAAATAAAAAAAGCCCCCACTTTCCCTCTTATCCTAAGTTGCACAAATAAAGCATTATTCCTATTTTATAAAAAGGGAAAAAGCACTTTTTGTCTCACATGAGGCTCAAAAGTCAACACTTCACTCTCATTGGAGGATACTTGTGCACATGGATTGCTCCTCTTTCAAGCTCCACCGCTGATTAAGATCTTTTGCCTCTTAATCTCCATGGTCCATTCCTTTGCATTTCTTATAAAAGGAGAGCTCTCTCCTTCATTTGGATACCCACATTTTTATGCTATTGTTATGCTGCAGGTTTTGGAGCCCTTTGAAGACATCCTTGCATCCAAGCTTTGAAGACCTTGTTGTTGCATTCCATTTAGTTTGCTTTCATAGTTGCATAATCATGACATTCTTAGTGTAGATTTCCTTTTATGCAATCTCACATAGTCTAAATAGGAAGGATTTGTAATCCATTGCTATTTCCTTTCATAGATTAGATTTCTTTTCAAGCATTGCATTGTTATCATTTAGCTTAGATTTGCATTCTCATATAGTTGGCATTGCATTTCCATTTAGATTCTTGGGGATATTGGCATTGTTGCCCTTGTCTTCATTTGAATCTCTCATTGTGTGGTTGACTAGCAAGGTCACCTTCTTGTAGCTCTAGCTGAGAGCAAAACTCATAGTCCCTTGCAACTCCATGCATAGAGAGCTATGAGCCGCTTTGTGAGGCCTCACTCTTGAGCAACCTTGCAAGTAATGGTTCATAGAAGTGCATATTTTAGTGTGTACAGATGGAATCTAGTTTTTCACAGTTAAAGAGAAGTTTGAGACACATTGATGGTGATGTGGTTCATAGTGCAAACTTTGAGGTCGCACGAGTGAAGAGATATTGCATTTGGAAGCTGACAGTTTTGTGTAATTTTGATGTAGCGTATGGAAACTTTTATTTTATAATTATGTGCCGACTCATTTGTAATTATTTGAGTGTGGTATAAAGGAAGGAATTTTTTTCCTTATTGTATGTATTGGAGAGATATGAAAGAAGTGTAAGCATGGTTTTGGTTGCATGCGAATGTAAGCATGAAGTGAAGAAAAGAGCCTAAGAGATTGTGAAAGCGAAATTGTGAAGGAAGACATGTGAAGTTCAGAGATCTGGAATTGAGATTTGATGTAGCAGTGAGTGTGGTTTGGCATAGTAAGGAGGTAACATATTTCATATTATTCTATTGAATAATATCAAGGTTATTTGGACAGTGTGTTCAGTGATCTTACCTTGAAGTTGTTTGGGCAGTGGGTCCTTCTATCTTCCATAACTCTTAATAGGGTTAGAATCTTTTAACGGGGATTCAAAATCTCCTAATAGGGATTTATATGTACTGAACGTATTTCATAAGACTCCTAACTAATTCCATCCTCTCACAAGGAATATTCATATTAGTGCATCTTTTGTGGGAATCATTCCCACTGGGGTTTACACTTTGATCAAGAGGTTCCCTAGTCAACATATCTTGTGTTATTGTGTCATTGTGTATGAATATCTTTGTATGGTTAGTAATTGCATTACTTACATGGTTAAATGTTGTTGAAGATGATAAAATTTATAATTATCTGATAACTGATTCACCCCCCCCTCTCAATTATCTTGGTGGACTTTACTTTCTAACAATTGGTATTAGAGTGGTAGGTCCTTGAAAGGAAAGTTTAACAACTTAAGGAGATCCATGGAAAATTTCAGGAAAGAAAGCCCTATATTTGATGGAGTAAATTTTGATAGCTGGAAGGAAAAGATGAAGACACATATATTGTGTTTAGGACTAGGCTATTGGTTGATTACAAAGAATGAAAGGACTATAATTGAAGAAGACAGTCTTGAAACAAGTTCTAAAGATAAGGTAGATCTATTCATGTGTAACATACTTGCAAGAGAAGCACTCTTGACAGCACTTCCAGAGAATGAATACAGTCAAGTAAAGTGCTTTAAGAAATCTAATGAAATTTAGAAAGCTTTACACTCTACTTTTGAAGGTGATGAACATGCAAAAAGAGCTAGATTACATTATTGGATATGTGCATTTGAAGATATTAGAATGATGGAAGATGAATCTGTTAGAAGCTATATTGGTAGAATGTCAGAAATTTTTGCAGGAATAAAATATTGTGGAGGATCAAAGATAGAGAATGAAGTGATATGGAAAATTTTGAGGACATTGACTCCTATATTTAAGTAGACAACACAAATGATTGAACAAGTTATACCTTGTACTACAAACTTTACAAGAGAGACTCTTATTAGAAGATTGGAAGCAACAGAGATGAACCTGAGATTATCAAGAGACTTACCTAGAATGGAGACAACATTCGGTGCTCTTAGCATTCATCCTACTTTGTCAAGAAGTACCTGTGTGAGTGGAGATTATGCCAGTAGTAGAAGATCTAGAAATGAAGAAGATAAGAAGATTGAAGAAGGTATTGCCTTGCTTGTGAAAAGAGAATCAAACAGTAAGAAAATTTTTAAATGTTGGACTTGTCAAGAATATGGTCATTTTGCATCTAAATGTCCTAAGAGAGTTAAGAAGTATAGAAATAATTTCAAGCCTAGAAGATCTAAGGAATGTTATTATGCTAATGATGAAGATCTTGAAGCTAGTATAGAAATAACTTTGAGTGAAAGTGATACTGAGAATAATGATGAAATAGGATTTGTAGCAATTAAAGAAGAAAATTTTGAATCTAATGTTAAAGAAGAAAAAGCATTAGTTTCCCAAGTTGAAAAGAAAGATAATTGGATTATAGATAGTGGTTGTTCACATCATATGACTGGAGATGTGAAGAAGTTCATAAAGTTTAACAATTATGATGGAGGAGTTGTTAGAGTTGGTAACAATGCACCTTGTTTGACTAAAGGTATAGGATCTATTACTCTTGATGGAAAGACTAATACTGATGATGTTTACTTTGTTCATGGATTGAAACATAATCTTTTGAGTGTTGGACAGTTAGTGGATAAGGGATATCAAGTTTGGTTTACTGAGAAAACTTGTGTGATAAAGGATAAAGATGGAAATCTAATTGGAACTGGATCTAGAACCAGAGGTAATGTATTTTAGTTGAATCCTACTGAAATGACATGCTTGATTACTAAAATTCATGACAGTTGGTTGTGGCATAGAAGGTTTTGTCATATAAACTTTGATAACATTGTGAAAGTGAGTACTACACTTGCAGTAAGGGATTTGCCTAAAATTATGAAGCCTACTAACATGATTTGCAAATAATGTGTGATGGCTAAGCAAAAGAGAAGTTCATTTCCTAGTAAGAAGTTCACATCGGCAGAGAAGTTGGAGATTGTTCATATAGACTTAAGCGGTCCTACCAGGACTAGAGGATTCTATGGAGGAAGGTATTTTATGATTCTTGTTGATGATTTTACAAGAATGATGTGGATTGCATTTATGAAAGAAAAATTTGAAGCATTTGATAAGTTTAAGATCATTAAGAATAAAGTTGAGAATGAATCTGGAATGAAGATTAAATGTTTGAGATCTGATAGAGGTGGAAAATTTACTTCTAGAGAGTTTAACACTTTTTGTGAAGTGAATGGTATTAAGAGATAGTTTTCAGCCCCTAGAACACCTAAACAAAATGGTATTGTAGAAAGAAGAAATAAGTCAGTAACTGAAGCAACAAGAACTATGTTATTTGAGAATAACTTAGCAAAGACATTTTGGAGAGAAGCAGTGAATACAACAATATATACAATGAACAGAGTACAAATCAGAGCAGATACATATAAAACACCTTATGAATTATGGTTTGGACATGCACCCTTAGTTAAGTATTTTAGAATTTCTAGAAGCAAATGTTATATAAAGAGAGATGATGATATTGGAAAGTTTGATCCTAGAAGTGATGAAGGTATTTTTCTTGGATATTCTTTGAAGAGAAAAGCATATAGATGTTACAATAAGAGAACTAAAACTATTGTTGAGAGTGCAAATGTTAAAGTTGATGAGAAGTTTAAAATTTAGGAAAGAATGCTTGATTATGAATCTGATGAAGAAGCTAATCCTCAGCTTAACATTGAAACTACTGAATTATTCTATGAGACTGACAGTGAATTGTTGAATGAGAATCATACTGCAAAAGAAACTAGAGAAGAAACCATAGAACAATCTATAGTTGAAGCAAAATCTGTGACTATGACACCGAACAAGTATCTATCTAGACATCATCCTGTTGAACAAGTTATTGGAAGTTTGGATAGAGGAATTATGACTAGAAATAAGGTACATTTATGTTTGATTTCTCAAATTGAACCTAAATCTACTAATGAAGCTTGTGAAGATGAACATTGGATTAATGCTATGAAAGAAGAACTAGATCAAATTGAAAAGAACAAGACATGGGAATTGGTTCCTAGACCTAAAGACAAGAATGTGATTGGAACTAAATGAGATTTAGAAACAAGATGAATGAACAAGGAGAAGTAGTAAGAAACAAAGCAAGATTAGTATGTAAGGGATACTCATAGCAAGAAAGAATTGACTATGAAGAAACCTTTTCACTAGTAGCAAGACTTGAAGCAGTAAAAATGCTTTTGGCTTATGCAACTTTTAAAAAATTCAAAGTGTATCAGATGGATGTGAAGTTCATATTTCTGAATGGTGAGTTGGAAGAAGTCTACATTGAGTAGCCTGAAGGTTTTCCTTTGACTCAAGAAGGAGATATGGTATGTAAACTGAAGAAAGCTTTATATGGACTAAAGCAAGCACCTATAACTTGGTATGCTAGATTGGATAAGCATTTGTTGAAATTGGGATTTACTAAAGGAACAGCAGATAGTAATCTATACACAAAAGAAATTGAAAATAGAATGATATTTATAGTTATTTTTTTTCATGAAATTATCTTTGGAGGAGAAGATGAAGCTAGTAACAAATTTGCTGATGAAATGAACACAGAATTTGAAATGAGCATGATTGGTGAGATGAAATACTTTTTGGGATTATAGATAACATAGAACAATGATGGTATCTTTGTTAGCTAGACAAAGTACTTGAATGATTTTCTAAAAAGATTTGGAATAGAGAACTGTAAACTAGTTGGAACACCTATGGTTACAGGACATAAACTATCGAGCAAAGATGAAACACCAACAGTTGAGTAAAAGAAATACAGATCCATGATTGGAGGATTGCAGTACTTAACACACACTAGACCGGATATACAACATTCAGTTGGAATGGTAGCAAGATTTCAAGCTAAACCTAGAGAATCACATTATGCGGCAATAAAGAGGATATTGAGATATTTAAGAGGAACAATGGACTATGGATTGTGGTATGAAAAATATGATGATTTCACCCTGTGTGCATATACAGATGTTGATTGGGAAGGTAGTGTTGATGATAAGAAAAGCACCAGTGGTGGAGCCTTTTTTCTTGGAGGAAGATTGGTTTCATGGTTGAGCAAGAAGCAAAATTGCATTTCACAGGGTACAGCAGAAGCAGAATATGTAGTAGTAGCAAACAATTATAACCAGATTATTTGGATGAAGTAGATGCTGAAGGATATTGGAATTAAATTTGTTAAACCTATTGTCATACATTGTGACAACACCAGCACAGTCAGTATGTCTAAGAATCTTGTATTGCATTCTAAAACTAAGCATATAGAGATCAAGTATCATGTTGTAAGAGAGAAAGTTGCTGAGAAAGAAGTCAGACTAGAGTATATAAGCACAAAGGAATAGATAGTAGACATATTTACAAAGCCTTTGCCTAAGGATACATTTGAGTATTTGAGAGGTATGCTTGGGGTTATGCCCCAACCTACTTTTGAGTAATGATGCAGTTGATTGCATCCGTCCAGTGGTATATGAGCCCTATCTTTTTCTGGATTGGATGTTGGTACTTCCTCTATGGGGGAGTATGTATATTTGAGCTGAGTCATGAGGACTCTTGTGAATGTATTTTCTGAAACAGTTTCTTTTGACATTGAGTTGTTGTTGACATAGTGATGAAATTTTTTTTCATTGATGTCAATGGGGGAGAAGTGTACATGAAAAACCTTGTGTACCATCTGTTGGAGAGAACTTAATAGGATAACAAAGCAAGATTTAATTCATGAAGAAGATTTGAAGAACTTTTAGAGTATTAGTGCAGCAGTATTGGATTTTTGGAACATTGAATGTTTTTCATCTATGTTGCCATCAATGTAAATGGGGGAGATTGTTAGGAATGAATGTTGGATGTTGGCAATCATTTTGTAGTAGTTGTTGTTGCATTCATGACTATGATTGTCATTGATGTCAACACAGTGATCTTCTGAAGACTAGCAGAGAAGCAGACAGTGTTTTGATTAGTGCACATGGGATATTGTAGTTGGAGATATGTGATGTTGAGGTTATACTCTTTGATATGTTATATGTCTATGGTTAAAAGCACAGATAGTAATTCATTGATTCATGAAAGTTATGAGCATTTTTGTAAAAGCAGTATTCAGGCAGTGTTCCTGAGTAGTGGTTTGTGGAAATCAAATGATATCTCCTAATCGGGATGGAATCTAGTTTTGCATAGTTAAAGGGAATTTTGAGACACATTGATGGTGATGTGGTTCATAGTTAAAACTTTGAGGTCCCACGAGTGAAGAGATGTTGCATTTGGAAGCTGACAATTTTGTGTAATTTTGATGTAGCATATGGAAATTTTTATTTTGTAATTATGTGCCAACTCATTTGTCATTATTTGAGTGTGGTATAAAGGAAGGAATATTTTTTCTTATTGTATGTAGTGGAGAGATATGAAAGAAGTGTGAGCATGGTTTTGGTTGCATGCAAATGTAAGCATGAAGTGAAGAAAAGAGCCTAAGAGATTGTGAAAGTGAAATTGTGAAGGAAGACATGCGAAGTTTAGAGATTTGGAATTGAGATCTAATGTAGCAGTGAGTGTGGTTTGGCATAGTAAGGAGGTAACATATTTGATATTATTCTATTGAATAATATCAAGGTTATTTGGAAAGTGTGTTCAGTGATCTTATCCTGAAGCTGTTTGGGCAGTGGGTCCTTCTATCTTCCATAACTCTTAACAGGGTTAGAATCTTTTAACAGGGATTTAAAATCTCCTAACAAGGATTTATATGTACTAAATGTATTTCATAAGACTCCTAACCGAGTCCATCCTCTCACAAGGAATATTCATATTAGTGCATCTTTTGTGGGCATCATTCCCATCGGGGTTTACTCTTTGATCAAGAGGTTCCCTAGTCAACATATCTTGTGTTATTGTGTCATTGTGTATGAATATATTTGTATGGTTAGTAATTGCATTACTTACATGGTTAAATGTTGTTGAAGATGATAAAAGTTATAATTATCTGATAACTGATTCACCCCCCCCCCTCTCAATTATCTTGGTGGACTTTACTTTCTAACATCTTCAAGATCCATTCATTCTTCCCTCAAGGTGGATTCCAAGCATACAATCATGGAGGTTTGATTTACATTTGTTGATGTTATGTTCAAGCTTTCATATCAACATACTTGATTACATTTTAAATACAATTGCATATCTATTGAATGTCATAGCTTCATTGTTAGATCTACTTCTACTACTTGCTAGCATTCTCCATTTCAATTTCAATATTAAGGTTGATTCCAAACCAGGGTTTGACCAAGGTAAACCTCCTAAACAAACAACAAAAACCCTTTTTTTCTTGAAGGTGCAGGTGTGGAATTTTGGATCTGAGATCAGATTTGGATACCCTTTTCGGAGAACTTATGGGATCTATGAACAAAGTCAGAATCGACCTTTAGAATAAAAATGTAGCCTTTCACCTTTTATGAGGGTCAAAGATGACCTCCCTTAGAATTGGAAAAGATTTTTGGGTTTTGTAGATCTCACAATTTCAATTCATGCTCACAAAAATCAATAGTTTCTGAGACTGTTTGATAAGGTTTTCAACAAGTTCTTTTTCAAAGGTAAGTGTATGCACCCTAAAATGGTCACCTAGACTTTGGGCCCTCATTCAACAATTTATCAAATCCCTGAATCAATATTTTCAAAATTCAACATTTTTCAATTATATCAATTTCCTTGATCAAATTCTATTTTATCATTTATTTTATTATCTTCTATGGGCTAACCATTTTATCCTAAAGTCTTTATTTATTTAAAAGGAAATTTCTCCTCTTGTATTAAATAAAAAGCCCCCACTTTTCATCTTATCCTAAGTTGCACAAATAAAGCATTTTTCTTAAAAAGAAGAAAAGCACTTTTTGTCTCATGGACACAAAAGTGAACTCTTATTTTCTCATTGGAGGATATTTGTGCACATGAATTTCTCTTCTTTGATGCTCCACCCTTGATTAAATATTTTTCCTCTTAATCTCCATGGTCCATTCCTTTTCAATTCCTTTAAAAGAAGAGCTTTTTTCTCATTCTTAGATCCCAACTTTTTATGCTAATCTTATGCTGCAGGATTTCTTGGAGACTTTGGAGCTTTTGGAGATCATTCTTGCATTCTAATTTCATTTCTTGCATCATAGCTTTCATGGCATCTAGCTTAGTTTCATTTATGCTTTAGATTAGCTCACATAGCTTAATTAGCAAGGGTTTGTAACACTTTCCTTTCCATAGCTTAGCTTGCATCTTCATTCATAGCTTAGCTTGCATTGCATTGCATTCTCATTGATTCTTGAGGATATTGACATGCTTTCCCTTGTCTCATTGAATCTCTCATTGTGTGGTTTGCTAGCAAGGTTGCATGCTTCAATAGCTCTAGCTGAGAGCACTATCAACATCCTTGCGACTCCATGCCTAGGGAGCTCTAGAGGTTTCCCATTCATGGATTCCCTTGGAAGTAATGACTTAGAGAAGTGCACTATTTAGTGTGTACATTTTTGGCACCCACCGTGCACCAAAAATCTTCAAAATCCTCTACCTCAAGGCCTTAAAAAAATGCTTGGTGTAAACATTCCAGCTGAGATTCAGATACAGACTCACATGAGTATGAGTGGGAGACTCTTTCTGAGTGTTCTATAGTTGACATGGACATTGATGTTGTCCATACATATGGTTCCCAACCTGAGGTAGCTAACGAGTCTAGTATAGGATTAGAGGATTGGAATCCATGAGTTGCTTTAGTGGATGATGCTTCGGTTGGTAGGATAAGTCCTGATTTGGGTACCTTAGAGGGATACTTGATGAATCCTAACTCTATAATCACCAGAGATGATACCATTCATATACACAATATCAAACCAATCATTGACATACCCCTTGCCAATCCTCACTTAATTGATTGGTCTCAGCACTATCAAGAGCCTCAGCTCCTAACTTTTCAAAATGATTATGAGATAGCTTGTTACCTAAATGCTCTCAAACCTGTAGTCTCTTCCACTAGCAAACCAACTACAAGCATGACAAAACTAGATATCAAGTACCTTAGTCGCAAAATGAAAAGAAAAGAAAAAAATAATAAGAGTTTTGATGGCGAAAACCATTGTGTGGTGGTGTTAGAACCCAAAAAAGTAAAAATAAAGGACGTATACGAGGGTGAAAACCTCTCTAAGCCACCTAAGGATGAGGTACTTGATCATCTCCCAAGTTACTTTTAGGATAGATCTTCAATGCTTGTTGAGCCTACACAGCTAGTTAATTTGAATACACCAGAGGCTCCACAAATTGTGCATTTAGCTCAGTCTCTATCAACATAAGAAAAAGAAGCATATACCAAGTTCCTATAGACCAAGAAGATCAATTTTGCTTGGACTTATTCAGACATGCCAGGATTGGACACTAGTCTCATTATGCATCACTTGTCCATAGCTCGAGGTATCAAACCAATAAAATAGAAATTGAGGAAAATGCATCCTCACATAGCTCTTCTTGTCAAAGTTGAATTAGAAAAACTCCTGATTGCAGGATTTATAAGATCCATTGATTATGTCGAATGGATATCCAATATTGTACCATTTTCAAAACATGACAAGTCCATTCATGTCTGCATATATTTTTGAGATCTTAATAAAGCATGCCCAAAGGATGATTTTCCACTCCCAAACATAGACATGATAGTGGACATGACCGTGGGCTATGAGATCTATTATTTGATGGATGGTTTTTCTAGGTATAATCAAATCAAAATAGCTCTTGAAGACCAGGAAAAGATTGCATTCACTTGTGCATGGGGAACCTATTGCTAGAATGTCATGCCATTTGGATTAAAAAATGTAGGAGCTACTTATCAAAGAGCTATGACTACTATCTTCCATGACATGATGCATAAGAATATGGAAGATTATTTGGATGACACTTTAGTAAAATCTAAAAAAGGGATACACACCTAGGTGATTTGGAAGTAATTCTAGATCGTATGGAATAGTTTCAATTGAGACTAAATCCTAAAAAGTGTGTATTTGGAGTCACCTCTGGAAAACTCCTAGGATTTATCATTTTAGTTAAAGGAATAGAGGTGGACCCAGAGAAAGTTCAAGAAATAATGGATATGCCACCTCCCAAAAACATCAATCAAATGAGGAGTCTTCAAGGATACCTTCAATCTATAAGGAGGTTTATTTCACAACTGGCTGACAGAGCTCAACCCTTTAATAAGACTTTACACAAAGGGGTTAAATGTGTCTGGAATGAAGTTTTTCAGCAAAGCATGGACCAAATCAAGCAATACTTGGCCAATCCTCCAATCTTAATGCCTCCTATCCTAGGAAAACCACTCATATTGTATGTGTCAGCAATAGAATCTTCCCTGGGGGCATTATTGGCTCAGCTTGATGATACTGGAAAAGAAAGAGCTATCTATTACATTAGTCATACTCTTGTGTCATATGAGGTCAACTACACTAGTATTGAAAAATCTTGCCTAGCAGTGGTGTTTGCTTCCCAAAAGTTGCGACATTACATGCTTGCACATACATTACACCTCATTGCAAAAATTGATCCTCTCAAATATTTGATTGGTAAGGCTGCTCTCATAGGTAGACTTGCTAAGTGGATGATGATCTTATCATAATTTGACATAGAGTATGTTGGATGTAAGGCTATAAAGGACAAGCCATTGCAGACCAATTAGATGATTTTCCAATTCGAGACAAAGCACCAATCCAAGTTGAATTTCTAGATGAGCACATAATGTACATGACTGCAAGAACATGGAAGATGTTCTTTGATGGCTCTTTCATGCAAAATAGTTCAGGAGCAGGAGTGTTGTTTGTTTCTCCTCATGGGTACACAATCCCTAAGTCCTACAAACTATTGTTCCCATGCAAAAGCAACATTGCTGAGTATGAGGCCTTGACAAATGGACTAAAAATGGCTATAGAATGGGGAATCACATAGTTGCACATTTATGGGGATTCACAATTGATAGTCAACCAAGTTAATGAAGAATACCAAACAAAAGATGAAAAAATGGTACCCTACAAGAAGATGGTTGATTCATTGCGACAATATTTTACCTTTGTTACATTTCAACAAATCCCTAGAGCAGAGAATAAAGTAGTTGATGCTATGGCTACATTAGCTTCACTTCTTCAGCTAGAACAACATGAGTCCAGATTTGAATTCCTGGTAGAAGAGCTACGTTACCCTATCTATGACTCCCAAGAAAGACAAGTTGTTTGTACCCTTATTGGCCATGATTCATCTCGCTATGGTGCCATTTATTCATACCTCTATGATGGTACTATTCCCGAAACCTTCAATCATTCTGATTGAAGAAACTTAACCCAAAATGCCTCTTGCCACACCCTTATCTCTAGTGATCTATATAGGAGGGGTTTAGATGGGAAACTTCTTAGGTGTTTAGAGAAGGATGAGTCCAACCAAGCGTTAGTTGACATTCACGAGGGCATTCATGGAGGCCATTCTAATGGTTTTTCCATAGCCTAAAGGTTTCTTAGGGAAGGGTACTATTGGCCTACCATGCAGATAGATGCAGTAGCTTTTGCTAAATCTTGTGAAAAGTGTCAGAAACATGGTAACCTCATACATGCTCCAAGTAGGGAGCTTATTCCTTCTATTTCTCATTGGCCATTTCAACGATGGGCCTTTGACCTTGCTGGGAAGATTCATCCCAACTCATCAGGTGGACACAAATTCATTATCACTGCTAGTGATTACTTTACCAAATGGGTAGAAGCTGTCCCACTTTCTATTGCCTCGGGCAAGATAATTTCTTTGTTTATTTTGAACCATATCATCTATTGGTATGGAGTTCCTTCTGAAATAATCACTAATAATGGAGGTTAGTTTAAAAACAAAGACCTTAAACATCTCTACAAGAAATTCAAGATAAAATAGCATTGGTCCTCCATTTACTTCCCGTAAGAAAATGGACAAGCAGAGGCTTCGAATAAGACCATTCTCAAAATCCTCCATAGAATAGTTCACAAGAATGGTAGAGATTGGAATCTACAGATAAATCTAGCCTTGTGGGCCTATAGAATGAATATTCATACTCCAATAGGGGCTACTCCTTTTTCCCTCACTTATGGTGCTGAAGTAGTGTTACCTTTAGAAGTGGAGATTCCTTCTCTTAGAGTTTCCCTTAAAGGTTTAGTGACAGATGAAGACTACCGCACCATGAGACTTCAAGAACTAGAACTTCTGGATGAAAATCATAAAGCATCTTTTGATCACATGAGAGTCTACCAAAAGTGTATGTCCAAAGCATTCAACAAGAAGGTTTGCCCTAGATAATTTCAAGTGAGGGATCTTGTCCTACAAGAAAACCTTAAGAATCAACAACGAAGAGAACAAAAGGGCAAATTCAAACTTAATTGGCTTGGACCATACATCATTACTACAACTTTTGGTACAGGTGCTTATTTACTATCTGATCTAGAGGGGGAACAACTCCCTAATCCTATCAATGTTTTGCACCTCAAGAAGTTCTATCCATGATGCTTATTTTGTTTGGGGGTATCCTTTGTATATATTTTTATTGATCCTAAAAAATTCAAAAAAATTCATATATGATGCTAAAAAAATTCTAAGAAGCATATAAAGTCTTGAAAAAATACAAAAAAACCAAAAAATGCAAAAAATTTAAAAAAATAGAAAAAGTGTCTTGTTGAAAACCTAGAAATAGGTGCCTCGGTAGCAAAAATACAAAAAAATTAAAAAATCAAAAAATCTCCAAATGGTGAAAACCTAGAAACATGCACTACTTAAGGCCTTTGCACCCTTGTTTCTTAGCATGCATCCTTGACACTTAGCCTTTCTCCATCATGTCTTGACCTTGTTTCCTTTGTTTGGAATTGCTCTTTGTCTTTGTCTAGGGGGCATAACTTTGTTAGCTTTGGTCTCTAGGATGTGTTGGTCTTTAGGACATCTTGCAAACGGTGTTTTTCAACACCACCCCAAGCTATGTTTTTAACACTACCCTAGCATCAAGTGTTTCTCAACACTTATCAGATATCTTAGCTGCAGTCTAGTATGATATGATATTTCTCATTTGCAGATGTGATACTCAAAGTTTGACTCTATGACCTACACACACGCACTTAAACACTCGACTTGCTGAGACTTGTTTGACTTTATTTCTTTGTGTGCTGTCTATGATGATTTCTTTGATGAGTGTTCTCTCTCTAATAGTTTTCGATGATGCCAAGCTAGAAGACTGGGGGCATGAGGACATGTTTTATTTCTTTTTCTGCTTGTGGGTATATTTTGTTGGTCCTAATTGTCATTAGCATTTATGCTTGTTCCACTTGACAATGGGATCTACAAAGTATTATCCTTGACTATTTTCACAAGTGCATACTTATAGCCATCTTGACTTTCCTTGTGTCTCGATGCAAGTATAATCTTACTATATTAAACTTAGGTAATCTCACTGCATTAGTCATGTTGACCTATATGTCTTTGATGCCTAGGTGGGATTCCCACATATCTATCTGATATAGATCATATTCAGATTCACATAGTCATACTAGTGTGCATTGTATGATCTTGCCACACTACCAATAATGCTCGATGATGAATATTAGAGTCTAAAATCTTTGTGACCTTGCAAGTAAACCACTTTTCATTGTAGCTTGCATTTTTAGGTTCATGATAGTTAGTTTTTCATCTTTCATATGAAGAGAGCTCTCCTTTCATCTTTTGAGGACCTATCGGTCAACTACACTCACCTTACCTTTTCTCGATCATGTCTTTCACTCTTTGTCTTTCACATCATGTCATTTTTCCTATCATCACAAGGGGTTAATCTTATCATCATATCTATCCTGAAGAGATCATTTTCAGAAACATGAGTCTATATCATAAACATGAGAACTAAAACATACATCTATGAGAGATATTATACATGAGCATATATGACATACATTTTGAGAAAAATAACAAGACAATATAAACACTAAAATATCCATCACAAGTGGGACAAGTACACAAGATATATCATCAATCCAGTAATCTCATATATATAAAAATGTCATGCTACAATATGGGATACAAAAATTTGGATAAAGTCCCAGGATATGTCTCTATACATCTATCCTAAACCTAGGCCTAGGACTCGCTAGCACCATCATGTGGTGTTGGTGGTGGAGGAGGTGGGGTTATGTATAGTACCATATTAGATCTCCTAGCTATCACAGAGTAGGGCAGTGCTCTCTAACCCTATGGAACAACCTGTAAATAGAGACCATGATAATATGTAGCTCATGTTGCCTCTCCAGCTCTCTGCAGTGGCAACCTATATGGCCCTCTCTCGCTGGTTGATCTCATCTCTCAGATTAGTCACTTGCTAGTCTCTGATGGCTATGGTGATCCACAGGTGCTATGTCTCCATCTCTAGGACCTGGATCCTCACTCTCAAATCCTCTCCCCCTACAGGCTGATCCTACCTAGCATCCACCCAGTGGCAAGCTGGCCTCACCCCATCATCACCCTCATCTACAGAACCCTATCCCCATGGCCATTTCTAGCCACCTGATCAAGATCTCTATCTATTCTCCCTAGCTCTCCCTCTCCCTCCTCCATCCCCTCCATCCTCATCATCTTCATCGTCCCCCTATGCTGGTGGTTGTGCATCAGGTATAGTAAACCTAGGGAATGGATGCCTCTGCCACTCTTCCCTATAAGCCACATCAGCCCCTGCATCTGCCATGTCTGGGAGGTAGTCCCATGGCTCCTAGCATATCACAAATGTATCCTATACTACCTGCTGGTAATCTAGCATCAGTAGCCAACCCTGGCCCTCCTTGTCCCTGACCCGAGCATATGTGGTGGTCTCAGTGGGTACTCTCTGCTAGTGCCCAAACTGTCTCCAAACATAGGTGATCACAAATCTCTCAATAATGTCTAAGTGCTAACCTACCAGTGGCTGACTGCACAACATGTAACCAAGCTCCTCCTCCCATTCACCCCACTGCTCAATAGCCCTGTATGGCCTCCACTAAAATGAGGTGAGTTCATTGAATACCCTCCTGTAGTAAGTCACATCCCCGTTGTGTGGCTGAGATATGAACCCTATGTACTTGTAGATGTAGGGGCATCTCCGCTCCCTCAACTACACTAATGGTCACACAACGGTGATGTTCTCCCATGCCCAAACCTGTGCTAAGATAGCACCACATGCCTAGGTCTTGCTCTCCTGATATACTATCTCATGGATCTCGTGGTACATATCTGCCAGAATGGCTAGCCCCCATGCCATCCGCCATGGGTGTGCAATCAGATCTACCACTAATCGACCCCAGCCCAATGGAAAACCCTCTGACTCTTGTCAATAATAAGGGTGTGTGCTACAATGGAACATACGATGCATGGCACCGAAAAATCCCTACCAAACTCCTCCATCAGTCGATCCCAGTTGAGGTGTCTGTCCACAAAAGTGACATCCTAAAACATGTCCTGCATGATCTGCCTCCCCTCTATCAGATCTGGATCATAGTACACCTATGCCAACAAATAATCATGTCAATTTCTATCATATGGAAACTTTACATCTATGACTATCTATAAACATGATTATACTTACAAGATCTCCATGGCTCGGAACTCGTAGGATCTGATAGACATCCTCTAGGCTAATCGTAGCCTCTCCAGTGGGCAAGTGGAAGGTGTCATGCTCACTGTGCCACCTCTCATCCAAATCTATAAGCAACCCATGATCAGCCCGAATATGGGGCATCTGTAGTAAATAGCCAAATCCCATCTCCTTGAGGTCTGCTCACCCTGGATCATCGAGATCCCGAACGCATCATAGTCTAGTCACTCGAGGCACTCTAATGAGTAGTGCAGGAAAGTTCTCCTACAAATTCATTTAACCCAAACCATATGTCAGAACATATCATGATGGATGTATAAAATCAGTATAAAATATCTTAAAAGCAAACATTGTCAGGACTCATGTCATTTTGCTCAAAAACATTAAAACATGTTATTTTTCTATACTGTACGATACTATTTTTTGACTAAGTATCATGCAATACTTTCTTCAATAGCAGTGCAATGGTATCTTTGCATGTGATACTTCGCATAGCATCACATGATAGTTTGTCCAATATCATGTGATACTGGATTCAATATCGATGTGACACTATTTTGACCCACGAAGTATCGCATGATAGATATCCTCAAAGGGTGCGATACTTAGAAAGTATCATACGACTTTTCGTACGAAGAAAATTTGAAAAAGTTTAAAAACATTTAAAACATGTTTTAAATTGACATTAAAGCTCATAAATGACCAACAAAGCAAGTTTTTTTTGAAAACATACCGGGGCACCATACTGCAGAGGCCGGTTGTACAACTGGGTGTGCTCAAATTGATGCCTGTGCACCGGGATCAATGCTTGCTGAGAAATTTTCTCTCTCTAACCTCTCAAGATTCTCAAATCACTAAAAGATAAATAATTTTGAAAATGACCTTTTTATGCCCTTATATAGCATTTTGACTTTTTGACCTAATTTTCAAAACACCTCAAAATTGCATGAAAATTGCACCCCTAGCTAATTTCAACGTCCTAGATCCATTTTTGGGATCAAAATTGAAATCTGAGTTCAACTTGATAGTCAAAATTGCATTTCAAAATGTTCACCCCCTTCTGCACAGTTGACTGACCATTTGAGGCCTGATCCTTCAATCTTTGTTGGGGCATCTTTTTTTCTTCATCCCCATCTCTTTCAAACTCCTAGTCTGTCATTCATCTTCATTCGATCCATCTTTTTGAGGTTTGACTTTATTTTCATCCTATATCTTTCTCAGTCAAACCTAGTCAAACTAGGGCATATCTTCACCATTTGATGGTTATCCTATGATCCTTCACCTTTGATTATGATTTCTAGTGACTTGATCAAGTGTATCAATTTGTTATTTCTCCTCTACCTGATTTTGATTTTGATTCTGAGGGGGCAGTACCAATCAACTTCAATCCTTGATTCAGCTTATCAATCAAACCTTTCTTGAGATTCTTATCTCTTATTTGAGACTTGATTATCACCTAGCTATACAGGTGTTGGTCTTGTCTTTCAGCTTATCTTTTTTAGCTTTTTCTTATGCTTGTCCTGATATGTTCCCATCCGTTGAACACATGTCTAGATTGTTTTGTGATCCCAAATTGATCTCACATTTCAATTCCATTCTTTGACTGCATTTGATCCCAAATTGATCTCACATTAGTCAAAGAGGGGCAAATGTATGCACCCTAAAATGGTCGCCTAGACTTTGGGCCCCCATTCACTAATTTATCAAATCTCTGAATCAATATTTTCAAAATTCAGCATTTTTCAATTATATCAATTTCTTTGATCAAATTCTATTTTATCATTTATTCGATTATCTTCTATGGGCTAACCATTTTATCCTAAAGTCTTTATTTATTTAAAAGAAAATTCCTCCCTTTTTATTAAATAAAAAGCCCCCACTTTTCCTCTTATCCTAAGTTGCACAAATAAAGTATTTTCTTAAAAAGAAGAAAAGAACTTTTTGTCTCATATAAACATAAAAGTCAACTCTTATTTTCTCATTGGAGGATATTTGTACACATGGATTGCTCCTCTTTGATGCTCCACCCTTGATTAAATCTTTTGCCTCTTAATCTCCATGGGCCATTCCTTTTCAATTCCTTTAAAAGGAGAGCTCTTTTCTCATTCTTAGATCCCAACTTTTTATGCTAATCTTATGCTGCAGGATTTCTTGGAAACTTTGGAGCTTTTGGAGATCATTCTTGCATTCTAGTTTCATTTTTTGCATCATAGCTTTCATGGCATCTAGCTTAGTTTCATTTATGCTTTAGATTAGCTCACATAGCTTAATTAGCAAGGGTTTGTAACACTTTCCTTTCCATAGCTTAGCTTGCATCTTCATTCATAGCTTAGCTTGCATTGCATTGCATTCTCATTGATTCTTGAGGATATTGGCAGTCTTTCCCTTGTCTCATTAAATCTCCCATTGTGTGGTTTACTAGCAAGGTTGCATGCTTCGATAGCTCTAGCTGAGAGCACTATCAACATCCTTGTGACTCCATGCCTAGGGAGCTCTAGGTCACTTTCTCAAGGTTTCCCATTCATGGATTCCCTTGAAAGTAATGACTTAGATAAGTGCACTATTTAGTGTGTACAGTAAGTACCTTTATTTCTTAATTTCAACATTAGTCATTTACATTTACTTTTCATATCAATACAATTCAAATGTAAGTGTAAAATATTAGTTTTGGGGTCTCTTTTATGTACAAACCATTGTTCTAGGACACCATCCATATTTTATCCTTTACAAGAATATTAGTGGGTATCAAGTTCCACCAGGGTTTTTACCCATTTGGGTTCTCTTGTAACCATATTGGTGTCATGTGTTGATTTCATGTTTCATGTTTATGTGAATATTTATTTCAGTACTTAAACATTTAAGTTCAAAATAAAGATTAAAGGGAAAAGTTAAAATACAGTGAACACTGATTCACCCCCCCCCAGTGTTCTCATTCCTAACATTTTGCACCAGGACTATGGTTAGGGTTTTAGTGAGCAGCATGAAAGTGCCTCCATGAAGGGAACGTGGTGGAAGAGCTAGTGTTGTGACACCTGAGGTTAGAGCACTCCAAAGATAAGTGTGAGCATTGCAAGAAGAGATTCGTAAAGGAATGAATCTTAATGTCAGAGATGAAAGTGAGGATGAAGACAAGGGAGAAAGAAATTTTGATCAAGAAGAAGGTGAAATTTTGAACTAGGAGGAAGAAAGACTTTTTCGGGCCATTTCCAAGATTGGGAAAAGACCTAAGATTGAGGTTCTGATATTTTTGAGAAATCTTAACCTAGAGGAGTTGATCGACTGGATCAATGAATTAGAAGAATATTTTGAGTATGAAGACATCAAGAATCCTAATCGGGTCAAGTTTTTGAATGCCAGACTGAAGGGTCATGTGAAGATCTAGTGGCAAGAGATTCAATTGGAGTGAAATACAAGAGGAAAGGATAAAATCACAAGATGGGATCGGATGGTGGATAAATTAAATCGATGGTTCATTATTGTTGATTACGAGCTTGACTTACTAAAGAAAATGCAAAGTTTAAAGAAAGAAGGAAGATATGTTCAGGAGTATACAGAGGAGTTCTATCAAATTCTCATTACAATCAGCCATGCAGAAGCTAATAAGGAGAAAGTTGCTTGTTATCTTAATGGGTTGAGGTAGAGCATTCAGGAGGAGTTGAATTTGGTTCGAATGAATAGTATTGAAGAGGCATACAATTATTCCCTAAAAGTAGATGAAAAGTTGAACAAGAAGATTGAGAGCAGACAAAATGGAAGAGGTCATGGTGGATGATCTGGTGGATCATCATATGGAGGCCAAAATGAAGATTCAAAAAAGAAGGATGAGGCCAGTAGCTGTCAAAATCAGAGAGGAAATAATTCCAATCATTTCTATGATTAGAATAATAGAGATCAAAGAGGAAGAAGAAGAGGACAAGGATTCGGAAGGGTAAGATTTTGTGGAACATGTTTTCACTGTGATGAAGAAGGTCATACGGCATATGATGAGGTACTATGTGATATTATATCTATGGATACATGTCATATGTTATTTGGTAAACCATGGCAGTTTGATAGGCGTGCTATACATGATGGTTGTGTGAATACCTATTCTTTGACAAAGGATGGAGTGTGACATAAGCTAAAGCCATTGAATGACACAAAAAAAAAGGTATGTGGTAATGCAAGATTAACTTTTGTTGATGGAAGAAAGTTCCTAGATGGTATGAGGTATGAGCATGTGTGTTTTGCTTTAATTCCAAAAGTTGGTAAAGCTGGTAAGATCTGAAAAGTAGATATCACCAGATTCAAATCAAAGAAGGAGATGAGTGGAAGACTACCTTCAAGACAAAGGAAGGATTGTATGATTGGTTAGTCATGCCTTTTGGGCTAACCAATGCACCGAGCACTTTCACGCGGCTCATGAATGAGGTTCTGAAAGAATTTTTGGGTAAGTTTGTCATTATTTACCTAGATGATATTTTGATCTTTAGTAAGACATTAGAGGAGCATATGATGCATATTCGTATGGTGTTTGAGAAGCTGAGAGAAGAGAAATTGTTGATAAATTTGAATAAGTGTTGTTTTGTGAAGAAAGACTGAGTGTATTTAAGATTTGTAGTTTTAGGAGAAGGTCTAAAAATGGACCTAGCGAAAGTACATGCTATACATGAATGGATTACTCTAAGGAGTGCTACTAAGGTAAGATCTTTTCATGGTTTGGCTAGCTTTTACAGAAAGTTTATTAGAAATTTAGCAGTATTTGTGGACCCTTGAGTGAAACAATGGGAGGGGATAGAAAAGAGTTCAAGTGGACTAATGGGGCAGATAAGAGTTTTAAATTATTGAAACAAAAAGTTACAAAACAACTTATTTTAGCACTTCCAGATTTTAATAAGGTGTTTCAAGTAGATTGTGATGCTAGTGGTACTACAATAGGAGCTGTTATGAGCCAAGAAGGTAAACCTGTTTCTTATTACAGTGAGAAGTTAAATGATGCCAAGAGAATATATTATGTTTATGATTAATAATTTTATGCTATAGTTCAGGCATTGAAGAAGTGGAGACACTGTCTGCTTCCTAAGGAGTTTGTTTTGTATATTGATCATCAATCTTTGCAATATTTGAATGGTCAAGGAAAGTTGAATCAAAGGCATTCGAAATGGGTTGAGTTTTTGCAGAGTTATACATTTGTTTTAAAACATGAGTGGAAAGTTTAACAAGGTTGCATATGCGCTTAGTAGAAGGAAAGTATTGCTGACATAGATGCAGATTGAGGTGGTTGGGTTCAAGGAACTCAAGAATTTGTATCTAGAGGATCCTAATTTTGGTGAAGCTTAGAAAGCTTGTAAAGAACCTGTTACTCTAGACAGAAAAGAGTGGTTAGATTTCATCATCTAGGATGATATTCTATTCAGAGGGAGTCAGTTGTTCATTCCATGAAGTTCTATGAGGGAGAATCTCATCAAGGAGAAGCATAGCAGAGGATTGGCTGGACATTTTGGTTGTGGTAAAACCCTTGCTTTGGTTAGTGAGAATTATTATTGGCCACAGTTGCAGCAAGATGTCAAGAAGTTTGTACAGAGTTGCAGAGTATGTCAAATGGAGAAAGGAGTGAAGAAAAATATAGGGTTGTATCAGCCATTACCTATACTAGAGAAACCTTGGGAGGATATCAGTATGGATTTTTTTCTTGGTTTACCAAGAACTCAGTGGGGACATGATTCAATTTTTGTGGTAGTTGATAGATTTTTTAAGATAGCACATTTTATTCCTTGCGAGAAGACTAATGATGTTGTTCATGTAGCAAAATTATTTTTCAGAGAAGTGGTGAGACTACATGGTTTCCCAAAGAGTATAGTTTTAGATCAGGACACTAAGTTTGTTGGATATTTCTTGTGCACATTGTGAAAGAAGTTGAAGATAGATTTGAAGTTCAATTCATCACATCATCCACAGATTGATGGACAGATAGAGGTGGTGAATAGGAGTTTGGGAAATTTATTGAGATGTTTGGTTGGAGAAAAGCAACCAAGATGGGATTTGATTTTACCATAGGCAAAATTTGCATACAATAATTTTGTCAATAGAAGCACTGGTAAATCACCATTCCAGATTGTATATGGAAGTAGTCCTAGAAATGCATCTGAAATGAGAAAGATAGATAAAGGAGAAATAAGTAATGCTGAAGCTGAGAATTTTGCAGAACATTTGAAGAACATCCATGAGGAGGTGAGGAAGCACATTACCAAGATGAATGCGTAGTATAATGCTAAGGTAGATGAGAAAATAAGGCATAGAGAATTTAAGGTTGGAGATGAAGTCTTGGTTCATTTGCAGAAGGAGAGATTTCCAGTTGGTACATATAACAAGCTGAAAATGAAGATGTTTGGGCCATGTAAGATACTAAAGAAACATGATTCAGGAAATGCATGAGGTATAATTGCCTACTGAGCTGAATATTTTATCGGTATTTAACATTTCAAATCTAACAGAATATCATGAAGGAGGTGTTGAAGATGCGATCACAGAAGCACAGTGGAGTATTCTAGTGACTATTTCAGCTACCAAGGAGATTGAAGATATACTAGATAGTCGTGTTGGCAGAAGCACAAGGAACATGACATATGAAGAATATCTGGTCAAATAGAAAGGATGACCTATTGAAGATTCATCTTGGCTGAAAAAGGAGAAGGTTAACCGTCTTGGCTTTCCTCTTCACACCTGAGTCATGACAGGGTCACTTCTCAAATTACCCTGGGTGTTTGATGTAGGAGCATCCTAGTTGTAAGAACAATCTTGCATCACCCAAAAATATTTATGGTTTCTTTTCAATAAGGGTTATCTTGTGCAGAGTTGCTTATGGAAATTTACTATTTTTAGTAAGTTTTTTGTTAGAGCTCAGAATGGTCTATTTTCTTCCTTGGAGGTTCATTTTGGTCATATCAGCCTGCCAGTAAAGTTTCATTGCCAGATCAAGTCTAGTTTTGAAGATATTGAAAAATTTCGGTATTGATAGCAGGGTACAAAAACTTTGAGCTCAGTTTTGAAGGATTTAGAGGCCCTGAATGAGGTCAAAACTTTCACTGACCAAAGCTTACTCAATTTAATTATTGTAGACCACTTCACGCCCTTTCCAAAATTGGGTTATAATAGTCAATTGGGTCAACGGGTGATGAATTATAGTCTCCGGAAGTTGGGCCACCTGAAATGGCAAAAAATAAATTTCCTTCAAAATTTTTGTTTGGGTTTCAAAAGTTGTTATGAGCCAACTTTCATGTAATAAATTGAAAAATAAAATAATTCTTAGGTTGGTTGGCCGTAAGGGCTAAAATTTTGGAACCTTCTTGGGTGGTGGAAATTACCTATATAAGGAAGGCCCATAGTGTTGTCTAGGGCAGTTCGGAGTAGTTCTGGGTAGATCTAGGTAATGATTCGAGGCTTTGTCATACAAAATATTGTAAGGGAAATACCCATGTGGCTTTGCATATTGTAATTCTGAAATTTATAATTCCACATTTGTGGCGATAATAAGAAGCCCATTTTCTATTCTTGCAAATTCTTGTTGTTTCTCAATTTTTGTTATGTGTTTGTGGTATTAAGTAGGAGCACCCTTCATCAAGTGGTATCAAAGCAAGAGTTCCTAAGTGTGTAAACATATCGCTGACTATGAGCCAGTTTGCACCAGGACCGTGGTTAGGGTTTCAGCGAGCAGTGCGAAAATGTCTCCACGAGGGGAACAATGTGGAAGACCTTGTGTTGTGACACTTGAGGTTAGAGCACTCCAAAGACAAGTGTGAGCATTGCAAGAAGAGATTCATAGAGAAATGAATCTTAATGTTAGAAATGAAAGCGAGGATGAAGCTGAGGGAGAAGGAAATTTTGATTAAGAAGAAGGCAAAATTTTGAACCAGGAGGAAGAAAGACTTTTATGGGCCATTTCCAAGATCGGGAAAAGACCTAAGATTGAGGTTCCTGCATTTTTTAGGAAATCTTAACCCAGAGGAGTTGATTGAATAGATCAATGAATTAGAAGAATATTTTGAGTATGAAGACATCGAGGATCCTGATCAGGTCAAGTTTGCGAAGGCCAGACTCAAGGTTCATGCGAAGATTTGGTGGCAAGAGATTCAATTGGAGTGAAATAGAAGAGGAAAGGATAAAATCACAAGATGGGATTGAATGGTGGATAAATTGAAGTGACAGTTCATTCTTGTTGATTACAAGCTTGATCTACTAAAGAAAATGCAAATTTTAAAGCAAGCAAGAAGATCTGTTCAGGAGTATACAGAGTTCTTTCAAATTCTCATCAAAACTGGCCATACAGAAGTTGATAAGGAGAAAGTTGCCCGTTATCTTAATGGGTTGAGGTCGAGCATTCAAGAGGAGTTGAATTTGGTTCAAATGAACAGTATTGAATAGGTATACCATTTTTCTCTAAAAGTAGAGGAAAAGCTAAATAAGAAGTTTGACAGCCAAAAAAAATAGAAATGGTCATGGTGGACGATCTGGTGGACGGTCATATGGAGGCCAAAATGAAGATTCAAAAAAGAAGGATGAGGCTAGTAGTAGTCAAAATCAGAGAGGAAACAATTCCAATCATTTCCATGATCAGAATAATAGAGATCAGAGAGGAAGAGGAAGAGGAAGAAGACAAGGATCTAGAAGGGGAGGCTTCTGTGGACTATGTTTTCACTGTGGTGAAGAAGGTCATAGGGCATATGATGAGGTACTATGTGATATCATATCTATGGATGCATGTCATATGTTGTTGGGTAGATCATGCCAGTTTGATAGGCGTGTTGTACATGATGGTCATGTGAATACCTTTTCCCTGACAAAGGATGGAGTGTGACATAAGCTAAATCCGTCAAATGACATAGAAGAAAAGGTATGTGGTAGTGCAAGAATAACTTTTATTAATAGAAGAAAGTTCCTAGATGGTATGAGGCATGAGCATGTGTGTTTTTCTTTAATTTCAAAAGCTAGTAAAGAGGAAGTACAAGATGTAACTGTAGAAGTTGCAAATTTGTTGAATGAGTTTCAAAATATTGTATCTGATAATGTTCCTGATGGATTACCACCAGTAAGGAAGATCAGTTATCAGATAGACTTGATTCCAAGAGCCAATTTTCCAAATAAAGTAGCACACAGAATGACACCATCAAAAAGTGAGGAGTTGAATAGACAAGTACATGAGTTATTGTAGAAAGGGTTGATTGGAGAGAGTCTGAGTCTCTGTATTGTACCAGCGATATTAGCACAAAAAAAAAATGGAGAGTGGAGGATGTGTACAAACTCCAGGGCAATAAACAAGATCACAATCAAGTACAAGTTTTCATTACTACGAATGGATTATATTATGGACTGTTTGAGTGGAGCTATGTATTTCTCAAAGATAGATCTGAAGAGTGGATATCACCAGATTCCGATCAGAGAAGGAGATGAGTGGAAGACTACCTTCAAGACAAAGGAAGGACTATATGAGTGGTTAGTCATGTATTTTGGGCTAACCAATGCACCGAGCACTTTCATGCTACTCATGAACGAGGTTCTTAAAGAATTTTTTGGTAATTTTGTCATTGTTTACCTAGATGATATTTTTATCTTTAGTAAGACATTGGAGGAGCATATGATGCATATTCATATGGTGTTTGAGAAGCTGAGAGAAGAGAAATTGTTGATAAATTTGAAGAAGTGCAGTTTTGTGAAGAAAGAGTTAGTGTATTTGGGATTTGTAGTTTTAGCAGAAGGTATAAAATTGGACCCAGAGAAAGTACAGGCTATCCTTGAATGGCCTACTCCAAGGAGTGCTACTGAGGTAAGATCTTTTCATGGTTTGGCTAGCTTTTACAGAAAGTTTATCAAAAAATTTAGCAGTATTTGTGGATCCTTGACTGAAACAATGAGAGGGGATAGAAAAGAGTTCAATTGGACTAATGAGGCAGATAAGAGTTTTAAACTATTGAAATAGAAAGTTACAGAACAACCTGTTTTAGCACTTCCAAATTTTAATAAGGTGTTTCAAGTAGATTGTGATGCTAGTGGTACTACAATAGGAGTTGTTATGAGCTAAGAAGGTAAACATGTTGCTTATTTTAGTGAGAAGTTAAATGATGTCAAGAGAAAATATTTTGTTTATGATCAAGAATTTTATGCTATAGTTCAGGCATTAAAAAAGTGGAGATACTATCTACTTCCTAAGGAGTTTTTTTTGTATATTGATCATCAAGCTTTGTGATATTTGAATATTCAAGGAAAGTTTAATCAAAGGCATTTGAAATGGATTGAGTTTTTACAGAGTTATACTTTTATTTTAAAACACAGGAGTGGAAAGTCTAACTTGGTTGCAGATGTGCTTAGCAGAAGGCAACTATTGTTGATAGAGATGTAGATTGAGGTGGTTGGGTTTAAGGAACTCAAGAATTTGTATCCAGAAGATTTTGATTTTGGTGAAGCTTAGAAAGCTTGTAAAGAACCTATTACTCTAGACATAACGAAGTGGTTAGATTTCATCATCCAGGAGGATATGCTATTCAGAGGGAGTCAGTTGTGCATTCCATGAAGTTCTATGAGGGAGAATCTCATCAAGGAGAAGCATAGCGGAGGATTGGCTGGATATTTTGGTCATGATAAAACCCTTACTTTGGTTAGTGAGAATTATTATTGGCCATAGTTGTAGCAAGATGTGAAGAAATTTGTATAGAGTTGCAGAGTATGTCAGATGGCGAAAGGAGTGAAGTAAAATACAGGGTTGTATCAGCCATTACCTGTACTAGAGAAACCTTGGGAGGATATCAGTATAGATTTTGTTCTTGCTTTACCAAGGACTTAGCGGGGACATGATTCAATTTTTGTGGTAGTTGACAGATTTTCCAAGATGACACATTTCATTCTCTACAAGAAGACTAATGATGTTGTTCATGTAGCAGAATTATTTTTCAGAGAAGTGGTGAGACTACATGGTTTGCCAAAGAGTATAGTTTCAGATTGGGACACTAATTTTGTTGAATATTTCTGGCACACATTATGGAAGAAGTTGAAGATAGATTTGAAGTTTAGCTTATCACATCATCCATAGAGTGATTGACAGACAAAGGTGGTGAATAAGAGTTTGGAAAATTTATTGAGATATTTGGTTGGAGACAAGCCAACAAGATGGGATTTGATTTTACCAAAAGCATAATTTACATAGAATAATTTTGTCAATAGGAGCACTGGTAAATCACCATTCCAGATTGTCTATGGAAGTAGTCCTAGAAATACATCTAAATTGAGAAAGATAGATAAAGGAGGAATAAATAGTGTTGAAGTTGAGGATTTTGTAGAATATTTTAAGAACATCCATGAGGAGGTGAGGAAGCACATTACCAAGATGAATGCGCAATATAAGGCTAAGGCAGATGGGAAAAAGAGGCATAAGAAATTTTAGGTTGGAGATGAAGTCATGGTTCATTTTTAGGAGAGATTTCTAGTTGGTACATATAACAAGTTTCAAATGAAGAATTTTGGGCCATGTAAGATGCTGAAGAAGCATGATTCAGGAAATACATATGAGGTAGAATTGCCTACTAAGCTGAATATTTCACCAGTATTTAACATTTGAGATCTGACAGAGTATCATGAAGGAGGTGTTGAAGATGCGATCATAGAAGCATAGTGGAGTATTCCAGTGACTATTTCAGCTACCAAGGAGACTAGGGATATACTGGATAGTCGTGTTGGCAGAAGCACAAGGAACATGACATATGAAGAATATCTGGTCAAATGGAAAGGATGACCTATTGAAGATTTATCATGGCTGATAAAGGAGGAGGTTTACCATCTTGGTTTTCTTCTTCACACCTGAGTCTTGATAGGTTCACTTCTCAAATTACCTCGGGTGTCTGATGCAAGAGCATCCTGGGTGTAAGAGCAATCTTGCATCACCCAAAAATATTTCTGGTTTCTTTTCAATAAGGGCTATCTTGTGTAGAGTTGCTATTTATGGAAATTTGCTATTTTTAGTAAGTTTTCCATTAGAGCTCAGAATGGTCTATTTTATTCCCTAGAGGTTCATTTTGGTCATATCAGCCTACCAATAAAGTTTCATTTCCAGATCAAGTCTAGTTTTGAAGATATTGAAAATTTTCAGTATTGGGAGCAAGGTACAAAAACTTCAAACTCAATTTTGAAGGCTTTAGGCCCCAAATGAGGTCAAAAATTTTGTTGAATGAAGCTTTCTTGACTTCGACGTAGTAGAGCACTTCACGCCCTTTCCAAAATGGGTTTATAATAGTCAATCAGGTCAATGAGTGATGACTTATGGTCTCCAGAAGTTGGGCCACTTGAAATGGCAGAAAATAAATTTGCTTCAAAATTTCTATTTGGGTTTCAAAAGTTGTTTTGAGCCGACTTTAATGTAATAAATTGAAAAATAAAATAATTCTTAGGTTGGTCGGCCTTAAGAGCTAAAATTTTGGAACCTTCTTGGGCGGTGGAAATTGCCTATATAAGGAAGGCTCGTAGTGTTGTCTAGGGCAGTTCAAAGCAGTTCTAGGTAGATTTGGGTAATGATTCGAGGCTTTTTCCTACAGAATATTGTAAGAGAAATGCCCATGTGGCTTTGCATATTGTAATTCCAAAATTTGTAATTCCACATTTGTTGAGATAATAAGAAGCCCATTTTCTGTTCTTGTAAATTATTGTTGTTTCTTTGTTTCTGTTATGTGTTTGTGGTATTAAGGGGAGCACCCTTCATCCTTTGTGCAGTGCTCTATTGGATGTGAGGCTTTTGTTCCTCTTTCTAGTAAAGTTTCATTGGGTCACTGTAGATTGGTTGCTACTGATTCAACTTCTTTGGTATCTTCTGACCCTATCCTAGGACAATCTCTTGATTCTTAGAATTTGGGTGTTTCAGTTCTTGATTCAACTTCTTGGCAAGATTTGGATAAGAAAGAGGAAGATGGGTAGACTTCTGTGAAAGGAAAAAAGAAAAAATCTAAATATCTACCCTCTTTTGATATGTCCCTTCATTCCCAGATGGGGATGAAATAATTTTTCTTGGGCTTTTCTTCGCGGGCAGTTGGACCTTAACGGAAAGGATATATTTTTGTTGTCTGCTGGAAGATTCAAGGCTATTGTTTTTGTTTTTTCCAAGTTGAGGGACCCTATTGTAAAACCCTCACTGTGGTCTTGAACTGTTCCATTTTAGAGTGCTTTTTTTAATATCTTTTATGATCAATCTGTACAGGGTTTCGGGGCCCCTTCAAAACCTATTTTTCTCTTAATCAAAATAAGTATACCCCACTTTCTCACTTCATTGATAATCTTATCAAGAAAAAATAACAATTTGAAATCTAATTCTAGCTTAATTGACCTAGTAGTGGGGAACCTAGCACCTTATATTTCTTACCTTGAGCCTTGAGTTCCTTCTTCCCTTCTTCTGATTCTTTTCCTTCAACTTCTTCATATCTTATTTGTATCCCTTAGCTTTTTCTTTATTTCTCTTCCCATCAACTTTTCCAATAGTAGCCTCCTTGGCTTTTGTAGGCTCATATTGTGTTTTCATGATTGGTCTTTTGATAGGAATCTTCACTAAATTTGTTTTCTCCTTCTTTATTATAGTAGTACCTTGTTTGTCGAGTGGTTGAGGCACTATCATTTGCACTAATAGTTTCAACATCTTAATCTTCTTTTGTACTTGATATTCTATCTCTCTCAGCACCATGTTTGGCTCTAGCCTTCTCAATTTTTTCTTTTGTAAAGCCTTTCTGATCATACATTTTTTAACTTCCTTTCTCACTTTTTTTTGAATAAGTAGTTTCATCAAGTCATTATGCACTTGGAGTGACTTTTCTTTAAATGTCTCAAACCTTGGAGTATTGGCATCTACCAGTTGAGCTAATAGGTTCTTAGCATACATGGTCATAATATATCCATCTACCTCATAACCCATAGGCATCACCCATGAGGTCCTTGGATCAACTGCTTCCATTAGACAAGTGTTAGCATCAACCATGAAATGAATAGCATCTTTGTACTTATTAACAATATCAGAAGGTATCCTTTCTTTTTTATGCATCATCTTCTGAAATTATTTAAAATATCCCCAAACCTTGCTAGTACAACCACTTACTAAGATTCTAATAATGTTATTTATCTGAATGAAGGCTAGAGTACTTAATGTCCATGCAATATCACTGATACTCAAGAGTATGTTTTGGAAATAGAAGAATAAACACATAATCACCTATCCATATTTGAATTTATGTCTTATCCTTTTTTATCTTCTCTAGATTCAAAATTAGCTTCTCTCTCATCACTTCATCTAGATCATAGTCAACATTTTCCTTAATCATTGTGTATGTATGAATAACACCACTGGGTATGCTATTCAAATAACTATAATGGATGACCTTGTAACCAATAGCCATAGATGCATATTTCACCTCTTCATCTGTAATGTCATTCATAGTCATTGCTCAACCATCTCACCTAGATTTAGTCAAACTAATCCCTTCTACTTTAAGAATAGTGTTTAGAATAGATACTTCACCAATTGAACATAGACCGGTTACAACATGAATTGTCTCATTAGTAATTTTATGTAGTCAGTCCAACCACATGAACTAATCATGGATTCTGCTTAAAACATATCTAATCTAATCCTCTACAAACTCATTAGGATAATTGACCCCATGATGAAAACATTTATCTACTATGTATTAATGCTCATCTTTCAACACTAACCTATCATCACACAACTTCATATATTGTTCATAGATTTCTCTTGAACGTAGATCTTCCAATTTGTATTGAATGTATGCTCTAACATCCTCAATGTGTAGAAAACCATAGGGCACATTAGTTAGGGCACCCATTGGGTCATTTTTTTTAATTGGAATGGATGCCACTTAAATTTTAGTCTAGGTTTTTTAGTTATATCAATAAAATTAGGAGTATCCATCTTATCTTTCAACCATAAATCTAGATATCAGATAAATACCTCAAAAATTTCACAACTAGAGTTCTTTCCAAAGAACACGACAACAACCACTGCAACCACCTTAACAATCGATTAGTTTTCTCTTTTAAATCACCAAAAACAATTCCTTCTTATCACTTAGATCTCTACAAATGGATCAAACAAGGATTATTTTCACTCTACAAAAACTTTCAAAATGCGCAAAGTGAAAAATGAAATCCAAAAATACCTTTTTATCTACCTTAACACATGTATTAAATGAATTTACCAATTGAACTTACCTGCTCACCGATTGACCCAAAATATCATTACCGATGACCAAAACACCATATAATCTATCAAACTTTCACAGTATACTCCAAGATACTTTATTGCATCTTAAAATGTTGATAGATATTACCACACACCTATAAGGGGGTCTAAGGATGGATTCAACAATATTTCCTCCCCCTAAGCCACATGAAGGCTTATTTTGATGAAGAATTCTCCACGCCTGATGGATATGAAGATTCCTCTAATCACTTACTATCATCCTTCTTCCAGGTCTTGTTTATTTCTTTCCTGGTCTCTTCTACATTCATAATCTACTTTCCTTTCTAGTTACTTGACTTGTTTCATGATTGATTCCTTAACCTGCAATCCCTTGCTAGATATCCAATTTTGAGACAATGAAAACATGTCAGAACAATTGATCTCCATGGTCCAACATTACCTCTTGTAGTCTTCGTTCTACAATTCATATCCATATGTTCATAGTTGCCACAGATTGAACATGTGATATCAGATTGCCTCTCCTTTTGGTAAGGTATTTTTTGGTTCACGGGTATCCTCTGATTGTTCACTCTTGGCATGTACTCATTATCTTTGTGACAATATTTATTGTATTTGTAAAAGTGACCATCAAAGCTACTAGATCTATTGTTGGATCTAGATCTACAATCATGAGAAGTGTGACCATACTTATTGCGGTTATAAAAATTGTAGACACCTAAAATTGTCCTTCGCACTAATATTAATTTTTTTAATATTTTCCCTTAACACTGTGGTTATTTTTTATTAATTAACTAGATTGTTATATTCCTCTATTTATTTAATTTAATTTAATAGATTTATTTCCCTTTGTCTTTAAAGTTTATTTAAATACTATAATATATTAAACTTAATTTAATATATTATCCCTCCATTTGCCTTTATAAAATAAATTTTATTTATTTTATTTCCTCACTAACCTAAAATTCTTCTAAGCTATGTTTAAATTAAAATTATTTTAATTTAACCCCTTTTCCCCTTTTCTAAACTTACCTTTTCTTAATATTTCTCTAATCTTAATTAAAAGGTGGATTACCTCTAAACATGTGCACAATCACCTTTTCCAAGGTGGCCACCTCTCCATCTTTTTTCTCCACCAATCATTTTCAAATCCCTTTTTCCCTCTCAAATGAAGTTTGACTTTTCTAAACCCTACCTAACCTCTCTTGTAAACCCTACCTAACCTTTAATCCTAGCCACTCATTCTCTTGCCTCTTAATCTCCATCGCCCAATCCTTTTTCAATCTGTATAAAAGAAGGCCTTTCTCTCATTGGTAGGATAATAAGAGTCTTGCAAGCATAATCATTAAGCATTCTAAGCATTTTAAGCATTCTAGCAATCTAGCATTGTAACATTTCAATTTCTTAGCATAATTTATTTGCATTTTCATTCTTAGTTTAGATTTCAATTCTTGCATCATATATTAACTTTGATTTCATTAGATAGTTTGAATCTTGCATTCTCATTCATAGTTAGTTTGCATTTCATTCCTTATTCAAAAAATTAAAATATATTGCATCATTTTGCTTGTGCACTATCTTCTTCATAAATCTTGCACTTGCATATCATTGTGAGATTTGGGGCAAGTTTCTCATACTTGTCTCCAAAAGCCTCATCTTGTATTTCAGATTTTTTCATTTAGATTTCATTTCATTTGTGTTGGGAGAGCATACCCACAATAATCTTGAAGAGCAAATCAGAAAAGGTTATTGGGTGCCCTTGTTTTAGCTCATTGAGGTTGTAGTGAAAATTACTTATTTTGTTGCATTTGAAATTACTAACATCTAATGTGATTATTTGGTGTTTTGGTGTTTTTTATTTGTAGCAAATAGGTCCTTATTTTCATTGCATACATAAATATCCTTCAAAGGTGCTAGTCCTTTTTGCAAATCTATTTTTACATACATTTGTAGTATGACCTACCTTGTGACAATTGAAACATACAAGCTTGTAGGATTTATTACCAAAATTTCTTTGTGTTACCTTTGGTGGAGACTTTCCTTCTTTCTTGATCTCTTTTGTTCAAGAAGATTCACCAACTTCAAAAGTAGTAAAACTAGTATATCCTAGGCCTATGGTCTCTTTGCTTCTTTAATTTTTGAGTTTCTCATCAAGTTTTTTAGTACTTTCATTAAATTTATCTAGTGGATCATTTGAATTCTTTAGTTCTCCCTTTAATTTCTCATTCTCATTTCTTAGATTCTCATTCTCCCTTAGGAATTTTTGATTTTATTCATTTATATCATGCAATGTGTCAACATCTTGTATTGTCCTGAAAAGTTCATCCTTTATAAATTATATTTCTTCATCCTTGGTCTTTAGGGAATCTTATACAATTTTCCTTGCATTCTCTTTAAATCTCCTTTCTTCCAACTCTTCACACATTCTGATCGATTAGACTTCAATCTCTCTCTTAAGGTTTTTCTTGTCCTTGTGAAATTTTTCATTTTCCATAGCCATGGATTCTAGGGATGCTTTAGATTCTTCAGATCCACTCTTTTCAGACAATTTCTCAATGTAATCTTGACTCTCATTCAATTCTTTAACAAGCTCTTGTCTCTTGGCCAAAGATTGCTTCAATTGATCGTTCATTTCTTTGATAACCCTTTTAGCTTCACCACGTTATCTCTTGTATCTCAACCCCTCCATATTTTCCCTAAGGATCTTCCCCAAGTTGTTAGGGTTCTTCAAGGGTACAAGACTCTGATACTAATTGTTAGTATTATAAGGCACTTAGAGGGGGGATGAATTAGTGCATCCACAAATTTGAAACTTTTAACAAGTATCTTCCATAATAACCAACATAGAAAAGATAATATAGCAATGAAGCATAACATATAAAACATTCACACACAATGAACACAAGTTGTGCAATATTTTTTTCCATTGAAACCCTTGTTAGAGGGGAAAAACCATGTGTGGAAATGATGCCCACAAATTTCACTAGTGAATTGATGAAAATATACCCTATTAGGAGCAATTACAAAAACCCTTCTGAGGTTATACTAGGTTAAGAGTATTAATAGTATGGTTAAGAACTATAGTAGACTTGTTAAAGGTGACCCTGTCAAGGGCCTTCAAAACTCTAGTTAAAGAGCTACCTAGTTAGATGATTTTGATCTTCAGACCTGTTAGGATCTTGCTTACCCTATTAGAAGTGACCATGTTAAGGGATTTAGATCACAAATCGATTAGAGTCTTCCTTGAGTATAAGAACTCAAATGTATGCTCTGAGATTAGCACCAGACTACCAAACATATCCAATTATCTACTCAATTATACCACTTTGAACACTTTAGTATCCCTATACTTCCTTCAACAATCTTTTTCTACCACCACATATCATTGCAACAACAACACTTAACGATTTTCACAATCAATTTTATACTTGTTCTAAGTCACTGCTAGAACCCTAAAACATTTTTCAATTTGGCATAAAAATCCAACTTAACATATGAGTGAGTCTACCAAAACCAAAATTCAACATCCTTGATGTCGGCCCCAAAACATCAAATCTTAAAAACATGTCAATCCATCACTTACATTTGACCACAACATTGATCTAATCTATTGTATTAATTGGTGCATTGTTCTTACTACCAGTGTCACTTCAATCCTCAATAACTCATTGATTTCTTTGAACTAACTGATACAATCATTGATGTAGTCAAATATGCCTCTATAGATGATGTTTATATGATCACACACCTTAAATCGATCTCCAACTCCAAATCTAGTCGTCTTTACCTTACATATTGTCTTCTTATCTATTCATTGAACACTTAGTTACTTTTTCGATTTAATCTTACAATACCATCAGTAAAACTAATCTCTTGTAACCAATAGATCATGTTTCCATCAATGAAAACACCACAATACAATCATGTGATCAAAACACATATCACATACATCAAATACCAATAGTAATCGTGTTAAACTCATTCAAATGATCACCCAAAGACCCACCTTCTTTCATATTCATATTAAGTAAACATTTATGTAGACGTCTAAAAATCATTCATATTAATTAAATTCATTTAATTAATAATCCCCCTGACATCATAATTAATCATTATTTTTGTATTCCTCTACCCATTTAATTTTAAGTATTCAATTAAGTTGGGTTCATTATCTAAAGTATTTAAATTTAATTTAAATACTCCCGTCTCTAATGTATTAAACTTATTCTAATACATATCCCCTCATAAATCCCTTTTTGAATATATTACTATTTATTTAAATTCATTTACATCCTAATATTCTTCTAAGATTTGATTAATCTAAACCTACTTTAAATTAATCTAAATCCATACCTAAAACCTAGCCTACACCCATCACCTCACTTTCTAAACCTACCTTCCCACATAATCACTCCCTTAACCTCACTTAAAAAAGTTATTCCTAACCTCATTAGTGCTAATGAGTTTCTCACACAAGTGTGAGAAACTATTCCCAAGGAAGCCACCAAACTTTCTTCAATGCTCCAACTCTTTCTTACAACTCTTTCCCCCACACTCTTCCCCAAAGTTTCTCACACATGTGTGAGCAACCTTGAGCCCTTCAAACCTTAAATGCTCATCTTGTCTCAAATTGAACTTTCAATATAGCCATCCTCTCTAGCCTATGTGTCTCCTATGTGGATGCCACATAGGTGCCACCTCATCCAAGCCCTCTTCCTCCCTCCAAAAATCTATAAATAGAGGCCCTTCCAAGATAAAATTCATCTCTCATTTTTATGCATTATTATCATGTTAAATTGAGCTCTATAATTTTATCAAGCATTTAGCTTTTGATTTCTTTTTCTTATTTTCAAATCTAAATCACATAGCATGCTTAATGGTAAATGAATCTTAGTCTTGCATCTCCTTTGTAGTTTTTAATCTTTATCTTCATATCTTGGAATTCTTGGTACAAACTAGTTCTTCATACTAGTTATTGCATCATCTTGGGACCCTTTTAGCTTGCATTTTGTATTTAAATCATTCCAAGATTTTCATTGGGGATCACATTCTATTTTGTTTTGGAGAGCACATCCACATATCTCCACAATTAACAAATCAAATAGGACTTGGTTGCTTCCATTTTGGTTTAATCTGAGGTGGTGTGTTGACTCCTTTTTTGTTGTTGCATGCTTTTAAAGTAACCTTTTCTTGTCTATTCATACTCCTGATAGGTTAGGTTCTTCAAGCTCACATTTTGGCACGCCCGATGGGACCCACATCTTGATATTTCATTAAAAAATCCAAAAGTTTGGTTGTCCTATGCAGTGTGTTTTGTTTATGTGTATTTTATATCCAGAACTACGCATTTGATCATGATAAGTGTCTAATTGGCCATAGTTGTGCATTTGTTCCATATAGCTGCACATTTATTCTAGTTGTGAATTTGTTCACCATAGTTGTGCATTTGTTCACACAAATTGTGCATCTATTCCCTATAATTGTGTAGTTAGTTACTTAGAGTTTTTCATTCCGGTTCAGAGTTCATACAAGAAAATCTACTAATTTCTTCTTTCCCTTTTCACTATTGTAAGGAAGTAAATGAGTCATAATAGCATAAATGAACCCTAACTTGGTTACTAAACCTCACATTTTGATTTGGACACTTAAAAAGAACTTCACATTTTAGTTTGGTGCTCCTAAAATGAATTTAATCTAGTTAGGGTTGCAAATTGATCAAATTTCAATACACTTCAAAGATAAAATAAACCTTAGATCTCTTCAATTTTGCTAAAAGTCTTTCAGTCCTACAAGTATTGGGAAAAATCACTATTTATACACATTTATCCACTGTTTCTGCACATCTGTCCTCTGAAATTAAAAAAATTCTTTGAAACCGTGTATTTGTTCTCTAAAACCGTGCATTTTTTTACTATAATCATGCATTTGTTTACTAAAACCATACATTTATTCACTATAGTTGTGCATACATTTGTTGTTCCTGCACATTTGTTCATTTGAGGCATTGGGTCACTTTGATGTTTTGTTCTCAATTTTTATTCTCAATCTTGTTTTTGCAACTACTAGAGTTTATTTTGGTGTTACTAATGGTCTTTTATAGCTTCCTAGAAATTGTTGGACAAATGTTTGAATGATAAACTACTAATGTTTTTCATGCAAGACGTATGACGAAGACATTGTATGATTGTCAAAACTTTCATGTCTTCTTTTAGCAATTGTAAAACACTTCAATTTGGTCTTTAAATGAATGTCATAAAATCTTGAATGCCTAAAGTGAATTGAACAAGATAAAAAATATTTTTTTGGGGCTCAAAAAAGAACAACAATCCAATCTCGAATGCTAAAGGAGTAAAATTGTTGGAGATTTTCCAGCAAGCCAATGCTGACTGTATATTTGTCATTGATGACAACATATGGTAAGTAGCATGCGTGGAAGACTTATGCAGTAAGATTTGAGTATATGTAGCATGGACATATTATTAGCATGATATCATGGACACAAAGGTTAATTGTTAGTATAGATAGTTATGTAGTAGCTTCTATCAGTAGTGTTCCTGACAGAGTTACAAGCAGTGTTCTGTGAGTGATTGTTTGTACAGTTATCATGGAGCCTTGCACATTTGGATATGTGATGGAGACACGTTAGTGATGTTACATTCATGGATGCAGAATTTGATGTGCAATATAAGTGAAGTTATGCAGTCGCTATTCACCAGTTGTAATTTCTTGTGTTTATCCAGAAGAACCAATAGAGATTATATTGGTACAGGAGTTGCGCCTATCATTTTGGTATGCATGCTTGGATTAGTGATTAAATAAGAGTTAATAATGTCTAGTTAAGAGTGCATGATGTAATTCATCTTGAGGAGAAAGTATCAGTTAATTTGGTAGAGCCGACTGTGTGTAGCGTGCGTCTACACTTATTGATTTGGACAGGTCTCAGTTTGTGTTGCGTGCTTAGTAGAGCTGACAAAGATGTTATTGGAGAGTGTTATTATTTCTCTAATATGATTTCAAGGTGGTTCTAATAGGCTGACTTGATTATATCATTTAGAGGAAAGATACTTATAGTCGGTCATTTGTGATCGCTAGAAGCATGGCATGGAGATGAAAGTTTAGAGCAGAGCAGGGAGTGCAAAGTATTGTGTCATCAAGAAGAGGTCTATGTGATAGGGAAGAAAGAGTGTACTATTCATTGGAACTGATCAAGATAATAGGCCTACCTCGCAGTTCACCAAGATCCAGATATAGTGTGTATCTGTTATTCAGAAGGTTGTAGCCTTCACCCCTTCGAGCAGTGAGCTCTCAGACAGTGCATCCTCACCCCTAACATGGTCAATCATAAAAGACTCCTAACAGGGTCTGACCTTTGACCAAGTCACTATACTTATTGCATTGTAAAGATCAACTCCTAACAGGGTTGTAAGATCTTCTAACAAGGATCATTATACACTAGTGAAGTTTATTAGTGGGTGTCAATTCCCACTGGGGTTTTTACCTATTTGGGTTTCCCTGTAACCAAAATATTGGTGTTGTGTTCAATTATTCTTTCATTGTGTTTATGATTAAAGTTTAAGTATACTTAATTGGATAAAGAATTGAAACTTGTAGATAACTGATTCACCCCCCCCCCCTCTCAGTTATGTCTTGGGACTATTCCTAAAAATTGGTATCACATCCAAGTGCCTCAGAGAGAAAGTTTAATAGCTTGATTTTGATCAAATGGCATTCTTTAGAAAATACAGTCCTAAGTTTGATGGAGAAAACTATCCTGATTGGAAGAACAAAATGGTGACACATTTGTAGTGCATTGCTTTTGAATTTTTTGAAGTGGCTATTAAAGAAGGTAAGATCCCCTCTCTAGAAGATCTTGCAAAGGAAGATGCTACTAGCAAGAAAAAGGATTTTTTTCATTAGAATTCAATAGCCAAAGAAGCTCTTATCAGCACCTTATCTGATAGTGAGTTTTCAGAGATAAAGAAAGTAGACACAACTTACAAGACTTGGAAGCACCTAGAAAACATGTTTGAAGGAGATACAAAAGCAAAGAATGCACAGAAAGACATGGAAGAAAAGATACAATGCATTAGATATGATACCTAAAGAAGACATCAGAGCTTACAACCAAAAAATTAATGAAGCAGTTGTTGAAATCAGGAACAATGGTGGAGAGATCTCAGAGGAAGAAATTAAGGATAAGTTGATGACTACTCTTACAGCAGAGTATGAAAACAAGATCAACATCCTTGATGAAACCATGTAGCTTACAAAAAATTTCAAGAGAGAGACCTTGATTAGAAAAATCTCAGCTTTTGAGATTTCAAGATTGAAGACAGAGCCTAAAAGTGAGACAGCCTTCAAAGCATCAATCCATGGTAAGAAATCTTTAAACACTTTTGGTAATTTTGATGATGAAGATGAAGATAAAGAGATAGATGATATTATTGCTATGATTTGTAAGAAAGAAAGAAAATGAAAAGGAAAGTATGAAGATCAGTTACCATTAAAATGTTTCTCATGTAATAAAATTGGTCACTTTGCATCTAAGTGTCCTACAAGAGTTAAGAAATTCAGAACTAACTACAAGCCTAAGTATACAAAAGAATGTTACTATGCTGGTGATGGAGTTTCTGATGATGATTCAATTGAAGATGAAATTGGATTCATTTCTATTATGGAGAAGATGTATGATGAGATGGATAGTGAAGATGAGAAAAAGGAACAAGAGCTAGCATTAATTTCACAAGAAGACATAAGGACAGATTGAATTATAGATAATGGTTATTCACATCACATGATAGGTGATAAAGATGTTGGAAAGTTGGCTATACTAATGTATATGACTTAGTATAGTGTTTTCATTATGGTAACAAAGTCATATAGTAGTTTGGAGTCAGGGCACTTGATGGGAAGATCAGAAATTGGCTAAGTGTTGAAGACTAGATAGTGTATAGAGTTCCTAAAGCTCAGAGCATCAGCGCACATGCGTATGACCAAGTTATGGTGTGCACCCTAGAAGATAAGTTGGTTAGACTATATTCATGCTTAGTCTATGAGTGCATGATTAGATATGAAAGTATGCAAAAGTTACAGACAGTTGAAGTTACACAGCCAGTGTGTGCCAGAGAAGAACAAAGTAAGCAGCTGACTGTTAGCATTTTGATTTGTAGTTATATTATAATGTTGTAAAGGCTATGTGCCTACTTTAATTAAGTTTCCAACATGTAAATATATTTTTTTGTAAACATGCTTGAGCCAATTCAATTGGAAGTGTTGTATGTAATCGGTTAAAGGGCCGACCTAATAGTTTGTTTTGTATGTGCATATAAATATGAGATGTGTCCATTGTAATAGGCATGGTAGTTGAGATTGAGTTGAGAGAAGCAGAGAAGAAGTATGTGAAGAGTCTATAAGATGTATTAGAGCTTTGAAAGAGGTCAAAGCATCAGCACATCAAAGAAACTGATCAGACAAGCAGTGTCACAATGATAGTTCATCCAGCAGATATAGTGTGTATCTGAGATCAGAAGGTTGTAGCCTTCACCACTTGAGCAGTGAGCTCTAGGACAATGCGTCCACACCCCTAACAGGGTTTATTGTAAAAGACTCCTAACACGGTCTAACCCTTAACAAGGTCTACTGTACTTAATACATTGTAAAGAAACTCCTAATAGGGTTAAGGATCTTCTAACAAGGATCATAAAACACTAGTATAGAATATTAGTGGGTGTTAATTCCCACCAGGGTTTTTACCTATTTGGGTTTCCTCGTAACCATATTGGTGTTATGTGTTGATTTCATGTTTCATGTTTATGTGAATGTTCATTTTAGTACTTAAGAATTTAAGTTTAGTTTAAAGATTAAGTGAAAAGATAAAATACAGTGTGTAATCACCTAAAAATGGTCATCTAGACTATTAGCCCCTTTTGCTAAATCATAAATTGCTTATTCTTGATCAAATCCTAGTTCTGTCATTTATTCGATTATTTTCTATGGGCTAACCATCTTATCCTAATTTTTTATTTATTAAAAGGAACATTTCCTCCCCTTTTAATAAATAAAAAGCCCCCACTTTTCCTCTTATCCTAAGTTGCACAAATAAAGCATTATTCTTATTTTATAAAAAATGAAAAATCACTTTTGTCTCATATGGACACAAAAGTCAACTCCTATTTTCTCATTGGAGGATACTTGTGCACATGGATTGCTCCTCTTTTAAGCTCCACCATTGATTAAATCTTTTGCCTCTTAATCTCCATGGTCCATTCCTCCTCATTTCTTATAAAAGGAGAGCTCTCTTCTTCATTTTCATATCTTAGGTTTTTATGCTAATGTTATGCTGCAGGTTTTTTAGGTCATTTTGGAGCTTTTAAAGATTTGGAGCATTCTTGGCTTTTGCATCTACATGTTATCATAGTTTCATTTCTTGCATTATCATAGAATTCTTAGCTTAGATTTCCTTTATGTTTTAGATTAACCCATCTAGCTTAACTAGGAGGCTTTGTAATACTTGCATCTTTCATTTTCATAGCTTAGCTTGTATTTCCATTTCTAGCATAACATTGCATTGCATTTTCATTCTTGATTCTTGAGGATATTGGCATTCTTGCCCTTGTTTTCATTGAATCTCCCATTGCATGGTTTACTAGCAAGGTTATTGGTTAAATAGCTCTAGCTGAGAGCATTCTTAAAACCCTTGCACTCCATGCCTAGGGAGCTATGGATCAATTTTTGAGACCTCATTCTTGAGTGTTCTTGAATGTAATGATTCATAAAAGTGTGACACAATTATAGCACACATTTTTGGCACCCACCGTGGGGCAGAGTAGATAAAATTTGTCCTTTAGTTTCTTGCATTTTCGTGATTTTTTAGATTAATTTGCGAAAATTTTGCATTCTCTGGTTTTCTATCTCAAAGTATCGCGTGACACTTCTCAAGTATATCGTGCGATATACCTTATAATACCAGTGCGATACTTCACATCACAAAAGAATCCCACGCATGTATTGAGGTTTATCACCTAGTGTCGTGCGAAATATCGCCCACCTATTGTGTAGTATATCACCTAGACTGAGGTATATCGCCCAACTACAGGAAACTGTGTCGCGCGATACTGGTGAAGTCTGAGATATATCACCTGTACCTGACAAAGAGCTATTTTTGAGTTATTTTATCTATCTTGCAAGTTTTGGGTTCGCTGCTAACTTTTTGAAATTTTCTAAAAATTTTAGTGTTTTCAAATTCATGCACTTTGGAAAATGGGTGCCCATTTTTGAGAAATTTTTGCAAATGGTATCGAAAATCAAAGTGTGATATATCATTGGAAAGGTCTTTTCATGCCTAATCCAACCATGATGGTTTCATTTTCAGATTTTGTCATTTGATCAGTTATTTTTTGCAAATTATCTAATTTTTTATTTTGCTAACCTTTTGTTGGTCTAACAAGTTGTTTTGAAGGTGCTCTTGCTTTCATGGAAAATGCTTAAAATTGCTTGAGGTACTTTGTTCCATCTCTACAATATTTGGATTTTGGGATTAAAATTGAACCTCTCATGTGTTTGGCTTGAGTGTTTACATGCTTTCATAGAACACATTTCAATTGATGCTCTTAATGGGAAATGAATGAACATAGATTTGCTTTCATACAATTTTGTGTAAGTGAATGCTTGTGTTTAAACCTTAAGTAATTCTTGGTTCCAATATCAAATATCTCATTGAGTGATTGAGGGCATGGATTCATTCCTTGTTTACATAAGGAGTTAAATGCACCACTTTGTGGACTCACTCTATGTTTGCTTGGAAAATTAAATATTTCATTGATTCAACCCTTTGTCATTTGTGAGTAGTATTGATAAGCAACTTTAGATTACTTGTGATTGATCTAGATTGCTATCTTGGGTTATTGGACTTGCTAATCCGTCGGCCCCTCATTTCCACCCCATGGTTGCAAGATCAACACCACATTAAAGGGGAGGGGTCTAAAGGAAAGAAGCGTTAATTGCTCCACTAGGCAACCCTTTTGTGCTTTTTGGAACTCACTTGTTTTCTAAGGTGTGGACTCACTTTGAGTTGATGTGAGGAGTTAAATGTTCCACTTTTGGGCTCACTTTGAGTTGATGTGAGGAGTTAAATATTCCACTTTTAGACTCACTTTGAGTTGGTGTGAAGAGTTAAATGTTCCACTTTTGAACTCGCTTCACATTATCTTAAAGGGTTAAATGTTCCACTTTTGGACTCGCTTCGCATTCACTTGAAGGGTTAAGTGTCCCACTTTTGGACTCACTTTGCATTTACTTGAAGAGTTAAGTGTTCCACCTTTACTGCTCTAAATACTTTTGATAGTGAATTACTTATTTTTTATTTTTAGAAGGCCTGCTTGGGGACACACCACCTCAAGGGATGACCTTAACTCCTGTGTTCCGGCGGAGTATAAATATTGGGAGGTGAATCCAAAGACACCTCTCTTGGGAATTGAGTTTGATATCACTCTTGGCTAAGCCTCAAAAAACTTTATACCTTTGAGAAGTGAAGGAGGAGATTTGGGTTACCGTCTCCTTCCGGCTGTGTGATTTTAGATTCTTCTCATCTATGAATTTGGGCCTCACGTACCTTGCATATATCAAGGACTCCCTTTAGCAAAGCTATGTATATCCCTATAGACAGCTTGATAGGGTGTTGTTGTGTTCTAAGTGCCTGCTAAAACATTTTCAAGAACATACACAAGTAGAATCTTTAAGGAGTAGGAATACTAAGTCACTATTTTGTTTGTGTGCAAGGTTGCTTTGCCCCTTGCTCATTGTTTGAAGACAACTGCTTGCTTGAACTCCTTGATTGCTATCTTATGTGCTTGATCCATGATAAAAATCTATTGATATACTTACTTGATCTTTTAAAACACTTCAAAACTAAGATTTTTATGTTCATTGGTCATAGAGTCGTACGACTCTGCAACAGTGTCACCCGGCCTTACTGAAAACTGTCGCTTGGCTTAGGGCGAAGTGTCACCTCGCTATAAACTATTGCCTTGTCTACCTAGAAAGTGTCACCCAAAACCTTTTTACTGTCTTCTTGTTGTTGCAATCTGGAGCTGTTAAACTTGCATTTTAACCTGTTGTAGAGTGTCTTTTTCTGTTCTTACCTGAAGCTGATCTGTTATCTGCATGCTCAAACTTGTTCTAGACTGAAACAAATGAGCTAAAACTATTGGATTTGAGCTTAATGAATGCTACTCTTGATCACTTATCGCATCACGGTTACCTCTCTAGCTACTTGCTTATTGAGCTTCTTGCTCACTGCTCGGCTTTAGTCAATTGATTGTTGTAAGTGCTTGAGCACTTTTGATGAGCCATCTCTCTATTGTTCTACTTTGACAAGTGATCTTTATTAGCTTTTCTTATCTCAAATCTGAGAAACTGTGTCTCATTCTATTAGTCAACCAACATCTCTTTTCATGCCGGTTACAACTCGGTCTCGATTTGAGTAGGAGAGTCATCCTCCATTCAATTATACATAGTTACCTTCTCCAACTAGACGCTCATGAGCACCCATTAGCAACAACAGTTCTAGTTCTAACCAATCTAAGGATTCTAAGGCTACCCCGTGGTACAAAGGAGGTTTCCTCTTTTCCGCATTCAAGACCCCCAAAAACACAAACAGTGTCTCACTCACTTTGACTGAACAAGAAAATTTTCAACGCTTGCAAGAACATTTTGAGCATAAAGATAACCAAGCACGCTTAGACAAAGAACACAATCAATAAAGGATGGATGCTGCTAGATGTATGACTTATAGAGGAGTGTCTTATGAGAAACCCGAGACTAGTAACTATGAGCATAGACCTCTTTTTAATGGCAACAATGGCAACAACACGCCACCAAGATCTCCTCCAAGAACCACTTTTGGTATGCCTTCTTCACCTCCTAGACTTCCTCCCTCTCAACATGAGGCAGAGGCTGATGATGAGATTTCTAGTGAGGATCTTATGAGATTTGAACAAGATGTGGTCTCCTAATGAATGATGCATAAGCTTTTAGAGCGTAATGGCGATCAATATTTTCAATATATGACTTCTAGAAGATACAAGCTTCCTCCCGGCTATGATGTCAGACAAATTGTCCAACAAAGAGTACCAACTGAATTGGAAGTCCTTCAAGAAGAACTACATCGGACAAATCAACGTCTTACCCAAATGGCAATAGAAAGAGAGCCTCCAAAGGTCTCTTTTGTAGAATCAATTTGTGCTCTTCCCTTTGATAGGAGTCTATACATGGTCCCATTTCCTAGGGATATTGAGGTTCCCAAATATGACAAGTATGATGGAAATGGTGACCCCCATGACCATGTGCGTCACTTTTACGCTCTTAGCATGGACTTCCCTCATGAAGACACATTTCTTCTACGACTGTTCCCTAGAAGCTTAAGAGGACAAGCTTTAGAATGGTTTGCAAAGTTAACACCACCTCTTAAGACTTTTGATGAGTTGGCTATGCACTTCACACAACACTATTCATACAACATCCAACAACCTATCACCATGATAGATCTCGGTAATCTAAGACAATACCAAGGTGAGCCATTTGCAACTTACTTACAATGTTGGAGGTCATTGTATTCTAGGTATCCTCGTCAGCTACCTAAAAGAGAAAATATTGACATTTTTGTCAACACACTTGTGCCTGAGCTATTTTATGATCTAAGGAAGTAACTGTTCTCCTCCTTCCATGACATGGTTGAAAGTGCATATCGAATTGAGGATGTAGCTATAAGAAAAGGGGATATTTTTATTAATAAAGATGCTAAAGGCAATGAAAAAGACAAGAACAAACCTTGGAATAAGAACAAGTATGTTGTTAATGATGGGGTTGTTGATGCTCCTAAAGTTAAAGAGTCTACTTTCAATCTTTCCAATGCTATCTATGCAACAAAACAACAAGAAGCTGCCAATGCTCACAGTGCTCCTAAACCTCAATATGCAGATAAGCCTAAGAAGTCATTTTGAAAGCGAGTCTATACCAAGTTGGAAGAACCTTACGATGTGATCCTTAAGACTTTGGTTGACAATGGATATCTTACGCTTCCTGATAAACTTGGTAACTGGGATCCGATAAATAAGCCTGATTGGTGGCGAGAGGATCATTATTGTCATTATCACGGAAACAAGGGACATCCGACGGACAATTGTTTTAAGCTTAAGGATGATATTCAGGACCTCATTGAGAATGGCACAATCTCCACTGATGGCTTAACTAAAAATTTTGATCACACAGCTTTCAAAGATCCTCTACCTAAGCATGATAAGGGGGACACCTCTCAAACACATAAAAAGAATCATGATGCTAAGATCCACTATACATATACTTCTGACACACCTGTGATCAACATGGTAGAGCCCATTGAGAGTATTCTAATCATGAGGTCTCAAGATGATAATAAAGCCAATCATGGTAAGCCAAAGTTGGTCTTGCAAACACGTGGTAGTTCATCTTCCTAAAGTGAGACACTGAATGCTGTTACTAGGGGGCAAGCCAAGATTATCCTTAAAATTGCGCAAGATCCCAAGCCAGCTTTGCCTTCCAAACAAGTGGCTCCTTCAGCCACCCCTAGCTATGATCTTGTCCAACATTTGCAAAAGACACCAGCACAGATATCTATCCTTGAGTTGCTTCGGTTATCCCCTTCACATAGAGAGATTCTTGATGAGGCTCTACGTACAACATGTGTTCCCAATGACATTGATCCGAATCAATTTCAAGCTATGGTCAACCACATTTCATCTCCACTATCTCTCTCCTTTTCTGCAGAAGATGACATATCTATTGCTCACCCTCATAATCTAGCTTTACACATTGAAGTTCTAGTCTACAATACCCGAGTCTGCCGAGTCCTGATAGACAATGGTGCAAGGTTAAATATTGTTTCTTTCAATGTCATACAACAATTGGGTTTGTCAGAATTCATTGTGGATTCTAAAAAGAAGATTACTATAAAAGCTTACGATGAAGTGGAAAGATCTTCCAAAGGTCTTGTCACACTGCCTGTCTGAGTGGGCCCTATCATGAAAGATATTAGCTTCCAAGTATTGGACATCCCACTCGCATATAACATTCTTTTGGGTCATCCTTGGATCCATGACATGCAGGCTATTCCTTCCACTTATCATCAGTGCGTCAAATTTCTGTACAATGGCACTGAAGTTGTGATTCCTGGAGACCATACTATTGCTATTAATGCTCTTGCTGTTGCTGAAAAATTTGTTCCTCACAATGAACCTTTTGTTGATCCTACTACATCTCTAGTTGCTGCTGAGAAAACACTTAAGATGATGATCCTTGGTATGGGCGAATATACATTGGATTCCTTTTCTTCTATACCTATTTCTCCTAGGTCATATGGGAGACCTTCTAATCACATGAAGCCTTCCACTTCTGCTATGACGATCTTTGATACTGTTGTTCCTTCATCTGTTCCTTTAGAAGTAGAAAGAGAAGAACAAGCTATTCAAGAGTGGATCTATAGAGATAATTCCAGAAATACTCCCATGCTCAATAATTCAGACACAGATACAGATGAGTCACCACTGCACACTATGGTTCAAATGGGAGATGATATTCCTTCTACTTCACTTCTTTGGGGAGAAGAATGTATATCTATTGATGATATAGTTGAGGCCTCTATGTCTATAACCTATGTGCCTAAAGAATCATTGAACTATGATAGACAATGTCGCAACATTGCACGACTGCTACAAAGAGGTGATCTCTCACATAATGACATGAGTATTTCTACTTCTTGGCATCTTAAGCCTCTTCTAGAAGATCCTCCCATGATAGATATGGATGTTGATGTGGTTCATACCTCTCATAACCCCCCTGACGTAGTTGATGAGTCTCGTGTTGGGTCTGATGATTTTGTTCCACATATTGCTTTAGTGGATCATGCTGGTCCTTCTATGACAAGTCTAGATCTTAACGCTTTTGGAGCTTACCCTATAGGCTTGACCTCTCTTGTCACCAGAGATGATATCCTTCACATAAATACTATTGAACCAGTCACTTCATTTCATCTCGCATCAACACCTGTTACTTCTTCCACCAGCGAACTAGCAACAAAAAAGATTGAATCAATAATCAAGTATCACAGTCATCACGTCAAAAGAAAAGAGCAATGGTCGGATGGCAAAAACCACATTGTGGCGGTATCCGCACCTAAGAAAAGTAAAAATAAAAATCTGCTCAAAAATAATGATTCTCAAATAAAAGATGACAAGTTGATTCTCTACAAAAAAATGGTGCACTACTTCATGCATGATCTCATATCTGTTATACTTCAGCCCATTCCTAGAGCTGAGAACAAAGTTTCTAATGCCTTGGTTACTTCAGCATCCATTTTACAAATGAAAAAGCATAAATTTTGCTTCAAGTTCCTGGTGGATGAATTACGCTATCCTACTCAAATCTTACAATCCTACCATCTTTTCATATCTTCCACCTCATATTCCTCCTACAAATCCACCACGCCATTCCTTTTGCCATCCCTTACACTTTGCCTTTGTCTCTGGTGACTTGTATAGGAAGGGTCTAGATGGAACTCTCCTTAAGTGTCTAGAAATAGAGGAGTCAGAAAAAGTGCTAGCTGAAATCCACGATGGCATATGTGGATCACATTCTAATGATCCTCCGCTAGCTCAGACATTGCTTAGGGCTGGTTATTATTGGTCAAACTGGTTGAGAGCTCCTATCGTCATAATTGCAGCATTTGGGCCTGGGGCCTATCAGTTCTTTACATCAGAGAAAGCAGATTCTTGATGCCCGTTTCTATCTGGGGCATTCTTTGTACATATTTATTAATCCTGAAAAACTCCAAAAAAATTCATATATGATGCTAAAAAAATCCTAAAAAGCATAAAAAGTACTGAAAAAATGAGCATCCTAGTGAAAACCTAGCAATAGGCGCTTTGATGTCTCACCAAAAAAAAAAAAAAAAAAGTTCAAATTAAAAAAAAAAAAATTTGAAAAAGTGCCTTGGTGAAAACCTTGAAACAGGCGCCTTGGTAGCAAAAATACAAAAAAATTATAAAAAAGTCCTGAAAAAAAAATAAAAAATTGCAATAAATCTATCAAGTAGTGAAAACCTAGAAATAGGCATTGCTTGAGACCCTCTGCACCTATGTCTATCAGTCTTGCGTGGCGGTCCTTTGCTCCACTTCTCACTTTGCCTCTCCTAGCCTAGAATTGACTCTTGTCTTAGTCTAGGGGGCATATGTTATTCTAGCTTATCTTGAGTCTCTTTGTGCGTCAGGGTTTCTTAGGCAACTTGGTTCCAACGGTGTTTTTCAACACCACCCCAACTATGCTTTTCAACACTACCCTAGCGTCGAGTGTTTCTCAACACTTATCAGATATCCTACTTGCAGTCTAGATGATGCAATATTTCTCACTGGCAGATGCGATACTCAAAGGTTGACTCTATGACCTACACACACGCACTTGACTCGCTGAGACTTGCTTGGCTTTATTTTTTTTGTGTGCTATCTATGATGATTTCTTTGCTGAGTGTTCTCCCCCTATGATCATTTTCGATGATGCATAGCTAGAAGACTGAGGGTATGAGAACATGTTTTATTGCTTTTTCTGCTTGTGGGTATATTTTGTTGGTCCTAACTATCATGAGCATTTATGCTGGTCTTACTTGACACATTGGGATCTACAAGGTATTATCCTTGACTGTTTCGCAAGTGCATGCTTATAGTCATCTAGACTTTCTTGTGTCTCGATGCGAGCATAATCTTGCTATATCAAACTTAGGTAATCTCATTGCACTAGTCATCTTGACCTACATGTCTCTGATGCCTAGGTGAGATTTCCACATTTCTATCTGATATAGATCATATTCGGATTCACATAGTTATGCTAGTGTGTATTGTATGATCTTGCAACGCTACCAATAACGCTCGATGATGAATATTAGATGTCTATTAGCATTGTGACCTTGCAAGTAAACCACTTTTCATGTAGCTTGCATTTTTAAGTTCATGTTAGTTTAGTTTTGCATCTTGCATATGGAGAGAGCTCTCCTTTCATCTTTCATGGACTTGTTAATCAACTGTGTTCACCTTTTTCTTCTTCCCAATCATGTCTTTCACTTCTGGTCTTTCATATCCCATCATTTTCCTTTCATTTCGGGATCCAAACTGAAATCCTTGATCATCCAAATCACCTTTTCCCCCTCTTTCACGCAATTGGCTAACCTTTTGAGGCCTGATCCTTTGATCTTCACTGGGGCATTCTTCACCTCTTCATCTCCATCTCTTTCCAACTTCTAGTCTTTCATTCACTTTCAATCCCAAGTTCAAATTCTTCCCCTCCGTGGTGTTTTCGGGTTGAGGGACCACTTGGTTCATGCCCCGGGTCCCATGTGTGGGGCATACCTTCACTACATGATGGTTGTTCTGTTCTTTCATCTTTGATTATGATTTCTAGTGATTTGATCATGTCTCTCTTGCTTCTGCATTCCCTCTACCCAGATTTCACTTTTGATCCCGAGGGGGAAAACACATCATATCTTATTGGCTATCTCTTTCCTAAGTTTTCAATACTGTCACTACTAGGCTGGCCATGCAGGATTTACTATCTTTCTGCACTTCATTCTTTGGAGTCAGATCGCTATTTGCTTTCCTTCTTGGCTATCTATTGCCTTCTTGGCTGATCTATTCTTTGACTTAATGTGTTCCCAGATCGATCACACATTAGTCAAAGAGGGGCAAATGTAATCACCTAAAAATGGTCATCTAGACTATTAGCCCCTTTTGCTAAATCATAAATTGTTTATTCTTGATCAAATCCTAGTTTTGTCATTTATTCGATTATTTTCTATGGGCTAACCATCTTATCCTAATTTTTTATTTATTAAAAGGAACATTTCCTCCCCTTTTAATAAATAAAAAGCCCCCACTTTTCCTCTTATCCTAAGTTGCACAAATAAAGCATTATTCTTATTTTATAAAAAATGAAAAATCACTTTTGTCTCATATGGACACAAAAGTCAACTCCTATTTTCTCATTGGAGGATACTTGTGCACATGGATTGCTCCTCTTTTAAGTTCCACCATTGATTAAATCTTTTTCCTCTTAATCTCCATGGTCCATTCCTCCTCATTTCTTATAAAAGGAGAGCTCTCTTCTTCATTTTCATATCTTAGGTTTTTATGCTAATGTTATGCTGCAGGTTTTCTAGATCATTTTGGAGCTTTTGAAGATTTGGAGCATTCTTGGCTTTTTCATCTACATGTTATCATAGTTTCATTTCTTGCATTATCATAGAATTCTTAGCTTAGATTTCCTTTATGTTTTAGATTAACCCATCTAGCTTAACTAGGAGGCTTTGTAATACTTGCATCTTTCATTTTCATAGCTTAGCTTGCATTTCCATTTCTAGGATAGCATTGCATTGCATTTTCATTCTTGATTCTTGAGGATATTGGCATTCTTGCCCTTGTTTTCATTGAATCTCCCATTGCATGGTTTACTAGCAAGGTTATTGGTTAAATAGCTCTAGCTAAGAGCATTCTTAAAACCCTTGCACTCCATGCCTAGGGAGCTATGGATCAATTTTTGAGACCTCATTCTTGAGTGTTCTTGAATGTAATGATTCATAGAAGTGTGACATAATTATAGCACACACAGTGAACACTGATTCACCCCCCCCCCCCCCCCTCTCAGTGTTCCCATTCCTAACAATTGGTATCAAAGCTATGGTCCTCAGCAAAGAAGTTTAACCACTTGAGGAGATCATGGACAAAGCAAAAATGAAACATCTAAAAAGAAATCTTGAAGCTTCTCTTAAAGACCTGGACAAATATGAAAGAGAAATTGAAGAACTAATAGAAAACCTCAGTGATGCTCAATTAGTCATCAAAAGGATAAGAAAGGATTTGAAAGAATGCTCTACCAGTGATCTAGGGACAATGGTCAAGAAGATGAATGAAGAAAATACATCCTTGAAAGAACAGCTTGAAGAATTTGATGATAAGTTGACTAACAATCAAGAAGTCTATGATGAACACGTCAAAGAGAACCTTCAACTGAATGAAGAATTGAGGCAAGCAAACATGGAAATCTTGGAGCTAAGGAACAAAAAAGAAAGCTTGGAATCTGAATTGAAAGATGATAAGAATTACACTGATAAATTACACACCAGTTCTAATTTGATAGAATCTTAGTTGTATGCAAGAAGAGCTAAAGGAGATACTAGTTGCATTGGATACAATGAAGCACAAAATCAGATTGACAACATGCGAGCAAGAATGAAAGCACCAGAAGGCACCTCAAATGCTAAGGAGACTGGAAGTCAAACTAAGGATCATATCGAACCACCTAAGAATGAGTGCAAGCTAGTAGACCGTACTTGTAATGCATGTAGCAAGCATGGACATATAGCAAGGAACTGCATAGAGGTAAGACCTTTTAATGGTTATTGTTATTCATGCAATAAATTTGGTCATAGAGCAATGAATAGCAAGACAAGTCAAAAGAATAGGACTCAATATAATCAAAGAAATCAAAATCAGTCAAATGTAAGAAGTTCTCATAATGTTACATGTCAGATATGTAACTATAATAGTCACTCAGCTAGACAATGTAAAATGGTGACTCATGTCAATGCGCCAAGGAATATAAAGCCTCCAGTCATTTGTCACTCTTGTAACAAGGTTGGACACATCTCAAAGTTTTACAGATCAAGGATGCAAGGTCAAAAAATCCCTAAAAATCCCAAAGAAATAGTTTTGGATCTCGAAGGAGAAGTTGAATTTTTGAAAGCTTCAAAGGATGCGTGCTTGATTTGGTCATAAGCAAAGAAGTACAAGGTTGATGAGTATGTATTGGATGCATCCATAGTGGGCACACCCTCTACATCTAGATGAATGACCCTCAAGGTCATAGGGGGATCTAATTTAGCTCTAGACCCCTGCCCGACTGGTATACTCACTCTCAGAGTATGCACCTTTGGACTTAAGCTTTTGGAGACTAGAGGAACCTTCGTGCAAGAGCACACTAGCTAATTGTTTTCAAAATAGAAGTTAGAAATTTCCAAATAGCAGCCTAGTTTATGCAACAAGCATTAATGGTAGAATTTCTACTTTAAAGTACACTAAAGTTAGAAGATCCCTTATTGCATTCAAATTGAGAGTGTTTAGAGAGCAGAAGAGCCCTAGCAGTTGATTGAGAAGACTTGCAGTTTGATTCATCAAGTGACCTGCTGTGTATTTGATCGGTTGCGGAAACCCTAGTTCATCGCACTGATTCAGAACCTCTTGGAAACCTTTGAGAAAGCATTATACAAGTAAGTGATGGCTACTCCTATAGTATTTGATGTTGCAGAAAATAAAAGATGTGTTTAAAAGGAATCCATTTAAATCAACACTTGATGACCTAGAAGGGGCATTCTCCCACATGCCTATCGGTGTTATGCATGTCAAGGACATTAGGGCATACATTCACTGTAAGAAAGAACCAGTAGGATTGATAGATTGAGAGTGCACATGGAAACAATGATGAAACCAAACAAAACCTTCATGGATGAGTATGCACGATGGAACAATCACCGTATAGTGGAGTATGCTATGGCATATAAGTTCTATGAATTAGATTGGATCAAGATTCTACTAAGCAAGATTCATGATGACCTATTTTGGATAGGTGAAGTGTCGGTCAGAATTACTGGTGACCTAATTCATGAGATGGTAGGCCTCTCAAGGACAAGCACCATCCTTCTAGTGGGAAAAGATGTGAGGAAGATTGTTGGATAGACTTGCAAATCAAGAAGTGATAGGCGCAATATGACTATCAAGCCTATTGAGAAAGATGACATCAAATTGATGTCTATGATACTTGGATACAGGTTTCAACGCACCAATAGGATAAACAATGTGTTTATGGCCACAACTCAGGCAGCCATAAGAATTATAAATGATAATGGAGAGTTCAACCTATGTGAGATCTTGCACGCACAGCTAATTGACAAAATCAAAGAAATCAAACATGATAAGACCAAGATATTTAGATTTGGGTCTTTGATCATTTATATTTACTTCCATATTGTTGGAAAACTGTCTGATCTATATCTTGAAAAATCTATCCCCACAATGCCATAGATATCTCTCAAGGAATGTACTGAGAGCACCTTGAAGGAATACATGACACTGGAGTTGAAAACATTCAGGGCTAATATGCAGGTGAGGTTCAGAATTCTAGAGAAGATAGTTGAAAAGTATAAGGACACTATGTGTTTTATGGTTGAGACTAACACAACTTGCATGGAGGTAGTTGAACCAAGGACAAATTAGATTCATCCACAAGGATATGAAGTAGAAGAGCCTATTCTAGAGGCTTATGCTCAAGTTCTATTGTCAGCACCTAAAGAACATAATGAGCCAAGATGGGGAACCTATGAGGAGAAAACAAGAGAAGTTGATGCATTGTTAAATAGCACAGCAACAAAAAGGAAGGCTGCTAAAGTTACCTCAGAGATCTTGAGAATTCATGGAGTGTCTCAAGCAGACCTAGACAAAGCAAGGGAACAAAAGATTGCTTTTGAATTAGAAAGTGCAAATGCAGAAAAGGTAGAATCACATGATCCTAAGTTGAAGAAGGTTAAGATAGAAAAATTTGATGATCAGAAGGGTAAAACTAATGTTACTCCTTATGTAACCAAAGAAACTATTGACCTTACTGCTCCTCCTAAGTATAAGGTAATGCCTAAGAGGAAGAAAGAGATCATCATTGGTCATCCATTCTCGAGAGTAACAAGGAACAGAAAGAACTCACAAGCACCTCCTGAAGTAAGTTTCAAACCTAGTCTCAGTGTGCTAAGTTGTCATGCCCATCGAAAACCAGACTAAATCACACCCATTTTTAAAAAAAAAATGAATAGTTTGATCTAAAATAATGTTGCAGGTTAACAGGGTGATCTTTGGCAAAAGTTCTCAAAGGCTCCGAATAATCAAATTTGTTAACCAAGGACGATCTCCATAAGGACACTAGCAGTTAAAGTTATAATCCAAGGTTTCAAAAAGATGGTGAAGTTGCAATCAAGTTCAATAGGGATAGAACGAACACTTCTCGATTGCATAAGGTGATACCAACAAGGTCTATCCAAGGACACCTAATTAGGTTAATCCAATCATTATTTGTATTTTAAGAGTGACCCTTTTCAAAGAGATAACTAAAGATTATCTAATCATGATTAGGTCACCCTTTGAGTTATTACTAGATTACAACTTAGGAGAGTCTAATGCTCATAATTTATTTTATCAACGTTTCCAAGGGGTTTTCAATGATAGGAGATCTCGTTAACCGAACAATTTGTTGTTTTAGTAATCACATAGGTTATTTAGAAATAAAGGAACATTGCCTAGACTATCCTTTAAGTAATGTTCTTATAATTATTGATTATTGATTTCGATATGCTAGACTAACATCTACAAGTTTGTTAAAATTTATAAGATATTGTATTCTGATCCAAAATATGTCAAGTTATAATAACCATTTAATTGATGGTTATAATTATATGAGACAAATTATAAAATATCAAGTACTTGATGTGAATATTATCCAATTATTAAAATTATAAATATCATTGAATATTATATTTAATAAATAGTAATAATTAATTAATATATATTTATATATATATATATAAATTAATAAATGATTATAATATAATCACTAATTAATAAAATATTAATTAATTATTATATTATAATATATTAATTATTTAATACATAAACATTAAAAAGATACTACATAAAATTTTAATTAAACAAACTTATTAAAATAACAACTAAATAAAACAATAAAAATTTACTAAAAAATTTCCCTAAGCTAAGCAAATTAACCACAATAAATTCTACCTAAACTGATTACTATCTAAGCTCCCCCTAATCTCTAGCAAACACCTACTAAAACTCCTAACCTACTCTCCTAACTTACTTCTCCTTAACCCACGTGCCTAGGGAGGTAAGTCCATCATTAACATGCATGCATTGGGGTGCACATTTAAAGGGAGGAGGACTAGTGCTAGAGGGGCCCACGAGAACTCCTAAAGCAGATTTCAAACAAGAAATAAAAAAACAGTCCCAAAACAAAAGAAATGTGACCATGCCTAAAAGCCAGCGCAGGTTGCTTTGGGGAGTGGAGAAAAGGTGTCAGAAAAGTCATTTACAAGGACATGCAAATGATATAATATAATAAAGAGCATTGTCCAAAGAAAACTAGTTTTGTAATAAGCAAGCCTGGCTTCTAAGCACTGCGCCACTTTTTGGTAATGGATTAAAAGTGTAAGGAATTATTATGTTTATTATAATTTTATTGAATTTTGTTGACTTGGAAAAGGCATGTATATATTATATTATATATTGCATTTCACTATGTACAAGAAGATAATTTATATACTAAAGTAATGACTGTGGCAATGGAATTTGTATGGGAAATTTTCCCATACAAATTCCAGAGACCTGTAGGTCTCAATTGCCAATTTTCTTTGCTTTGTATTTTCTAATAACTTGTTTGTGATTTCAACTTATTTTTCAACTCTTCACTTGATTTAAATTTGATAATATGCTTATTTTTAGATGAGGAGATTAGTATTTCTATAGGTTACTCTTTAGTACTAAATTTTCAATTTATGTTTGCATATTAAACTAGTGATTTTCTCTTCAAAATAACAAGACAAGCTCACAATTTATTTGCATGGATAAAAGGATGTGAAATAGAGATTGATTTATTTTTTGAAAACAATACATTTACATACAATGATCCTAGATCAAGATTTATAACATAATGAATGCTCTCTTTTCATCTCAATTTTCATCTCAATAACCTTCATTGTAATACATCATAAATAACATTTAGCAAGAAGGAAATCTATTCTTTTTTTCTTAATAACAACTACATCTTTTCATTACTATCTCAAAGAGAAACTTCAAGGAAACAACATTTGATATTCCTATTCAATGCTTTGAGAGACTTATTTGAAAACACTTTATTCTACAATCCTTGTTTTCATAAGAACATGATTATACCATTTCATAAGTGAAACTATCAACAAGATTTACAAAACACTTCCTCACAATACATTACAACAACACTTGATTCAATACATGACTTGGAGAGTGAAACTCCATTACAAAATAATTTACAACCTTTACATAATTTCCACAAACATATAGGACCAATAGTGCCATTCCTTCCAATCCTGCAAAAGCAACCTGAAAGAAACAAGTCAAATAAACCATGGTACTCTCCTCCCTACCATAGGTCCAAATAGATGGACCACCCCCGAGCTAGGGGAGTTCAAGCCAACAGGGTGACAAAACATACACATTCTTCCTTACATTTACTTCCACATGATCATTTACTCAACAACTTCAATTGAAACCACAAAAAAAAAACACTACAATACATAATAAGAAAGCTTCCCAACCCATGGCTTTCACAAGAGGCTTAACCACAAGCCTTCAATGGGTGAAGGTGGACCAAGTACTCCTTTGGGAGAAAAAGGGCCTGCAAATAAACATGCCTTCAACAAGGCTCAATATACAAAATACTCTTCATTGGCACACATGGCCAAGATCACAAAACAACCACCTTATGCCCCCCAAATTTTAAGCAAGACCCATCCATGGAGCCCATACATCCATGGTGCATTACCCTCTTTACACATGAGGGACTCTCCACCATTGGAGTTGTCCATTGAACCCCTTCACCCTCAAGGATTTCTCTTCCCATCCCATGGGTGAGTGAGTCCTTGCACAACCCCAAAAATCTTGACTCCACACAACACAAAGAGCACAAAAACAAGAAAATCAAACAAGCTCAAGAGATCATGAATCACTTAGACTCCAAAACAAACTTCAAAAGAACAACAAGATTCACAAGCATAAACTCTCAAGAATACAACACTGGAACTCATACAATACACCAATACATATCTTCTCCAATACTTGCATAAACAAAACATTAAGCAAATGAGTAAGTGAGCCACCAACCTTGGTACAAGCTAATGAGTCAAGTATTGGGAGTATCTCCTATATCCAAGCTCTCTTCTCTATCCTACTCCAAGCTCCTTAGTTGTCTCCAAAATTGGAGAGTGGGTGATTAGGGAGCACCCTCCAAGTTTTCCACTAAAATAGGCTCTTCACCTTCTCCCATGCCCTTGGGTGTAGAGGGAGTTTCCTATTGGATGATCTAACCAAGGTCTTCCAACTTTCCCTAAATGGAACTCTAAAAAGTGAATGGGGAAGAGTAATGGAAGCTTTTTGACTCAAGAGTTCCCATGTGACTTTGGGATTTTCGCAACTTTTCAAAAAGTCACTTTTGGAGGGCTTCCCAAGGTGCTCCTACGGTGTCCTATGGTTAAAAGGGTCCCTTACCCATAGGTATAACCCATGGGCCTTCCATTTTATGAAAAGAAACCTTCTTGGAGTCAATTTGACCCCTCAAAACCCAACCCCAAGGTGAAATTCGAAATTCAAAGTGATGTGACCAACTATTGGTGTTCTAACCAAGTTGAGGTATGGGGAAGACCAACTTGTACTAGGTTGGATGGTGACATTCATCCTCTCCATGTGGACTCTTGCCAACTCACATCACAAGAACATGTGTCAATTGACACTACAATACCATACACATAATTACTTGGCAAGTCCACTAAACAATGTAACAACATAAAACATTTACTCTTTTAAATACATTCATAATCATTTCACTTCACAAAATAAAATACATTACAAAGGCCTTGTATCCCTTTGGGACACAACCTTGGTGTCACGGGAATAGTACAAATATGTTGGCTTGACTCCCCCTAATCCATGGTTTATACTTACACACTTGAGATGAACATCAGTAGTCCCGAGAAATAATGATACCAATGAAAAGTGCAAAACTCAATCATAACTCAATTAACTATCAAGGTATTATATCATCACATTAAATCATTTATCAATTTCATCCATACCTAACATTAGGCACAATTAGGAATTCATCATTTCCTAAGCTACTAATTTCCAATAGAATTCACATTTACTTATAATAGAACAATGGCCCTGATTTTCACAGTCTAAGATACTCAACTTTTAAAATATGAATACTAACATCAATAGATCAAGGTTCATCTTTACAAAACAACATCATAATAATAAAGGCTACACATTCATCTATAACATAACTAGTAATCACCACATAGTTCATTTGTTTTCGTCTATCGCTTAATTCAATAATATCCTGGTACTCAAATAATTGCATTAGTCTTTCACATTATAGCTAAACCAATTTTGCATAATTTGACATCATTATTCAATTGCATAATTCATCATCATTATTCAATTGTATCCCTAATCATTGTAATACTCAATTCAAAGGAGTCTAATCTCATTCAAATATTTTTACAACATTCATCTTACTAACTCATCCAAAGCATTATCCTAAACATGAAAGCCATCTGGCTCAATCCACCTATATTATGTTAACATGGAAATTAAATCAAATTCGGTGATTCCTTCATAGTAGGGTTGCAATTTCCTTAGGTCTAATTTATCTCGAAATTAAGTAACTAACATCAAGATCATAACACTTCTTATAAGCCATTCTTAGTCATATACTTCAATTATTTCTTTTATTGTGCCCTTGGCACTCAAGGTACACTTATTGTTCTTAATTTAAGTTACAACTTATTTGCCCATTAACTTTTCCCTTTCGAATAATCTCTGAGTTCCTATCTTTCACTTTTAGTCTATTTACATTATAGAAAATATAAAATTTATAATACACCAATATTCGTATTCAATTTTTATTTTTATTCTTTTTTTATTTTTTGTTCCCTTAAGAGATTAGATTGAAGGCTTTGATAATGGGGACAGGGCCCCACAAGGATTTTCTAGAACATCCAACTATACTAAACCTTATCTTTTTATAATAAAATTCAGGTGCATCTCATAGTCTCAACATGCAGTCCTAGCACCTAAAATCCATCAGGGTGATCCAACTATCAGAGGTAAAACATGAGGGGTCTTACATCATCCCCCCCAAGGATTAGGCTTACTCCTAGAAGCCGACCAAGTAACCAGTACACCAAGTGATGCTTCATACCAAGGTCCAACAATTTTAAGATTTCTCCTTCAGCTAACTCAACTTACTCCCTACTAATCCCTTGAACTTGAATAGACCGGCAAAATATAATACTTAGCATAGTGTGTCGACAACTTTTGAAAGGTTTTCGAATACACGATTCCCTCACACTAAGCTAACACAAAAATACAAATCTCTAAAATTAAGGCAATACAAGCCTACCGTCCCACTACGGGGCATCGCACAGAAAGCAAATGCTCCCTAAGGCTCCTTCCATAATGTACAGTTTTAAGAACCTTTATAATATACCATGATAACCCTTAGGTATTCCAAAAGGGGAAATATTCCTTTCCTCGGATCTCTTTTTAAAAAATTAAATTCAATAGCTCTTTCAGACCTTATAAACAATGGCTATGATTACTTATGAGGTTGCAATTCCTCAAGGCTCCTCAAATAAGAATGCTCATTTACCCGAAATATAATTACATAGGTCTCCTTCTCCTTTTGCTAAGGAGTATATGATAATCTTCTGAATATGATGACACAAGGGCATAAGGTGGTGTATGCTCATCCATATGAGAGAATCAAGATTCCTATACTCACCAACACCACAATACTTGTTCACAAGGTGCTACTGAAAAAAAAAGTCAGATAGCCTCTCACACACAACCTTCCTCAACTTAATAATGTAACAAGCCTGCAAGTCCTGTGACCGACCAACCCCAACCAGGAATATATAATCCAATAGGTAATTCCATAGCATCTCCAACTCTAACATGGGGCCTCATCAAGAGGGCATCATTATTCCACTATCATAGCTGTATACCCATATAAGTGTATTATTCTCATTTTATCCTTCTTATCTTGACCCCATCCTTGGCCCACTCTTGAAGGTAGATTGATCATATTCATCCTTTCTTCATATCTAGGAATTATTACTTGTCTCATCCTACTTGAGGGCTGAATAGACTCACAAGGAGTTCCACTATAATTCCTAGATCAAGATTCCAATAACCGCCCACTATAGAAAATTATGAGTGGGTGTGTCATTTTAATCCTATACTGACACTGATTCCAACACTACCTGCAAGAGGTGGACAAAACATCCCTCATTCCTTAAGTTTAACCATACTTCACCATGGTCCTTGTCCATTTCTAGTATCGCACGGTGTGGTACAAGTACCTCGAATAAGGGAATTTACAATACTGCATGCTTAAGATAGTTTGGGTTGCCATCCCTTACGTTACTACACTCTTGACTCTTTCCAATCTTCACGGACTTCATGCCCTTCCTGCCCTTTAAAACAAGAAGAGACTCTATCTCTCGATTCTAGCTCTACTAGCCAACTATTGATAATATGTTCCCCTATATGTTCCTCTTTAAGTACAACTCAGTGGTCCCCAAAGTACAAGATTAGTCACAAGGCATAGGACAGGTCAGCAAAAAAAAGAAAATAAACATTCCGAATAGTCACTCAAAATATATAAAAATTAAACCCAAAATAGGAAAGTTTTCAATTTACCACAATTAACCCAAAAGAAAAATGGAGCTCCATCAAAACAATAAATGATCCATAGCAACTACCATGAAAGATAAATGAATTCGATGACTAGTTCCAAAGAAAAATCAACTAAAAGATGCTGACCTACGCAACACGTGGGAAAGTTCCACCAAGAAAGAATATAAATAATTCATGAAAATGGTTTACTGAAAGAAGTGATTTAATTCAAAACAAGGAGAGGGGAAATATCCACCACATACTAGAGGAACACTACTAAACAACCATCTGGTATAGGCCCTCCACTCTAATATAACATTGGTGACACGATACATATCTCAACTAAACACTACTACACCTTGATAAATGAAGCAATTTCTTCACATATTAAGAACTTTGTCATCCTCCAAATTTTGACCATGATATCCCACGAGGTCACATCTTACCTTTCAAGAGGATTCCCTCATCATACTCTAGTGTGATTATCCAATGATATGGAGGGTGGCCCACCTTAATTAATGTACATCCAAAATTTGGTGCGGTCCTACCCAAGATTAACATCATGATTATATACCATCTTGAGGGTATGGGACACACTTTCATCCTCTAATAGGTATGCTCAAATCAATTATGATAAGGTCCGAACAATTCCGTGTACCGTAATCATCTAAAGGCTCTAGATAGATATGATAAGAGTACGTGATACCCAATAAGATTATCCTACTAGGGTTCCACACCTTTATTTTCATGTCTACCTCTTTGCTATGGCAATTACGGTGTCTAAGGACAACGGTGCTTAATCCAATTTCATCCTATTGTAGGGAATTTGTCATTGCCTCAAAAAATAAAATAAAAACATTACTCTACATCCTTAATGTATCATAGAAATCATGATCCCCGAGAGGATTTCCTGACCATGCAGAATCCCAAGGTATCGATGTATATCTAGATCTCATTTGATTCTTCCACCACCAATATTATGGATTATGTAAGATACTCCACGGTCCATGAGAGGATCAATTCCACAGTCCGTCTCTCTAAGTAGGGTCTTTAGTAAAATTGTCCCCACACAATCACTCAAGGGCCCTTTCGAATCTTAGTCCCTTAGGTCATAACATAATATTACAACTTTTGAGGAGGTGGCATTATTACCACCATGATGATTTCACCATCGCCACTAACCACACATGGGTCGTAACTCGTTTGATCTCATGGCATGAGTTAGCCTGTCGACCTAAGGGTTTCGAGGGGTGTCAGTACTGAGGTACCATATGATTGAAGAAGCTATCTCCATCTCAGAGGTGTTTCTGCCTTAACCTATGGTTACCAGGGTTGTCTCCAGAAAGGTACTCTATTGCTTCTGAAATAGAACACCCCACCTTAAGTTTTCACGATTCAAATAACACAAATCTGGTTCACTTCTTATCTGTGATAATTCATCTTATTCGGGGAATGTCACTTCCCAATTCTTATATTAAACTTGGGTTTCTACTAAATACTAATCCTTAAATGGTAGTGATCCAATTTACGTTTCTGGTTTACAACACCCGTGTTTTACCTGTGGTACTGTTAATCCTATCGCAAAAACTAGTGGTGAACATCAAAATGTTCTAAGTCAAAAAGGTGCTCCTGTCTACCCAAAGTTTGGGGTTTTACCAACATGAAGGACCCCAAGGGTCACTAGAGTCCCTTGATAATGAATTAAAGAGTCCTCAAAATGTTTATCACCATTACTCATATTAAATACTGTCAAATTTTTTTTTTAACTTCTTAATTTTCCTCCTGGTTGTTGACAGGGGTCCCTGATTCTCTTCGGAATCCTTTCGTTACTCACGCGACTCCCTATACAACATGAGTCGCTCACTGTGAAGCGTAGCAGCTGAGGTTCCTAGTATTGAACCCAGTGCTCTGATACCAAGTGTCATGCCCATCGAAAACCAGACTAAATCACACCCATTTTTTTAAAAAAAAATGGGTGTGATTTAGTCTGGTTTTCGATGGGCATGACATAAGTGCAAGAATAATTGATGAAGGCAGAATTGATCAAGTAGAAAAGTTCTATGAGAAATAAAATGAGATTGATAAATCGGAGATACATGGAATGATTTTCAAACACATGTTGAAGTTCAAGAAGACAGTCTTGGAACTAAAGACCATGATTCCTGATAATGTATGGAATATCTTAGAATTCCAAAAGAGACAGTCTATTGAAGAAGATCTAAGGATAAGGGAAAAGATTCTAGATGATACCCTTCCAGTATGTTCCTTAGATGAGAAATCCTTATTGTTATACTTGGTGAAGCCACATCTTAGAACTAAATAAAGAATCTTGCACATAATGGACAAGAACTATGATCTTGTTGTAAAAGAAATAGAGAAGGCATTTGAAAAGGTTTTTATGAATAGGAACATGTATCCATCTACTGCACCTATAGCACAAGTACCCACAATGGTTTCCAAAGAGTCAAAGACCATCAATGTACAATAGACAGGTCCACAGGATTCAACACATCCAATTATTACATCCAAAGAGGCAAAGAAGATTGCGCCCATAATAGAGACACCTAAGGATGATTCTATCTTTATTGACAATGTGAAAGTTACTAAGGCGGCCACAGACATGGATCTGGACAAGTTTGAAGAGGCATTTGTAAGCACTCAAGAAGCTGAGAACTTGTGTAGTAACACTCCTCCCACTCATCAAAAAGAAATATTGATTGAGGATATAACAGATGAAAAGAAAGAAGAAGAAAAGATGGAAGAAAAGAAAGAAAAATAAATAGAAAAAGAAGTAGAGAGAAATGAACCATCAGCTGAAGTGATCAAGGTAAAAAAGGAAGTTATGGATAGTACTCCTATCACTCCACTTCCCTCTGCAACATTGTTGTCAAGTTTGACACCTGACACAACTAGTTTGGATTCATGGGGAGAAGAAGACCTGATAAAGTTCAGCATCTTAGCTATGGAGAAAGCCAAGGAGAAACAATTAATGAGGAATCCCCTCCTTGTAGAGTTAGTGAACATCCTGAATATCTTGTTACCAGTAGACAAGAAAGTGTCCAAGGTACACTCCATTGATAATGTGAGTGCAGTCATTTCTCAATTCAAAATTAATTTCTCTAGCTTGGAAGAATATGCATCCCTAGTTGCAGAAGAGAAGTATTTGAAGAAAAGGCTCAGTGAATTAGTTAGCAATTTTGCACTTGACCTAAGCTTACTAAAGATTGGTCAAGCATCCTTGAAGGAATTTACAACAAAGGGGAGAAAGATCATTGTTGATTGTATGAACCAGGACAAGTTGACTGGTGATTTATACAAGAAGATTCAAGAGGTAGAAGACATGATAAAAAAACATAAGGAAATCAGTGGAAGATCCATCTATTGATGTGAACATGTGTAATAATGTCTACCAAGGACAAGTAGATAAGATTGAGAAGGCAGAAAAAGAGAGGACCAAGATAAGGGCTAGACGGACTCAGGTAAGGAATGCTCTTGCACCCTCATTAGACATACTTAATCAGAATATCAAGGAGATCGATGCCACCATGGTGACATATGATCAAGGTCCTAGCACAGATTTTGAGAAGATGGAGAAGATACAGTATGCATTATGCACCCATCTCCAGATTGTGAATTCACTGATCACATTTTGGAAGAAGGAGATCCAAAACCTGCAGATAGCATATCCGGATGTTTTATCACAGTAAGTAGTTCTATATATATTTTTGAAGCACCTTTTTCATTAATGTCAAAGGGGGAATATGTATAGAATATGGTATAGATATGTATAAGGAGATATAAGATAGAAAATTATGTATAAGGGAGATATAAGACAAAAAAAAAATTGTATTAAGGAACAGTTAGCAACTTGGCCATATTCCTTTGTTGCCATCAATGACAAAGGGGGAGATTGTTGGTAAGTTGGTTATACTAATGTATATGACTTAGTATAGTGTTGTCATTATGGCAACAAAGTCATATAGTAGTTTGGATTTAGCACACTTGATGGGAAGATCAAAAATCAGCTAAGTGTTGAAGATTGGACAGTGTATAGAGTTCCTGAAGCTCAGAGCATCAACGCACATGTGTACAACTGAGTTATGGTGTGAGCCCTAGAAGATAAGTTTTTTAGAGTATATTCATGCTTATTCTATGAGCACATGATCAGATATGGAAGTATGCCAAAGTTACAAACAGTTGAAGTTACACAGCCAGTGTGTACCAGAGAAGAACAGAGTAAGCAGACAACTGTTAGCATTTTGATTTGCGGTTATATTATAATGTTTTAAAGGCTATCCACCTATTGTAATTAGGTTTCTGACATGTAAATATATTTTTTTGTAAACACGCTTGAGCCAATTCAATTGGAAGCATTGTATGTAATCGGTTAAAGGACCGACCTAGTTGTTTGTTTTGTATGCACATATAAATATGATATGCGCCCATTGTAATAGGCATGGTATTTGAGATTGAGTTGAAAGAAGCAGAGAAGAAGTATGTGAAGAGTCTATAAGATGTATTAGAGCTTTGCAAGAGGTCAAAGCATCAGTGCATCAAAGGAACTGATCAGACAAGCAGTGTCACAGTGATAGTTCATCCAGGAGATATAATGTGTATCTAAGATCAGAAGGTTGTAGCCTTCACCACTTGAGTAGTGAGCTCTAAGACAGTGCGTCCACACCACTAATAGGGTTTGTTGTAAAAGACTCCTAACAAATTCCAACCCTTGACAAAGTCTAATGTACTTAATACAGTGTAAAGCAACTCCTAACAAGGTTAAGGATCTTCTAACAAAGATCATAAAACACTAGTACAGAATATTAGTGGGTGCCAATTCCCACTGGGGTTTTTACCTATTTGGATTTCCCCATAACCATATTGGTGTTATGTGTCGATTTCATGTTTCATATTTATGTGGATGTTCATTTCAGTACTTAAGCATTTAAGTTCACTTTAAAGATTAAGTGAAAAGATAAAATATAGTGAACACTGATTCACCCCCCCCCCCCTCCCTCAGTGTTCCCATTCCTAAAAAAAGATAAATTTGTTCATTTGGACAAATACAAGGTGGTATGGTTATATTTGGAGATAACACTCCTAAACTTATCATTGGTAGAGGAGCTATCACATTGGATGGAAAGAGAAACACTGATGATGTTCTTTATTTAGATGGTTTGCAACATAACCTTCTTAGTGTTGGGCAGTTGCTTGAAAAAGGTTATAGGTTGGAGTTCAAAGACAACAAGTGCATCATTAACAACAAGGATGGTGTAATGATTTCATCAGGCCTCAAAGACTAAAGCTAATGTTTTTCAGCTTAATTCAGAAGCAAGTTTTTTTTTGCTAAAGTAGATGACAGTTGGTTATGGCATAAAAGACTATGTCACACCAATTTTGATAACATAGTAAAGATAAGAAATGTAAAGGCAGTAAGAGATCTACCTAGCACAGCAAAGTCAATTGATACTATTTGCAGGGAATGTGTGATGGGAAAGCATGTGAGGAATTCATTCATAAGAAAGCATAATTCAACAAAGAACAAATTGGATCTGATTCATACAGACCTATGTGAACCAACTCAAACAAGATCATACTATGGTGAAAGGTATTTCATTTTGTTTTTTGATGATTATTATAGAATGATGTGGGTTGTGTTCTTGAAAGATAAGTCAGAAGCATTTGAGAAGTTTAAAATATTCAAAGTTAAGGTTGAGAATGAATCTGGACTAAAGATAAAGTGTCTAAGATTGGATAGAGAAGGATAATTCACCTCTAATAGATTTTATGAGTACTGCGAAGAACATGGCATAAAGAGATAGTTGAGTGCACCTAGAATCCCTCAGTAGAATGGGATTGTAGAGAGAACGAATAGGATCATCCTTGATATGGCACGCACCATCATGATTAAAGGAAAAGCTGCACACACCTATTGGAGAGATGTGGTCAACATAGCAGTCTATACCATCAATAGAATATGATTAAGGCCTGGTGTGGACAAGACACCTTATGAGCTATGGTTGGGTAATGTTCCCATAGTGAAATACTTCAGAATCTTTGGAAGCAAGTGCTACATCAAGAGGGATTAATCAATAGGAAAGTTTGATGCAAGAAGCGATGAAGGTATTTTCCTTGGTTACTCTACTAAAAGAAAAGTTTATAGATGTTTCAATTTGAGATTGAAGAAGATCATTAAAAGTGCTCATGTTAAGATCGATGAAAATTTTATGGTTCAAGAAAGATATCATGATTATGCACCTATGATTGAAGAAGAACCCAGTCCTTCCATTAGTGAGATAGTTGTTGAAGAGATGTTTGACAATATTGATGTATTATTCAATGACCCTAAAACAAGTGAAGAAGAAACTCAGAAGGAAGATGAGATAGTATCACCTAAAGTTCCTAAGTTTACATCTAGATATTACTCTAAGGATGACATCATTGGAGATCAGAGCGGCAAAGTCACAACAAGATCAAAAGAAAATAGTTCTGTAGGCAATGAAGCAGTATGTTTACTATCTCATATTGAACCTTTGAGTGTTGAAGATGCATGTAATGATTTAGATTGGCATGATGCTATGAAAGAAGAACTAGATCAGATTATTAAGAATGATACTTGGGAACTGGTCCCAAGACCTAGTGATAAGAATGTGATTGGAACAAAGTGGATATTCAAAAATAAGATGAATAAAGATGGTACAATAGTAAGGAATAAAGCAAGGTTAGTATGTAAGGGATATGCACAAAGAGAAGGTATTGATTATTCATACATATTTGCACCTGTGTGCAGATTAGAAGCCATTAAGTTGTTTCTAGCTTATGCAACATTTAAAAAATTCAAAGTTTATCAGATAGATGTTAAGTCAGCATTCTTGAATGGAGAGTTAAAGGAAGAAGTATACATTGAGCAGCCAGAAGGATTTACCTTATCAAACAGGCCTGATATGGTATGCAGATTGAAGAGAGCCCTTTATGGACTTAAGCAAGCCCCTAGAGAATGGTATGAGAGACTTGATGGATATCTAAATAAAATTGGATTCAAGAAAGAAGCAGCAGACTGTAATCTATTTATAAGAGAGACATCTGAAGGTTTACTACTTGTAGCTATATTTGTTGATGACATTATCTTTGGGGGTAATGACAAACTTAGTATAGAACCTTCTAAGGAGATGTAGAGTGAGTTTGAGATGAGCATGATTGGACCTATCAAATACTTTTGGGGATTAAATGTGCAGCAAATAGAGAAAGGTATTTTCATTAATCAGTCTAAGTATGTGAAAGAGTTATTGAAGAAGTTCAAGATGGATGATTGCAAGCCAGTGGGTACACCTATGATAACAGGATGCAAGATTATAAAAGAAGATGATTCTCTAGTAGTAGATATAACATTGTACAAGTTTTTGATTGGTAAACTCATATATCTTACTCAAACTAGACCTGATATTTCTAATGTAGTTGGCATAGTTGGAATATTTGCAGTAGAGCCTAAATAAAATCACCTCATGGAAGTAAAGAGAATATTCAAATATTTACAAAGCACTATAGATTATGTTGACTATAGAGAATATTCAGATATTTCCTAATTCAGAGAATGTTGAGCTTCATGTATATACAGATGCAGATTGGGAAGGATGTGTGGATGATAGAAAGAGTACATCAGGAGGAGCAGTATTTCTTGGTGATAGACTAGTCACTTGGACAAGCAAGAAGAAGAATTATATTTCTCAGTCAATAGCAAAAGCAGAGTATGTTGCAACATCTTTGAATTGTTCTACAATTGTTTGGATCAAACAAATGATAAAAGATTTTGGAATTCAGATTGATTATCCTATTGTTATTCATTGTGATAACACTAGCACTATCAACATGTCAAAGAATCATGTGATGCATGCAAAGACAAAACACATAGAGATTAAGTATCACTTCCTAAGAGAGAAAGTGGTAGAGAAAGAAGTCAAATTGGACTATGTGAGTACTAAAGATTAGTTAGAAAACATATTCACAAAGCCTTTACCGAAGGATACTTTTGAGTATCTTAGGGAGAAGCTGGGAGTAATTTCCTTCCCTAATTCTAATTAGAAAAAGTGGAGAGAGCATTAGCCCTCAGTGACTGATGGATGGTTGACTACTCTACTTCAGGATTAGTACTGGTGCTTAATTGTTTAGCGCCCTTTGCCATTGATGTCAAAGGGGGAGTAGTATATAGTCATGAAAAATAGTATTAAAGGGGGATTACATACAGAATTAAGGAGGAGTAATATATAATAGTAAGGGGCAATAGTATTCAGTCATGGAAGTAGTTCAGTTGAGGAAATGGAGAATATTAAAGAATATTGTAGTAGATGGAGGATTCATCCTTGGGGGAGTTTTGATGAGGAAATGGAGAATGTTATAAAATAATTGTTCATTTGGATTGGTGGTTTTTTTCATTCCATATCTTGCCATCAATGCCAAAGGGGGAGATTGTTGGAGATTTGCCAGCAAGCCAATGCTAACTGTATGTTTGTCATTGATGACAACATATGGTAAGTAGCATGCGTGGAAGACTTATGCAATAAGATTTGATTATATGTATCATGGACATGTTATCAGCATGATATCATGGATGCAAAGGTTAATTTTTAGTATAGACAATTATGTAGCAGCTTGTGTCAGCAATGTTCTTGATAGAGTTACAGGTAGTGTTCTGTGAGTGATTGTTTGTACAGTTATCATGGAGCCTTGTGCATTTGGATATGTGATGGAGACATGTTAGTAATGTTACATTCATAGATCCAGAATCTGATGTGTGGTAGAAGTGAAGTTATGCAGTTGCTATTCACCAATTGAAGTTTCCTATGTTTATCCAGAAGAGCCGACAGAGATTATATTGGTACAGGAGTTGTGCCTATCATTTCGGTATGTGTTCTTGGATTAGTGATTAAAGAAGAGTTAAGAATGTCTGGTTAAGAGCACATGATGTAATTCAACTTGAGGATAAATTATCAGTTAATTTGGTAGAGCCGACTATGTGTAGCGTGCGTCTACACTTATTGATTTGGACAAGTCCCAGTTTGTTTTGTGTGCTTAATAGAGCCGACAAAGATGTTATTGGAGAGTGTTATTATTTATCTAATATGATTTCAAGGTGGTTCTCATAGGCCAACTTGATTATATCATTTAGAGGAAAGATACTTATAGCTGGTCATTTGTGATCGCTAGAAGCATGGCATGGAGATGAAAGTTTAGAGCAAAGCAGAGAGTGCAAAGTATTGTGTCATCAAGAAGAGGTCTATGTGACAGAGAAGAAAGAGTGTCCTATTCATTGGAATTGATTAAGATAGAAATTCTACCTTGTAGTTCACCAATATCCAGATATAGTGTGTATCTGTTATTCAGAAGGTTGTAGCCTTCACCCCTTTGAGCAGTGAGCTCTCAAATAGTGCGTCCTCGCCCCTAACAGGGCCAATCATAAAAGAATCCTAACAAGGTCCAATCTTTGACTAGGTCATTGTACTTATTGCATTGTAAATATCAACTCCTAACAGGGTTGTAAGATCTTCTAACAAGGATCATTATACACTAGTGTAGCTTATTTGTGGGTGTCAATTCCCACCGAGGTTTTTACCTATTTGGGTTTCCTCATAACCAAAATATTGGTGTTGTGTTCAAGTGTTCTTTCATTTTGTTTATGATTAAAGTTTAAATATACTTAATTGGATAAAGAATTGAAACTTGTAAATAACTTATTCACCCCCCCCCCCCTCTCCCCCTCTCAGTTATCTCTCGGGACTATTCCTAACAACGTTTACAACAAACTTTTCCTTTTCCATCACTTGCAATTTTATTTCCAAGAAATGAACCTTACATGCTAAACACAATTGTTTGATGTTCTAGGATATATAACACTTAGCATAATTAGGTTCAATTTGGAAATGACCTCTTTTTGGCATGTTTGAAGGAGTTTTTTTCAACACTTCCTTAGAGGTTTTACTTCATTGCAAATCCATGTTAGATAAGTGATGTAAAAATAATTAGTTTGTATCTATATCCTCTCCCCTTACCTTCACAAAACTTGGATGATGAGAAAGATCAAATTTAATTGGTTTTTCTTCTAGCGAGACCTATCTAGAGAGAAGCACTTCCTCTTTAGAGAACGATCTCAAACTGATAATTCCTCGATCGATATATAAACAAGGTGTTGAGAAAACTCTCACCTTATCCTCTCAAGCTTGGTTGATGCCTATTGAAGGTAGTCTGAGGTAGTTGAATATCCCTATGATTTTGGCATGATCAACTAGGCTCTTAAGTGATTCACACATGTACAAACTGATTGGAGGACACCACAGATCTTACTAGACGCCATTAATTCATAGGCCCACTTGATCTACCCCTGAAGGCTTGACAATCTTTGTGCAAGGAGGATAGTAACCTCCCCAAGACACTCACCATATTGTACCATCCTTGAGAATTTGGAGTTGGCTAATGCAACATTATTGATCCATTTTGTGGTCTGTAGTGGTCGTATTCTGATTAGCAATTGGGTGTGCCTAAGTTTGTGAGAAAATGTTTTTAAGTTAAGCACTTCCTTAAGGTAGAAATTTCTTGTGTGTGTCTTCAATGTTATGGGCCCTGTGAAAACATTTGTTCAAATATACACACTCAGAGTCACAAAGTCCTTTTTCCAAAGAGATTAAATTGTCACATGTTGTTCCCACAAGATTTCCTTGTCTCTTGTGGGATTGTTTTCTCACCATTTCCAAAAAGATTCAAAATTTTCCCAAAACCCGAGTCAAGGTACACTTACCATAGTCACTACCTAGCTTGGAAATATTTCAAAATTTGTTCTCATCATCACTCTTAGAGATTGAAAAACTTGGACTTGTGACCGATTCTGAGAAGCACAAGAAAGTGAAGTTACCAATAGCCTATGTATATCAAGAAAAGAAAGTTGCAGAACACAAACTCAAGGATCATCAACCTACCCTAACTGCAATCAAGGAAGAGAAAAAGTATCAATATAAGCTCAATAAAAATAACATACAATGCCAATGTCATGTAGTTTGGAGCATGATTTTAGATAAACAGTCACTTTGTTACCCTAGAAAGAGAGAACTAGTTAGCTTGTCACATATTGTATCCTTCCAATTCTCAAAAAAATGTCTTGATATCCCTATATTTTAGATCATCATTTATGCTCATCTATGTCATCCCCTTTAGATAACCTGACTTAGATCAAACCAATCATCCTTGATCAAAATCCAAAATCCAAGAATCAATCAAACCATCCAAGTCATCAACTTAGTGTCACATCTTTTTGAGTTGCTCAAATCCTTATCCTAAAATCAAAATCATCTTATAGCTCCACCCTTATGACTAATCATTGTCTAGGGTAGCTCATACTTATCTTTCTAGGCCTCATCATCTTGATCCAAATATTGGCTTGCATTGACAAGGATCCTATCTTCCAAAGATCACAAGTATATCTAAGGTCGACAATCTCACCCAATTTGATCTTAAACTAGAAAAAGGGTAACTCATTCCCATTTGGGACTAGGTAATCCTTAGCTCTTAGGACATCCCCATCATCCTAATCAAACCACCATCCAAACATCATTTAATCCATCCGGATTTATCCTGAGTCTTGCATTTATCCTTAGGTCTTCTTAGGACTATCCTATCCCCATCTTTAAGTTTCCTTAGAAACATCTTGCATTCGTCCACCACTACATCTTCATTTCCCCATCTTAAGACTTTCATTTTCAAGCCTACCAAGACACGATCAAAGAAGAGAAATGATATGGATCCTAATCTTGCCACTAGTTCTTCTGACCCCAAGGATCCTAACAACCCAATGGTGACATATGATCCACAACCATCTCAACTCGAGAATGTATGGGAAGATCCAACTGAAGCACCCACCACAGGTTCCATGGAAGCATTTATGAGTCATCCTGGAAATGTGAAAATGGTCAGCACAATCATATCCCAAAATCATTTTTCCATTTTGGAAAACTACATGTAGGAGGGTACTCCCATTCCACTAGGACCTCAACCCTTCAACCTCACAAAACCCCTACACATCCTTGTTGATGCCTACCTCACCATTGTCCAACAAATCATCAACCCCATCTTACAAGTATTTCAAGTGACCTCACCTATTGCAATCTAGTTCCACAAATCCCATCGTACACACAACAATGCAATCCACTCCTTTTTCCATCATGGGACCACCACCCCTACTTGTCGCATCTCAAGCCTCCATGAAAATGCAAAGCTCCACACAAACAATACCCCCAAATTTCATGAGCCAAGCCTCCACATTAGGACCACTCTTCTAGGGGAAACGCAAACACCTCCCTCTACTGCTCAAAAAATCTTCACCCAAGCACATGTTCCACCTGCCACTCAGATAACTTTTTTACAAGTGTCTCTCCCACCTTTCATCACTAGAGCACAATCCCAACAACCATTTTACATGATATGGATGCCATCTATAGGACCCCCCCAACCAACCATTCATATCACAAGTCCCCACTAGCACATCCACATTCCCAACTATCTCCACATCCCAACCTGCTATGAGGATAGGTTCTTCTTGGGGCCTTACTCAAGCATAAATGCATGCCCTAGGGATACAATCACAATTGCATTTATCCAAACCTACAAACAACTTTTCCATTCGTAGCACAACCACCACCACCATCGCAAACTATGTCTCTCCCCACATTTACTAATTATCTATCCATGCCACCTGCCACCTCTCAAAACATACCACCCCAATAACAGAAAATATCCTCACTTTTCCAACTATCCTACACAACCACCTCCCATCACCAGTATCCAAGGACCCATTCCACTACTCAAAAATGAAAGAATGCACCCTACTTACATCAACCAAACACAAAGTCAAGCACACTAGTAATCCACACCATTTCACCAACCTCCCCCACAACAATAGCATTTCCTTGCACAAAAACATCCCCTCATTCCCCAACAACAATAGACAACGCCTTACCCCACCTAGCAATATGCCTCCATAGTCCAACAAAAATATCTTCCTCAACATCCATTACAAAACCCACTCCAAGCCGCCTATGTAGTAGTTAAATCTCCCTTCCAAATCCCTCAGTATCCACCATAAAACCATCCATACTCACCTACACCTTGTGACCCCTTCCTAATGGGAGTACCCACTCCAACACCTGTTAACTCAGAATGGAAAGAGATGAAGAACGCTCTCAAGGAGCTCAAGGCTGGAACAGAAAGCAAGACCTTCAACTTTGAAGAGGTTTGTCGCTATCCCTTCGATAGGTCCATCACAACAATCCCCTTCCCCAAACACTTTGAGATGCCCAAGTTTTACAAATATCAGGGGAAGGGAGATCCATTCATCCATGTCAAGGAATTCTTCATGGCCTCCCAAGAGGTTTCTTACAATGAAAATTTCCTCATGGGCCTCTTTCCCAAAAGCCTACGACAAACTGCTATTGAGTGGTTCTAAAAAATACCCTATGGATAAATATCAACCTTTGCAAAGTTGTCTAAGAATTTCATAGAAAAATACACACACGACATAAAAAATGAGTTGTCCCTTTTGGAATTATGCAATTCAAAACAAAAGGGAGGTAAGAGCCTGGCTGACTATCTATAGAAACCTCTAGAGAAATGTCTCACAAATATCTTCATTGACAATCTACAGCCAAAGTTATCCCACTTCATGCATATGAATTGCATACAAGCCTATCAAGACATTAAGGGAAAAAGAATGGATATTGAAAGAGGCCTCTTAGATGACGGTACCATCAGGAATTATAAATAAAGCTCACAAGATAAGCCCAACAATGACTGGTCATGTTACTAGAATAAAAACAATAATGTCATTATAGATGGAGCTACGGACACCAAGAATGTCTAGGTTGTTGTGGCTGGTTTGCAACCACATATGCCATTGTATCAACATGTGCCCCCTTACCAAAAACTTGGGCCATCCTACCAACAACCCATGAAGCATTTCCAAAACCAAGAAAATCAAATCAACACTATATCAGTCACCCAAGGACATAATAAGTCACGCATCCAAAATAATTAGAAGTCCACATTCACCCCTCTCAGTGAGCCTTTGGACGTGATATTCCATCAAATGGCTAGTGCAAACTTGATCGTTTATCCCCAAACCTAGCCATTCAATGAGTCAACCCCCAAGCCAACATGGTACAAGGATAATGAGTACTTTGATTATCATCATGTTAAGGGATGTGCCAATGTAAAATGCATGAAGCTCAAGCATTATGTGTAAGATCTCATCAATAAAAAGGAGATCACAATCGATGCACCTACCCAAGCGTTACCCAATTCCAACCTCCAAATATACCAAAATGGGTTTCTTCAACACAACGCTAGCAAGATCACATTCAATAATAATCCTCCACCCCAGAACCAAAGCAAAGGCAAGGAAGGTGACCATTTTGATGGGAAAGACTACACAACTACTTATATCAACTATGATAAGTTTTTCGGATGCATATTCCAAGTTGATCCCATAGTCAATATCATACATGTTAAAGGTGCATAAAGTCAGTGTGTGGTCACTGCTCGTAGGGGTAGAATATTTGTTGTTGGTGCCAATACATCTTCCATATCCAATACACAATATAATCACCTGGAACACCTTGGGAATACCCCTGCCCAAATATCTATCCTTGACCTTCTCCGTACATCACCTATCCACCAGGAAATCCTCAATAAATACCTCCAAGAGGTATGTGTCCCCATGGACATTAACACTATCCAGTTTGACAACCTTGTGGGACATCAATCTATATCTTGTGCTCTCTCCTTCAAACCATCATACATACCATTCGTTTAACCTTATCAAAATCTCCCTCTCCACATCTTCGTAATGGTAAATGACTTCGCTATCAAATGGGTCATGATAGATAATAGTTTGGCCCTTAACTTGTGCATAATAAAATTCATCCAACAAGTGGGATACACAAAAGTTGATATATCACATGAAGTCATCACCATCAACACCTACGATAACTTGGAGCGTACCTCATAAGGTACCATTTTGTTGCCCATCAAACTGGGCCTAGAAATTCAAGAAACTATTTTCCATGTTGTTGATCTTGATCTTCCCTACAACATCCTCCTCAGCCGACCATGGATTCATTCCATTAAATCTATCCCATCCACCTACCATCAGTGCATTAAATTTCCACATCGGGTCACTTAAATCACCATCCATGTTGATCCCCAACCATTTGCATGCTTTTGTGCATTGGAAGCATCATTCCCCACTATACCCATTGTCCTAGAATTGATATTGGCACTTCACTCACCAACTCATCCTGATCCCACTATGATCCATAGATGATCCTAGCCTCCACTCTTTCTACTATCAAGATAAACAACAGGGGTTACGATGAATACTGTTTGACCGATGCCTTCACAGTAGGGGCCCTTCCTCTTGATCCACATACCCAAGGGTTCCCATGTCACCAAAACACACCCCTTCAAGAAGAGTCTGAATTTAATCAAATGGGGCCATCCACATTCATGTCACATGGCATTATGAATAATCAAAAAATGGACCCTGATATCAATAGATGGTTGTATAAAGATCCCCCACCTCCTGACACCGAACTCCTTGGGTACTTCAAAGATAAATACCCTGCATCATACAAATGGGCTACAAAACAATGGAACTATCAAGGTGGAGGTCTAGGACCCAAAGAAGGTGGTGTGAAAGACCCCTTAAAAGCCTCACAGAATTCAAGACATCAAGTCCTTGGATTTAGCACCCCTTTCCTGCATATACAAGGCCATGATACCACAATCGGGGGAACCAACACGCCCAACATTGCCCTCCTAAATATCTAGGATGAAATCGTAGAAATTGAAGACATCCTTGAAGAGGAAGTGAAAAAATATTACGATGATATATTCAATGATGAAACCTTCCTAATAAAATCTATCCTCCACCAACTCACCATCAATCTGATCAACCTCCCTCTCACCCATCCCAAACTCATAGACTCGGACCAACCAAGCATGGCACACATTGATGAGTTCTGAAGTGAAGAAGTAATCCTAAGATTCATAGGATCATTAGATCAACAACAAGACTTGGGGGCATGATTCAGAACATTTCTACAAGCTGGACCCCAAGGGATACTTTGGGGAAGAGGAAGTCTTTAGCCGCAAAATTAAAAATGAAAAAGAAAGCCTTTTCATGAAAACCCCTCTGGAACACATTCTAACTCTAAAAAAGAAAAAATAAAAGGCATATCTTCTAGTGAAAACCTCTCTAAGGTGCTAGAATATGAAGACTTTCCTCTTCCTCTTATCCACGATCACAGACCAGAGAACTCCTCCATATTCATTGAAGACGCCAAGTCCATCAACTTGGGAACTAATGAATGTCCATGAATAATATACATCACATCATCCCTGACTGAAGGTGGGGACATAGATTTCATGACACTTCTCCAAGAAGCAACCATAAATTTGGCATGGTCATATACTCACATGCCTGGGTTGGATCCCAACTTGGTCATTCATCACCTTGTTGTGGACCCAAGTACAAAACCAGTCAAGAAAAAGCTTTGCAAGATGCATCCCAAGGTAGCCCTATTGGTTAAATTAGAACTTTAAAAAATCCTGCAAGAAAAAATCATCTAAGCTATTGATTATTCAGAATGGATCTCTAACATGGTGCTAGTAACCAATCCATCGAGGGAAATTAGGATCTGCATGGACTTTAGAGACCTTATCAAATCATGTCCAAAATATGACTTCCCCCTTATAAACATAGATATGATCATTGACCTCACAGCTGGCCATGAGATGCTATCACTCATGGATGACTTCTCAGGGTACAATTAGATCTGCATAGTAGAGGAAGACTGACATAAGATAGCATTTACAACACCATGGGGCACCTTTTTTTATAACATGATGTCATTCGATTTAAAGAATGTAGGAGCTACTTATCAAAGGGACATGACAACCATATTCCATGACATAATACACAAGATACTTGAAGAATATGTGGGTGAAATTCTAGCAAAATCAAAGGCACAGTTGGAACACCTTGATATCCTTGAGCATGTGTTCAACCATCTACATCATTATGTCTTAAAACTCAACCCAAAGAAATGTGTTTTCAGCGTAACATCAGGTAAGATATTGGGATTCATTGTATCATGGAGAGGCATTGAGATTGATCCCAAGAAAGTCAAGGCCATAATGGAAATGCATCCACCACACACAATCAAGAAGCTAAGGAGCTTACAAGACAAACTACCATTAGTCCATATATTCATATCATAGTTGGTCGACAAATGTCAACTGTTCACACATCTACTTTGCAAGAAAACCAGTTTCAAGTGGGATCCAATCTGTCAATGGAATTTTGAGAAACTCAAAGAATACTTGGCCAACTCGCCCATTCTTTTGCTACCAACACTAGGATGCCCTCCCATCCTATACATTTTAGCAACTACAACAACACTAGGGGTACTATTGTCTAAGCTTGATGATAATGGCAAGCAAAGAGCCATCTACTACATCAGTTGACACTTGTCGACTATGAATTGAACTATTCTCCTATGGAGAAGGCATGTCTTGCAGTGGTTTTCACCACATAAAAGTTCTGGCATTACATGCTTAGCCAGACCATAAGACTAATTTCTGAATTGGACCCACTCAAGTACCTTCTTTCAAAAGAAACACTTATAGGACAGATGGTGAAATGGGTCATGCTCCTAAGAAAATTTGACATCCAATATATAAACAAAAAGGCCATAAAGGGGCAGGTCATTATAGATCAGCTAGGTGAGGCACCTCTAGTAGATGCATATCCATTGGTAATGGAATTCCTTGATGAACATCTATGCATGGTCAAAGAACAACCAACATGGAAGCTACATTTTGATGTTTCTTACACATCTCAGGGATCAAGAGCAGAAATCCTCTTTGTCACACCTCAAGGTGACTACATCCCTCAAATCATTCAAATTGGGATTCCTCTATACCAATAATATTTCAGAATATGAGGCCCTCATCTCAGGCCTCAAGACAACTATCCAATGGAATATCGCAGAGCTACAACTGTGTGGAGATTCACAACTCATCATCAAAAAGGTCCTAGATGAGTTTCAAACTAAAGACGACAAACTATTACCCTACAAGGAATTGGTGGACAAAATGAAAGAGAAACTCCTAAATCTACAATTCACATAGCTACCGAGGCTACAAAACAAAGTTGCAAATGCCACGGAAACCATCGGGTCTTTTTTTTAGGAGTATGTATCTTTGGCATTGTTGTCAAAGAGGGAAAATATGCTATAATTGATGATTATAGATAAATGAAAAAGAGGGAGCATAAGAAAAGGAGAAGCTGGAGAATTGAATTATAAGCAAGGAAAGAAGATAAAGTTCAAACGGAGAAAAGGACAAAACATATTAACTGAGAAGATTGAAAATTAGAGAGATACAATTGACAAGTGTTGTCATCATCAATTGACAGTGTTTCCATCAATGCCAAAGAGGGAGAATGTTAACTGATGGTGATGATGATGAAGACCGACAGAGGTCAGAGGTATACAAGACTGTGGAAGGATTAGATCAATTATTATTTTTCATTGATGTCAAGAAATTGATTTTTGGTTTATATTGAGTTTCCATATCATTCAGAGTATGATATAAGTTGAGTGAGTTAAGGAAAAAGAATAAGTGAAAAGTTGTGAAGTTGAAGAACTTAATTGGGTAGCTAATAGAGATCATACAATGATAAGGTTATATTAATTTAGATGTTTTCTACTTTACATTTGATTATATCAAGTCGGTAAACAAAATAGTTTGGTCACCAAGCAGGAAGAGTCATTCAGTAAAAGGAAAGTAAGTTTTGGTAAAGAGGAAGAAAGTCAAGACACCAAGTACACAGAGTTAGTTACCAAGTGGAGCAAATAGAATTTTGGTTGAAGGAAAAGAAGTTAGCCACTGAGCAAGGAACAAAAATTAAATACAAGGATCGGAATGAAATTTAATGATGAGCCACAATAATCTAGAAGATTCCAAGGATGAGGAAGAGTCAGTTGAAGAGATCTACAATCGGGAAAATTTAAGGTGATGATCTATGGTAAAGATTAAGAGGCAAAAGTGAAGGTACAAATTCCAATAAGAGTTCAAGTTCTGAGGTGATGATAAAATGTTTTTTTGAGTTCCACATTCATTAAATTAGTTCAAGAGGATGATCTGAAGGTTGAGAATAAACAGAGGAAAATGTAATAAAGGATATTAAGAGGAAAAATAGAGTCTATATAAAGGATGAAATTGAATGGAAAATAAGCTGGCAAGTTGAAGGATGGATGTGTAACCGAGTGATGTAGTGAAGAAAAAAAAGGTTAAAATCTGAGTCTGCAAGTAGAGATTGATGAAGTGTTGAGGCCAGTGGATAGTGATGGAATGAAGTGAAGACAAAGAGTGCATAAGGGATTTGACTAAGAAAGATGTAATTGCATATTTATAGATCAAGTTTTATACTATTGCTTATTAACATTTGTAGCAGAAAAAATATCTTAACCGAGTGGACTTAATAGTCTTATTGTAAATCCTTGAGAAAGGTGACATTCTAGAAGAGTGTTTAAATAACTTTAATCAAGCCTTTCCTAATAGGGTGAATATCCTAACAGATCTGAGGCAAATCTCCTAACAGGGTCACATTTAACAATGTGCATTGTAATCATTAACAAGATTGGATTTTAATTGAGCATACTTCAAGAGAGTATTTCTTTGGTGGGTGACAATTCCCATAGTGGTTTTTCCCAAAGTGGGTTTCCACATTAAATACTAGTGTTATATGTGTTGAATGCTTATAGTGAATGTTATTGTTGAATGATAAGTTAATTTATTGTTGTCGGTCAATACTGAAGTTTGTCTGACCGAGTTGAATCAAAGTTTAGTTTTAAGGTGTAAAGAATCACTTATTATTGATTCACCCCCCTTGCAGTAATCCAACACATATAAATTTCACGGCCTTTGTACCATTGATGGGACTATTGGTGCATTTTTAAAATTTTGAAATCTTTTGTACATATCTTTGTATGAGTGCTTGTGCTAAAATAATTTACCCACCATTAATGAACCTCTAAAGCCTACCATAAATATTTTCGATAATTTTCAAATTGAGCATTCAAAGGGTTTTGTTGAAGTCAAAAATTGCAGAAGAGGAACTTTTGAGGCAATTTTTTGGGTTGACACCATAGTTTCAGAGCTTAAGGTCAGCTGTAATTTGGAGTGTCCCAAATTATTCTATAGCAGAGATGGGTTTGTTGAGAAATTATTTATTGTTGAAAGGAATAAATTGTCTAATTAGCCATGGGAGGGCCACCTATAAGACATGAGCTAATAGACCATACAATGTTTCTTCAAGACCAAATATGTTTTCATCCATTCAGAGAAAATGGTTGGTTGGGTTATTTCCTAAAGTTGAACAAGTTTGATAATGGCGTTGCCTATGAATTCATGCAGATATTTTCAGATGGGCACCCTAAAGTGAAAGGATTGAGAGTGGAAGCAACAAAGTAGAGGGTTGTAGAGGTTATTGGTTTTCCAACTATAATTAATCCATACCCTTAAATTCATGATGCAAGGTCAACCATGGCACATTTCACACACCCGAAAGATGGTCATCTTGAGGTGGATAAGCAAGGTACTAAAATATTGTCACTTCCCCCTATTTGGAAAGAGGTAGTTGTGTATGTCATTAGATACTTAACCTATGAAGGGAGGTTTTCTTGTTTACACTCTATCCATTTTAATTTTTTGAGTTATTTAAGACATGGATATCTAGTCAATGTTCCTAATTACCTTTACAATTTTCTCTTATTTAGTGCTAAAGAAACTAAGAAAGGGAAACCTAATTCAGTGACACATCATAGACTGATAAAAAAATTAGAACATTGTTTAAGATCCCTCCAATGAGTGGGGAAGATTTTTTTGTAGCCAAAAGAGTGCATATTGGTGACCTAGGGCCTATGGGCAGGGAAGTTATGGAAAGAGTAGAAACTTCTAAGGGATTTATAAAAATAACCATCACATCCTTTCCCTCTAATACATCTCCTAAAAAAGAGTCTTCCATAGTCAGAGGATCGCCTAAAAAAGAACCCTCATATCCTACTACTATGAAAGAAATCCCTACTACAATGCCCTCTTCTTCAACCCAGACACCTATAAGAACCAGAGATGCAAGAAATAGATAAAAGGGAAAGGGTAAAGTGAGAGAGTGCATAGTAACCCACTGAAGAATAGACTCTTGAGTCTAGTCCACCAAGTTCTAAGAAAAGGAAGAAGCAAGAAACTCAATCTCCTGCAGCATTTGGTCCTATAGCTGAGAGTTCAAAGAAAAAGGGTCATGCAGCAACTGCTAAGAGCCTTGTGAGAAGAAGCTCTAGGTCAAACAAAAAGGAATCAAAACATGTTGAGGCTGCTTCCATGACTTCTCCCATGGACACTTCTATTGTAGGCCCTAACACATCACAAGAAGAAATTCATGTTGAAGAAAGAACTCAATCTCCATCTCCCATTGAGAGTGAACATCAAATAGGAGAACAAAAGGAGACAGTGGAAATTGAATGAAGAAAAGAGGATTCCCCTATCTCTCCCTTTGAATCTTCTCTTAGGGAGCTATATAAGAAAGAGTTGAGAGTAGAATCTTCAATCATGCAACAGTAGGAAAACATTCAAGAGATAAGAAGCCAACCAGTAGAGGATATTGAAATGGAGGGGTTTTGACAATCTTGTTGGTGCACTTGTATGAATGGCATCTCTAGAGGTAGATAAGATAATTTCTCCATCTAAAGTAAATGATTATCAACAAGTACGAAAGGAGGATCAAGGAGAGGAAAAATAGGAAGATGATAGACAAGAGCGTCAAATAAAAGAAATGATCGCTAGTACAGGTATGAGGACTCAGGTCTATAGTCACACTCCTTCCTATGTGACGTGCCATTCTATTTATTTATATTTTCATGAGGATGTACAATACAAACAAAGTGAGTGGGGATTCGAAAAAGAGAAAATGCAAAAAATTATTGAAGCCTAGAAAAAGGAAGTAGATAATTTAAAATACAAGGTTGAGACCATCACAGATATTAGCCCATAGCTAATGGAGTGTAGAGGACCACCCATATTTTATGCCTTATGTCTTAAGGAACAGTATTTATTATGTAGGCTAATGAGGATAATAAAAGATCTCAACCCTAATCTTGACACTCCACATAAATTTTATGATGTATTCCAAAGTTCTCTTGCAGTTATTAGAAATTTACTTTGTGAATTGTACCTACACAACTATGCAGTACCCTTAGATATAGAGTGGAACCCTTTTCTCTATGTGGGGGACCTACATCTGAGAGATCTTATGAGCTAGATTAAAAATGAATTAAGCCTTAGTGAACAGCTTAGAACCTATAGGGGAGAAAAAGAAATACCCCACTACCTCTAAGGCCTGAAACTGGAAATTCTAGGCCTTTATACTACACTTTATTAAAATTGACATATGACCTTCCCATAGATAGTTACAAAATGAGGATCCTTCCTCTTAGAGAGGAGGTACACAGAGAATTTTATGCCATGGCAGGAAAAGGTCAAATGGTAGGTCCAATTCAGATACAGAGATGGAATAGGTTGACCATGGAATTACATAAATCAAAACCACATAGTGTGGTCAATTTATGTGTTGTTGTGCAAAGAGCACTGAGGTATATTCAGATGGGGAGGATTAGGAATGAGAATTGGTTACCATTAGCTTGGCATCCACTTATTCTAATTTGGCCACTCTACAACTGTAGTACAATAGAACTAGGGTATAATGAGGAGTTAGAGAATGCTCATTGGCGTAGGTTGGAAGGAAAAAAAGGTTTCTTTTGGAACTTAGCTAATGGAGGCAAGGGACAAAGCATAGTTTTAGATTTTAGATTTTACACCCAAGTGAGGAATTTTTTAGTGTTGGAGGACCAGCAACAATCTTAGTAGGGGAAAATAATGAGCTCATATGATGGCTCACTTTTGTTATGATATTTTGATCCATGTTGTTGTAGTCTTGAGTCATAGGTGTTTTATTGTTTAGTCTTGAGACCTTGTTTTATACTTTCAGTTGGTTCATGGTTTCCTACAACACAAAGACTTAAGTTTCCATATATAGGTTGGACATATTCCTCTTTATATTACATAATGTTATAAAAGAGGAATATGTCCAACCTATATATGGAAACTTAAGTCTTTGTGTTGTAGGAAACCATGAACCAACTGAAAGTATAAAACAAGGTCTCAAGACTAAACAATAAAACACCTATGACTCAAGACTACAACAACATGGATCAAAATATCATAACAAAAGTGAGCCATCATATGAGCTCATTATTTCCCCCTACTAAGATTGTTTAATTGTATATTTACTCTTGTCATAAATGAATAAATTTTGTGTATGGAATATGATTTTCTTGTTAACATTTGTGATGTAGAACATTAAAGGAAGGATGATCAGTTAGCACCCAATCAATTAAGACTTTGAATACCTAGTCATGCAATAGATGAAGCGGGCACTGAATTATTCTAAGGATAAGGAAATAACAGCTTATGGGGATCCAGTCAAGAATCTTATCTTAATGTAGAGAAAATCTAGGAAGTAGTGGGTACTAAATTTGTTCCTCCTGTTGTTGAATGATTTTTCTTGTTCCTAATTTCATGGATGTTTCTGCTCCTTCCTAAGCTGCACAATAATTGAAAATCCACCTATTTTTAAGGTGAAGATTAGTTAGGTAGTTAGTTAGTTTCCCTTATAAATAAGTAACTTATCTCCTATGTGAGAAGTAAGCAAAAAAGAAGATGTATGTTCAGTTATCTTAGAAATATACAATTTTTATTCAAGTGCAGTTTTCCTTATGAATGTGATTCATCTTTTTATGCAATATTAATAAAGGAATGGAGTTTTAAGAATAGGGGTGTGTGATTAAGTTATGGACGTACTCACTCAAGGGAGCCCACTTGGTGAGTAGTCCCTAGTTAGATTAGAATTAGTTCCAGTAGTATTAAGTTACAGTTTTGGATTTGATCTGTTCCTGCAACCATTGGAAGTCATTTCCTGTGATTGCTCCTGCAACCAAAGAAGACAATGTAGTTCCTTCTTTACTTGAATTATTTCAATGAGTTTGGTTTATTATTTCATTATAAAAAGCATTTAATTTAATTTAATTTCAATAATTACTTTCTTTTACCTTAGAGTTAGAATAGATTTAGTAGGAACTTAGTGCACATATTGCGATGACTCATTTCAAGTTCACATCCTTGGGTTGACATGCAAATGAGTCCTCATCATGAGGATGATAGTTGTTCATATAGGAAATCCAATCCATGAGATGAGTGTTTTCACCTAGTTATTAATCCAATTGTGAAGTCAAGATCTCCCCCACATCCCCCCTCATCCATAGCTTCCCACCAAAATTCCCCACCACAGACCCATATTCCCTAGGTGTTCCATTATCGCACGTGCACATTTGTACTACTATCCAAATATCTAAGATTTATACATACTAAGTTGTATATATTTTCCTCTTAATTGTATATATTGGTCCCTCATATTATATAAATTGGTCTTTCATCTTGTACATATTGGTCCTTCAGTTGTATATATAGATCCCCCTATTGTATGATAGTGTCAGTCAAGCACTCGTGTCAATCTCATAGTCCCATATCTATCTTCCAATCTTCTATCATTCCTTTTCACTCCACACCATGATTGCAATCAGGACCCACTGTCAATTTCCCCCATCCATCGCCATTCACCATCATCCAGCATCAATTATGCATCACCTAAGTCAATTTTGCATCTCCCTATCACAGTGCACCATCTTCCTAGCACACTAAGCTTAATCCCACCATACTAAGCTTTACCCCGATAAATTGATCTTCTCATAGACACGGTGACTATGAGAGTTTTAATAAATCAATATCAAGATCGAGTTTCTAGGTTATTGTTCCTTTCACATCTATTTCCAGCGACTGACCGTTTGACACTCAAACAATCTTTTCCCTTCAGGATGCATCCTTTCTAAGTCATCTTATCAAATCCTCCACACAATCTCGTTCATGGAAATAACTATGGACCGAATGACTGCTTGGTCATGAGGCCTTTTTGTTGATTTATCTTTGTATTTCCATGGAACCTACTCATGATTGCCTCAATCTTCAATATCTTGGTATATTTTGAATGGTGTCATTGGAATATGTGTCATTTGCAGTATGATCTATTCCTTGGTACTTTAGTGCATTTGTGTTGGTTATGGTTATGGTAATGCATGCCTTACTAGAAGCGGGGTTTCTTGCACTTCCACCAAGTCCCTCAAAAATCTTGGGTGTACTAGGCCTCCTTATGAGTGTCATGGCATTAATTCCATCATGACTATTGATCTACATCTATGTTCCGAAATCTACCTCTTTTTTCTGAGAGCCTAGTCCACGTAAAGGAACTATGTCATCTGTGTTTTGTAACACATGGTTCATACCTCCTCTTGCAAAATCAAACTAGGGTGTGCTCTCAGACATTAACACAATATAACCCCCAAATCTATTAGTTAGGATGCATTTGTTGGATTCATTCTTGTGTTGTGCATTTTTATTTTGGAAAGGCTTCTATTTATCCACTATCCCCCCAATCCTAGCTAGCTAATTGTCCCATCCCCTCTTCCTTTTTTGATAAAATTACCAAAAATTTATTTTTTGCATGATTTTCTCGAGGGGGCACAACCTCTCACCATTGTCGCTTTAGCATGACTCCTAGGCACCTAGTTTTGTCTTGAGAAATTATTTTCTTTTCTTTGGCATGACACCACTTGTGATGCCACATCAAAGAGGGACAAAATGTACGTATCCAAAATAGTGTCCTTATAAATTAAATTTAATTTAATTAATATTCTCCTTAGCATTATAGTCAGTTTTAATTAATTAATTATATTTTCTTTATTCAACTATCTATTTAATTAAATAGATTCACTTCCTTTATTATTTAAATCTGATTTAAATACTTCCCATAATGTGTTAAATTTTATTTAATGCATTACCCCCATAAATCCCCTTTTAAATAAGTTTGTGTTTATTTAATTCTACACATCTTAATATTCTTCTAAGCCTTGATTAATTTAAATCTAATTTAAACTTAATCCTATCCCCAACCAAGAAACCTAGCCTATAGCCATAACCTCATTTTCTAAACCTACTCCTATTGATAATCACCCACTAATCCCACTTAAAAAGTGATTCCTAACCTCATTAGTACTAATGAGTTTATCACACATGTGTGAGAAACTCTTCCCAAGGAAGCCCCCAAACTTCCTTAAATTCTCCAACTCCCTTCTGACAACTTTGTCTCTCACTCCTTTCTCCAATGTTGCTCACACATGTGTGAGAAACCATGAGCCCTTCAAACCTTAAATGCCTATCTTGTCTCAAGTTGACTTTTTACATGGCCATCCCCTTTATCCTATTTCTCTCCTATGTGGCTCCTATGTGGGTACCACATAGGTGCCACCTCATCCTTGCTCCAAAAATCTATAAATAGGACCCTTGCTAAGAGTAAACCATCTTCATTTGTGCATTGTTATCATTCTAGTTTACTTCTATAATTTTAAGAGAATTTTAGAGTTATCATAATAATCTTATTTTTTTAGTTTGAATCTTAAACCACATTATTATGTTGGTAAAAATGAATCATTGTTGATTTCTTAGATGCATATTACTTGTTGTTCATAGCTTGAATCTTCATCATCTCCATTGTTAGAAGCTTACAGATTAATTCCTCATACTAGTTCTTGAGTTCTTCCATCACCCATTATCTTGCATTTGCAGTTTCATCCACCATCAAGAAAACAATCACTTGGGGATTAATCTATTTATGTTTTTAGAGAGAGCACACCCACATCTCCAAAAGAGAGAAAATCAAACAAGCCTTTACGGGTGCACTTGTTTAAGCTCTATCAGATGTTGTGAAGAGTCTTTATATTTTTCAAGTTTTATACATGTTTTGAATCTATAATGTGCTAACCCACTAACGTTTGCATGTTTAAGCTTGTTCCACATAGGTTGAGGATTTCATCACACACACCATGTTTTATTATTTTCAGTCTGCATCAATTCTTCATCCATTACTTTTATCCAATGTTCATCTTTGCATGCTTCATTCACATCCTTAGGTTCAATCTTTGAAATCAAACAATACTCAACTCTATCTTCAACAAATATTCTTCTATTTTGAACACCTTCATTTCTATCTCCTAATATTTGACTTTCAGAATGATTCAATCTTTACATACTCGAGAATCTTAGGATTTTATTGAATTTTAGACTCTTGTGTTCTTTCTTTAGCACTTGCACTAGTTTCTTCTTCATGAGGCACTACAATGATCTAAACTTGATTCTGGGTTTGAGGTTGCTTTCCTTGATTTGTATTTTCATCCTAATCATCTGAATCATATCTGCAAGATCTAGATTGTCTCTATTTTTTTCATCAAACTTGACATTTGCACTCTCAACTATCTTCCTCGGTCTATTATTATAACATATGTATGCCTTTCTTTTTATTGAATAACCAAGAAATATTCCTTCATCACATCTAGCATCAAACTTTCCTAAATCTTCATCCCTCTTGATATAACACTTCCAAAAATTCTAAAATATCTAATAGTAGGAACATACTACTTCTTGATACTCTCCCAAAAAGATTCTTCAATGCATCTCAAGTGACACTCTATGTGACTTTTCCAAAGAGAGTAGTTTGTACCATCAAATCTTAGACTTTCCTTCTTGTAATTTGTCATCTCAGGTCACCTCAAGTGATTAAACTTATTCAGAGGAACCATCTCTGATATCAATTGTTGAAATAGGGCAGACATCTTGGACAGGGGTGAATTAGTTGTCCTAATACTCATACAACATACAAAACATTAACCTAATTCTCATATCTGATAAGTAACCATGAAAGCATAAATCAACCACACAATATGAGCACACATAACATAAAGATTTTTGTGTGGAAGCCCAGTCAAGGGAAAAACCACAATGGGGATGAACCCACGAGATAAGTATACTCTATTAAAAGTATTATACCCTATTAGGATTATTACAATGGGAATGCATAGCATTGAGGCACACGGCCTAGAGCCCACTTCTCAAAATAAAAAGGCTTACTACCCAAGGAAGGTTCATTGTCTTACAACAAATATGGATTACATCCATAGATTATGAATTGTATAATAGCATCTCCTTTATGCTTGGATTAGTTCCATTGAAATACAATACAAATTTTTTTTCCACACTTCTTCTCCTTCAAACTATATAAACATTCAGCTCACTCGCACATCCACACGATCTCAACAAATACAAGAATTATTACATTTATTTATACATTACATCAACCTATCTTTCTAAGGTCAGCCCAACACTCACCACCTAATTAAAAAAATATAATCATACTAAATTCAACAAAATATGTAGACCAAGAAACGTCATCCAAGGCATAGCATGAACCAAGATCTTCTTCCTTGAGCACGATACACTTCCAAAAATTATGCCTCAAATATTTTCAACACTCTACAAACATCTAGTCGACCAAGAACATGAAGAATATTGGTCAACATACCAATGGAAATCATCAATTGCATGCATAACGTATGTGGACCAACAACACAAAAAGAACATGATCTAGAAACATCCACAAGCATCATGAATAGCCATAGAGACATCTGTGTCAACACAAATTTTGGAATCTTCAGCATCATCATACCGAACCTCAAAAATATTAATTATAATGATTGTCATCCTTGAAAAATCACTTTCGGGCCTCCAAATCATGAGCCTTTTGAATTGAGGACACACATCAATATCCCAAACATGATACATAGATCCACGAAGCAAGATATTACAATGCAAAGAAACACATATCAAAATATTGTCACTTTTTCACCACTAAACAATTGAAAAATCAGTCAAAATACAAATGCACATAACTCACTAAAATCTTCATGCGAACCTCTGAGACTTGAACTGAATTAGCTACAGACAACCCTCTACAAACTCTTAATATCCAAAAACTCTGATCTTCAACATATTGTACAAATGAACTCATTGAACTTCACTGCAACGTTGTCACAAATAGAGAATATGTTGATAGCAATGACAACACATCTTTCAAGCACATATTAGCATGTCTTCCAACAATGTATGTGTGGAATACTAACCACCATACCTCAACACACACAAATACATAGAGAGCACAGACTAACCAAGAAAATGGGAAGAAAACACAAGAGGACAATTGAACATGAGAAAATAGAGCTAAAAGAGAGAAGAATCAAATGGCTAGTTGAATCCCCTCAACCCATAGCTAAAGATCTTTAAGCTTGGAGATGAAAAGCATGAGACCAAAAAGTTGGCCCCTATCATATATTTCTCCACGGTTGAGAAGTAATAAATGGATTTGTTGAAAGATCTTTAAAAAGGTTCAAGAAAATAACAGGTGTAGAGCAATGCTCATGGCCTAATTCTTAATGACTTGATTTGATCCAGCTCGGGAATAGCAGTGAGTGGTGATGCCACCTCTCACTCCAATTTCACTCACTAATGATTTCAATGTAGTTGAAAATTTCTCAATCTTCTAATAGTAATGGAGAAGCTTATGTAGACCCCTTTAATAGGCTCTTAATTCTCCATTATAATTTAACTATTTTTATTTTATTTTTATTTTAAATGGTTCTTATGATTTACTTATTAGCTAATTAACGCAGTCAAGGCTGGTGGATCCAATTAAGGACAGACCGACCTTGAAGCCAAACCAATATGTAGTGGAAATACACAATAACAATAGCAAATCTGAAATGAAACAAAAGTCTTTATTCATCAAATCACTGATTACATGCAATGTGTCAACTTGTAAGGCCTTCCCGGTTGCGGCCAATTACAATGAAAGTAATAGTCTACAAGATCTCACAAGATCCAAATCTTTTCCACAACATCAGCATTCAGCTAGCCCAGGTTTATAACACACAGCACACTGGTAGGCACCCAGGAAAGATTTAAACTTGTACTCAAACTTCCAAGCAATCTTCCTGCTCCTAAGCTCGCATGCTACTAACCTCCCTTCCCACTATCTCCTCTCCCCTAAACAACTACCCAAGCATCCTATAAATATTGATTCCTAGCCACAAATCGGCTAATGAAACAATTAACCCTTACAAACAAATATCAAATGCTAAAACATCAATCGGCTCTCACATAGCCTTACAAAATAAATAAACTCTCAAAGATGGCCCCAAATGGTCATCAGATCCGCATAGAATAATGCAACACGCCAGATCAAGGTCCCCACATGTCCAATAGTCAATCCATAACATGATGAGTGTGACCCAAAATAAATGCATCAGTTGGCCAAGCCGATCTAACAAAACAATCCAGTCAGTAAGCAAGAACACCAAGAAACAGAAGAAATAATCGAGCACCAGTCGACCGACCATGCTAGGCATGACCGAGCAATGCAGTTATCGTCGAGCGCCAGAGAACCGACGCCTTCAGTCACCGAGCATTCTTCAAAGACCGAGCACCCCGATAACTACATAAACCGAGCAACCAGTCTCCCAAACCGATCAAGAACTCCACCAAACCAAGATCAAAACCAACAATCTACCTTCAAAGACAAACATATTTTTGGTTGATACAGGATTGCCCAGAATCCTAGGATGATCCTGCATCAGACACCCCAGGTAAGAAAGATTTTCTCATAAGGAAATCAGGAACACCTCAAGGGAATTAGAACAGGTATGCCGAATCTGTTCTTCACCCATATCTCTTCTTGTCCTTCATCCCATGTAGTCTCCACTTCATTCATTGTCTCACGTAGAAAGTCAATTTGTCTTCCACTTTATTTACCTCTCTGGTCGGCAATTGATAGCAACTGACTCTGACCACTACCAACCACATCAGTGCCTCGGTAAGGTTCATCTCTTCCAGACTCTTCAATCAACTCAGTATCATATGCATCTCTCTGTGTCACAAATATCACCATCTGTTGTACCATCTCTACCAGCAAAACCATCTATTTCTTAATCTCAACAAACTCTTTAGAGATATCATTCTCCTTCTCCTCCAAACTAGACTTAACAAGAATAGGTTTATCAACCTTGTGCTCCTGAGGTTTGTCATAAGGACAACACTTGATAACTCCACATCCCTTAACCCATGTCTCCTGTAAAGGTATCAACTTTTGTCTAGCCCCCTCATGCCTAACCACATAGGTATTAGCATGACCATCAAACAAAACATTCTTGTCAAACTGCCAAGGTCTACCTAAAAAAAGATGACAAGCATCCATAGGCAATACATCACACAATATCTCATAAAGGTAAGATCCAATCTGAAACTTAACCAATCATTTTTCTTCAAATCTAACCTTAGAAATATCATGTATCCAACTAATTTGATAAGGACTAGGATGTTTCCTTCTTTCCAAATTCAACTTACTAACCATTTCATCTGAAACAAAGTTTTCAAAACTGCCACCATCAACTATGACATTACATACCTTATCCTTGCACTTACATTTGGTTCTAAACAAATTTCTTCTCTGCACCGGTTCAGGAACACATGCAGCTAATCTCCTAGTGACAAGACATTCACCTTTCTCAGGAACATTCTCAATGTCTTCTTCAGCAGCTAATGCAACTCTTTTCTTAGGACACTGCCAACTTCTATGACCAGCTTCACCACAGTTATAACAAGTGCCGGTGAACTCATTCTTCCACCTTCCTCTCTGTCCAGTATTCTTAGTGACTTGACCACTGCTAGATCCTACATCAGTCAGGATTCTCTATCACATTACTCTCAGCAACTGTCTCACCAATTTTACCACCTCGGTTCCTATTGTTTTGTCTTCCTTCATACTTCTTATTCAGCCTCTCTTCAATCTTCAATGCCATCTGATAAGCATCATCAATTTTTGTCATCCGCACAGTAAGTAACTCTTCTTGAATACTAGGTCTCAATCCATAGACATACCTAGAAACCTTCTCTTTATCAACTTCAGAATGACTACTCCTAATCAGGATTCTATAAAACTCCTCGGTATACTCCTGTACCGATTTGTTATTCTACTTCAAAGCTTGCATCTTCTTAAACATGTCCAATTCATAATCCACCAAAATGAATTGCTTCTTAAACTTATCAATCATTCGGTTCCACTTAGTGATCTTTTCTTTTCCTCTTCTACCTCTTTCCAACTGAACTTCTCTCCACCAAATATTTGCATGACCTTTCAATTTAGTCTTTGCAAATCTAACCCTATCAGGATCTTCTATTTCATCATACTCAAAGTATTCATCAATCTCATTGATCCAATCAATCAATTCTTCTGGCCTAAGGCTTCCAGCAAATGCAGAAACTTCAATCTTAGGTATTTTCCCAATCTTAGACATAGCTTTCAGAATTCGATTGTCCTCAGAATCTCTAGCTTCTTCGATAGCTTCTTCAAAGTGATCTTCCTCAGATTCATCATCACTATCCTCTTTCAAGGTAGGTTTCTTCTTTCTCAATTCCTCTTGTAGATCTTGCACTTGTTTCTGCAAAGCCCTAAAATCATCAAGACAAAATTCACCTGTAGCTTCCTCTTCTTCAGAGATCTCATGGTTTCTCCTCGGAGGCATTTTCAAATCAAGATCTAAACACAAACACACAAGATCCACTCGGCTCCAACAAGAACAGACTTTGCTCAAACAGGAACAAACCTAGCTCTGATGCCACCTAACGCAGTCAAGGCTGGTGGATCCCATTAAGGACTGACCGACCTTGCAGCCAAACCAATATGCAGCAGAAATACACAATAGCAATAGCAGATCTAAAATGAAACAAAAGTCTTTATTCATCAAATCACTAATTACATGCAATGTGCTGGGTTGTAAGGCCTTCCTAGTTACAGCCAATTACAATGCAAGTAACAGTCTACAAGATCTCGCAAGATCCAAATCTTTTCCACAACATCAGCATTCAGCTAGCCCAAGTTCGTAACACACAACACATTGGTAGGCACCTAGGAAAGATCTGAACTTGTACTCAAACTTCCAAGCAATCTTCCTGCTCCTAAGCTCACAGGCTACTAACCTCCCTTCCTACTATCTCCTCTCCCCTAAACAACTACCCAAGCATCCTATAAATACTGATTCCCAGCCACAAGTCAGCTGATGAAACAATTAACCCTTACAAACAAATATCAAATGGTAAAACATCAGTCGGCTCTCACATAGCCTTACAAAATAAATAAACTCTCAAAGATGGCCCCAAACGATCATCAGATTCGCATAGAAGAATGCAACACACTAGATCAAGGTCCCCAAATGTCCAACGGTAAATCCATAACATGATGAGTGCGACCCAAAATAAATGCATCAATCAGCCAAGCCGATCTAACAAAACAATCTAGTCGGTAAGCAAGAACACTGAGCAACAGAAGAAATAATCGAGCCCCAGTCGACAAACCATGTCAGGCATGACCGAGCAATGCAATTATCATCGAGCACCAGAGAATCGACACCTTCAGTTACCGAGCATTCTTCAGAGACCAAGCACCCCGGTAGCTACATAAACTGAGCAACCAATCTCCCAAACCAAGCAAGAACTCCACTAAACCAAGATCAAAACCAACAATCTACCTTCAAAGACAAATATATTTTTGGTTGATACAGGATTGCCAAGAATCCTAGGATGCTCCTGCATCACTAATTCAAAATTCTAAAAAACTAGTATAAATTCAATAAAAAAATTACGATGCATCTTAGTATTACAAAATAAAAATCCAATCAAATCAAACTAAGAAAAAATCAAACCTCATGATGACTATAAAGACCTACATGAAAAGAGTAAACATCTATTTAAAAAATTCCAAACCAAATAAGTGGAATGATCAAAATGGTTGTCAATCGCCAAATTAAGTTTTGTTCAAACACGAACAATTTAATGAGATTCATTAGTAGTAACAAAATATGATTATTATAATTTGCAAACATGACATCTTACTACTTTAGCTAACTATTGGTATAGGAAAAATAAGGGCTAAATAACATAGAACAACCAAAACATAAATTCTCAACTAATCAACATAGAACTTCAACTCTTTAAAAAAAGACACAGTTGATGTTTGCTTCTTCTCTTTTTTACTCTCCCTAACTTATTTATATATATATCACATCTCTATACAATAGAGCACTCATTACAAACTTGCTTCTCTATTTCTCCATAAACACTTTGTTCTCTCGTTCAATGTATCATTCCAATGTTGCATTCAAATAAATATCCCCACTATTAATTGCAATTGTATAATGAATAATTTTTTTTATAGATAAAATGCCTTGGCCAAATAATTTTTATTAATATATATCATATTTACAAACCGACTCGCTAGGGGCACCAATAGGAAAGAGTCAGCCGGAGTAAAACTTCGGTCTTGCCTCAAAAAGAAGAAAAAATAAAAGAATCATTCTCTTACATAAATCCTGTATATGTGCTACGAGGTATAAATAAGGGAATAGGCTTCCTCATTTACATTCTTATGATGTAAGCATTTTGGTTAAATAGTACAATGTATTGACTTTACACTCCCTTTTAACATAAGGGATCAATAAGGATTACATTTCTTTATTTACCAAAGATAAGAATATTTATGGTTTTCTAGTTAATTCCCAAGCTATATGTGAAGCAGACCAGCTCTTTAGAAGGCACCTATAGAATGTTATCTTGATTCTTCCCTTCAATTAAGGTCCTTGCATTATCACTACATCCCTTTGTTATTTTCTTGCCTGGAATATTAGATCTTCCAAAGAAAACTTTTTCGATTTGTTAGTTTCTATTATTTTCTACAATCTTTCAAGGTAAAAGTATGGATCTAGCTAGTTTGCTGAATAAAATAGAAGCATCTATTGTAGAAAGAGTGAATAGCGGAATAAGAAATGGAAACTTAGAAGAGGCAAGGTTTAATACTTGGGATAGAAAAATGAGAAAGAAGTGGTTTGACTTGGTCATCCCCCCACACTTCTATCAGAATACCTTGGATAAGAAATAAAAAAGAGCGCAATGTCAATAGTCCAAACCAAAGAATGGTTGGTACAAGCTCAATTTCAATGGTGCTTCTAGAGGTAATCTGGGGGCAGCTCGTATTGGTGGCATCATCCATTATTCGGATGGGGACATTTGTGCGAAATTTGCTAAACCTCTAGCTATGGAAACCAATAATATGGCAGAGATCAGTGCACTTGTGGAAGGATTGTTGCTCTGTCATAAACTCCATCTTAAAAAGGTTTCCATTGAAGGGGACTCCCTAATAATCATAAATCCTTTCAGAATTGTTAAGAACCCTAACTAGAAATTGCATTCAAAATTAGGTAGAGTCATTGAACTTCTAAAGTATTTTAAAGCAATTGCCATCAATCATATACACCATGTGTATGCACCCTAAAATGGTCGCTTAGACTTTGGGCCCCCATTCAGCAATTTACCAAATCCCAGAATCAATATTTTCAAAAATCAACATTTTTCAAATTCAATATCAATTTCCTTGATCAAATCCTATTTTATCATTTATTCGATTATTTTCCATAGGCTAACCATTTTATCCTAAGTCTTTATTTAATTAAAATGAATTTCCTCCCCTTTTATTAAATAAAAAGCCCCTGCTTTTCCTCTTATCCTAAGGTGCACAAATAAAGCATTATTCTTATTTTATAAAAAGAAGAAAAGGCCTTTTTGTCTCATGTGGACACAAAAGTCAACTCTTATTTTCTCATTGGAGGAGATTTGTGCACACGGATTTCTCCTCTTTCAAGCTCCACCCTTGATTAAATCTTTTGCCTCTTAATCTCCATGGTCCATTCATTTTCAATTCCTTTAAAAGGAGAGCTATTTTCTCATTCTAGGATTCCAACTTTGAATACTAATCTTATGCTGCAAGATTTCTTGGAGACTTTGGAGCTTTGGAGATCTTCATGCATTTAGCTTTCATTCTTGCATTCTTAGCTTAAGCTTTCATGGCATCTAGCTTGGTTTCTTGTATGCTCTATATTAGCTCACATAACTTAATTAGCAAGGCTTGTAATACTTTCATTTCCATAGCTTACTTGCAATCTTCATTCTTAGCATAGTTGCATTGCATCTTCATTGTTGATTCTTGAGGTTATTGGCATTCTTACCCTTGTCTCTTTGAATCTCCCATTGTGTGGTTTACTAGCAAGGTTGCATGTTTCATAGCTCTAGTTGAGAGCACTATACACATCCTTGTGACTCCATGCCTAGGGAGCTCTAGGTTGCTTTCTCAAGGTTTCCCATCCATAGATTCTCTTGGAAGTAATGACTTAGAGAAGTACACAATTTGAGTGTACACCATGAAGGTAATAAATTAGCTAATGAACTGGAAAATCCGGGGTAGGTGGTTTACAGTTAGAAAATGTATACATGCCTTCAAATGCATCAAATGATACTTAAGATATATTGTTTTAAAGAGTCTATGCTTTGCATTTGACACTGCATCAGCCTTCATGCATACTAAAAAGCACTAGTCTCTTTCACAACATACTATTGAGTTATATCACTTTGAAATATTTGTATGGATGTATATAAGTGACTAGTATATGTATTAATAGTTGTATATATAGGTATATATATTTCCCCTATGTATATATAGTTGGTATATATATTTCTCTCTTTTGGTCTTTGTTTCTAGGAGTGTGATTTCATTTTCCATTTCCTCTATTTTGTGCCTCGCGGTCCTTCTTCATTGTTTCTCATTTCCTTTTCTCTCTTGCCAAGTTGTCCACATTTTCCTCACTCCACATCGCTCTTTCATGATTTTGGGACTTTATACATGTCATTTCTCATGTTTCTTATGGATTAATCATTTCTTGCTTCTTTCTCACATGCTTTGTTTCCAGATAATTCTGGAACTATCTCATCTCGGTGTAACTTTATTAATTATTTCTAGTTGCGAAGTTGAGGCGTCTCCTTTTTTGGTTTAAGGCTTCTTTTGTGTTACTGATGGACCCTTCTAGCAAGATGAGGGCGGATAATCAGGAGATGGCATTTTGGGGAGTTCTTACCCCATATAGGATTAAGAAAATTCTCAAGGTTAAGCACAATTTAATTGTTCGAGTGGTTCTTAAGATTGTAGGTAGGGAGTTTTCTCTTATGGAAGATAGGCAAAAGATGAACACATACATTGTGGGCATGTTCATTGCCACAATATTGCAGGTTGATTTTGATAAAGAATCCTTAGGAGAGTTATGCAGAAGGTTGTTTATCAATCAGTTGTTGAGGGAATTGGACATCGTCCTCCATAGTATTGGGACAAATCTGACCATCCCCGCCATAGGTATTTTCATATTGGTGAGTTACCGATTCCAATTTACCCCATACTCATCATTGAAAACCATCGGGCCTTTAATGCAAGGATCCCTACCATAACAAGGAATTCAAAATTTCTAATGAAAATTTTACATGTCAGCTACGACAATGAGGATAACTGGTTAGATAAGTTCATGGTCGACAATAAGGTCGATATGAGTAAGAGCGACGATGAGGACCTGTGAGATTTTATGGGTGTAAGTAGGGATGTAGACATATTATTAAGGAAGGGATCTGCTACAGTTTTGAGAGGAATGGTTTCCTTTTTTGGCTATTTGTATATAGTTTTGGCAGCTGTAATAACACTGGATGGTGCTTATATGTATAGCGGGTGTATTGACAGTATATGATAGTTTTGTCTTTAGACTTTATCACTACTGATACGATTACTCTATGGTTGACATTTCTTTAATGACTATATTTTGGTTGTTCTTTGGAGCATCTGATGGTTTTTGTGCTTATCTTCTGGTTATACTTTTTATATATATATATTTTTATGTTTGCCCCTCTCACTCTATATATATATATAGTTTTCCTGGTCTTCCCTCCCTTCTTAATGGGGTTGTATTGTGTGTTGGTTCAATTCTAATGATTAGGCTACTCTCAGTAGGTTTTCATAATGTTACAGGTTCGGTAAGTAATAGTAATAATTATGCTATTTGGTGGTTGATGTAATGCTTTGATCATTCAATCATCAATAATCATTGGATCTCTGGAATACTTGTTAGCAGGCATTTAGTTTGATTTTGGCATTAAACTGGTTTAATATTTTTGAATTATGAACTTTTATTATTAAATGTCTTTTGAGGTTCATATCATGTCAATGGTATTATAGGTATTCAAATGATGGGTATTGGAAAATGTTTCCCTTTGTTATATGTATGATCATTTTCATAAGGCTAATATCCACAGCTCACTATAATTTGATTAACTCGTAGTGAATTTCTCATAAAATGAAATTATTATTTATTTCAAGCAAATCTTCATTGGCTTTCTCATCATCATTGGCTCTTATTTACTTAGAGTAGATGACTATATTGAACTATTGATGAGAAGGTTATGAGTAGATTATGTTTGTTTCAGCTTTATATGCAGTTTTCTTAGTAATTAGATTGCATGCTCTCTTTATTAGGAAAGGTATGTATCAAATGAAATAGTATGTATGTTTGGCTACTAATCCTTTGTGATACAAAGATTGTGTTGTAAAAGCACTTTCAAGATGTATGGGTGAGTTAAGTTTTGATCTGATATTGTCATTCAGTGTGACTTTTCAATGGTACACATGTTGTGAAATTTATTGGTTATTAGGTTTTATTCATAATTTGAGTCTGTCTAAATGAATGGTTTATAGGAAGTATATGATGAGCAGCATCAAGTTTATCATCATGGCATAGATTCTTTTCAAATCAGATAAGACCTTATTTTTAACTCCTGATGAAACTTAGGCATGCAAGTTTTATTTAATCACTCTGCCTTCTTCACTTAATCAAGTAGGTAAGATCAACATTTAGTCTATAGATGGAAGGTTGAGAGAAGTATAATGAAGATATTGATTAGCATTCTTAAATGCATAATTAAAAGGTGTCAGAGTTGCATAATATGTGAAATCTAAATAATAAATTGTTAAGAACTAGATAAACTATGCAAGCAAATGAGTTAAAATATCTTGACTGGTTAATGCTCCTTTTACAGATAGTGTTTACAAGGTGTTATTTTTCTTAAGTAGCCATATGTTGAAATATTTTGTTTTAGTGATCCCACTTGAAATTTTTAATGGGTCAAACTATAAAATATGCATGCTTCTATCAACAAGAATTGAATTCTCAATAAGATGGGGATTGAGATTATTTAATTCTTTACTTTAGTTATGTAAGGATGCTATTATGGGTTGTTACACCTAATGTTACAATTTTTTGCTATATAGATTAGTTGTGATGGTTAAGAATTAGAGTCTTCTATAGTGGAGAAATTAGCTTATTTTCTCTATCTGGAGCCTAATAGTGAGCTCACAGTATGTTTCAGTTTTTATATTCCATTCCCTGTCTTCTGAACGAGCACCATCTTCACCTTGTAGATTTAGTCATTCTTCAAAGTTTTTCAATATATAAACAAAAGAGTGTAGGGGATAGGGGCACCCTTGTTTTTTATATTAAAGCGGCCAATAACAAGGGGGCTGACCCATTACAATAACAAGACCCACCAACAAATTAGTGGTTCATTAACAACACATTGTCACCAAAGCAGGTGCTGACAAGAAAACAAAGCTAACAAAGAAAATAGAGCACAGAGACTTTTGCCCAACTAGGAGGGCCAAACTCACTCCGCAAGAGGAGGAAGGCGAGAGCTCTTGCTTCACCTTTGGACAATTGTTCAAGAAATACTATCTTTAGGCTCCCCAATGAAGGAGACTCTGTTAGGGCAATTGTCAGCACAACTGCCAGATTGTTGTAGAAATTGAGAAACGTCAGCAGAATCATGGTACAATGTAGCAGTAGAGGTGGAGGGAGAAGAAGTTCCCCGGTATCCTAAGGGAAAAGCACCAACAACAAAGGGGGCGTCAGCAAGGATTATAGCAGGAACAATACTTGAGCAATAGTAGGAGCTTGGCCACAATCGGCAGCAAGGGCGTCATCAAGATTTTTCATAGGAGTTTCTTCCTCGTCAGCATTTTGCGAGTCCTCGAAGGAGGATTCTGAGATGGAGTCAGGAGAAGAAGTGTCCTGGTATCCGATCCTGAGGGAAAAGCACCAGCAACAAAGGGGGCGTTGGCAAGGATTATAGCAGGAACATCACTTGGAGCAACAGTAGGAACTTGGCCATGATCGGCAACAAGGGCATCATCAAGATTTTTCATAGGAGTTTCTTCCTCATCAGTAGTTTGCAAGTCCTCGAAGGAGGATTCTGAGATGGAGTCAACAGCACAGACCGTCAAATGCTCATTACCAGCAGCCTTCCACCTGAAGCACACCTTTGCGACAAATAAGCGCACAATCAGAAGCCACGTGACCAATAGAGAAGTGACACAAGAGAGGATAGAAAGTGGGGCCAAAGGATCACCCAATTACCAAACCACCTTGCAGAATCACAACATAGAAGAAATAACACAAAAAAGAGAGAATAAAATGTAGATCTATATCATTTATTCATCAAACCTCATACATGTCGGATTGTGAGGCCTTCTCGGTTACGGTCAATACAAATATAATCAACTACAGAAACATTACAATCCTCGTGCATGCGAGATCCACGTTCACCATCCTTCTAACTTAACCTCCAACTTCGCTACCATAAATCTAGAATAGATTATTACATTTATACTTGAGGCTACCGAACAAGTCAGCCTAAAGAATCTTCTAGATCCAGCATTGGAGAAAGAAATAACTCAGAGTTAGGTCCACATGTTTCTCAATGAACGATCCCACATTAAGATCATGACCAAAATTAAATACACATGTCGGCCAACCAAATAATCAAAATAAACTCGTCGGTGAACTAGGCCACCGAGCAACACAGACACACCGAACCAACTCAGTGAAGAACACCACCGAGCAAAAACAAAACAAAACAAAATCACTTGGTGAAAGGCACCACCGAGCAGAGACAGGTAACCGAGATCGTCGATGAAAAATAGGAACACTCCAGCGAGAAATACAAAGCAATTATTGAGCACATCTAACAAGCTACCGAGATACAGGATTGACATAAACCCAAGATGCTCCTACATCAGACACCAAGGTTGAAAAGAAATGATTCTTTGAATCATGAGTGATTTAATACAACCTGAGCTAAATCGAAATCAAATTGAGAAATCCATGTAGAGTCTTCAATCGGTATGTTCTTCCACTTTACCAAGTATTATATGTAATCATTTCCTCTTGTGCTTCTGCCAACTCTTTGTTCTAAAATCTATTCAACTTCTTATGTCTGCTTCTTAGGATAATCACTCAGTACTGTCACTTCTTCATCAGGCTCATGATACTCATACAAAACTTTAATGTTGAATATTGGTGATATGTCCATGTCATCGGGTAATTCAACTTCATAAGCATTTCCACTGTCAAACTTCTTCAATACCTTGCAGGAACCAAATTTCTTCATCTTCAACTTACCATATGTTCCAACAGGAAATCTTCCTTTCTTCAAATGAACCATTACCTCATCACCAACTTCAAAAATCTTATGTCTTCTCAACCTATATGCACTATCCTTGTATTTTTTATTACTCTACTCCAACTTATGTTTTACTTCCTCATGCAACGACTTCATAAATTCAACAAATTCTTCCCCTTCAGCACTCCTCTTCTCTTCTCAAGAAATATCTTTCAAGTCTGATATACCCATCGATTGTATGTCAGTAACAATCTGAAAGGGTGTTTTGTCAGTCCTCCTATTCACTGAATTATTGTATGCAAACTCGGTTTGTGCTGACATTAAATCTCAATTACTCGGTTTGTCTCCAACTAAGCATCTCAACAAGTTATCCAAACTCCTATTTACAACCTTTGTTTGTCCATCAGTCTGTGGATGAAATTTAGAACTCTACTTCAACTTGGTGCCCATCTTCTTCCAGAGAGTCTTCCAAAAATAGCCAACAAACTTATTGTCTTGGTTAGAGATGATACTCCTTGGTAATCCATGCAATCTGACAATCTCCTTAAAGAAAAGATCTGCTATATGCATTACATCTGACATTTTCCTACATGTATGAAATATGTCATCTTGGAAAATCTGTCCACAACAATAAATATGGTATCATTACCTCTTGTTGTCCTCAATAAGCCAAGAACAAAATCCATGTTGATATCACTCCAAGGTTTCTCAAGAACATAAATTGGTGTATACAATCTAGTATTCTGACTTACTCCTTTTGCAACTTGACAAACTCCACAACTCTTCACAAATTTATGAGCATCCTTATACAACTGAGGCCAAAAATACATTTCCTTAAGAAAACTCAATGTCTTATCAATGCCAAAGTGTCAACCAAACCACTACTATGATTCTCCTTTATCAAAATAGTTCTCATCGATCCTCTCAGTATATATAACTGAATTCCTTTGAACAACATACCTTCTTGAATGAAATAGTCTTCCCACTTACTCGATTGATCTGGAATAGGTGCTCTGCACATTCTCCATGACTCAAAAAAATTAGGATCAATCTCATACAAGTTCTTCATCATCAAAACCAAGAACCTCAATTCTCATTTCAGTCAAAAAAGATCTTCTACTCAATGCATCAACAACTCGATTAGTTACTCCACTCTTATGTTTGATCACAAATATAAAATTCTGCAAATACAACCCATTTCACATGTATGTGATTCAACTTATTCTGACTACCCAGATATTGTAAAGCCTTATGATCAATATACAACACAAATTCCTTCGGTATCAAATAATGTCTCCATTTCATCAAGGCTTGAACAATAGCATAGAATTCTTGATCATACACCAAATATTTCCTTTTAGTATTGTTAGTGATTTTTCTTGCTGAATCAAACACACAAGCCCTGAATGCTTAATTGGAACTCTATGATTCCTAAACTCCTAATTTAAACAAGAAAGGACTAATTAACAAGGACCAAGTCCTTCTTCACTTCGAGCTCTTGGCTATAGGTGGGTGTACCCATTTAGATCTACTTCTTCAAAGTACTATAACACTGGTTTATATCCTTGATACAAACCTAATCTTATCATCCCTTTCAGACATACATGAAAGTAAATAATCTTTTAAGTTTTGTTGATGATGAAATCCTGCAAATTGAGGATAGACCAGTGCCTTATCCTAGGGCAGAGAGTCAAACAGAGAAACATACATCTACAGAAATCTTCTAAGTAAAACACAAACAAACCCCAGATGAAATGCCTTACAATTCATCCTCTCTTAAACACATCCAATCATCAAATTCTAGCAAAAGTCCTGAACTCTTAGAGATTAACCTTAAGATTTTACCCTTTCCTTGAAAGGAACTAGAGAGTAAAATACATATACCTTGCAAATGGTACACTAAAAACTGCCTTATAGATTCAGTATACAAAAGCTACAGAATTCAAACAAGAAGACAACCAAAAACATGCAAGGGGATTCTATTGTATTCTAGTAGAATTTCACTATGTCAATACATTCCAAATCTTACAAACATTCCCAAGAAAATCAACAATGGAGTCAAAGCCTCTCCTTACAGTAATATTTTCATCATCCCTTTACAATAAAGAGAAAAATCAAAGATATAGGAAAAAGGGGGTCAGTTACACAGAACCGACAACTGTCCACTTAGCCCAAAATATCTCCAATCTTCCTCTACACCTGATCTGCAACTGATTCTTCTTCAACTGATCCACATTCTTGCAATCATTTCCCAAACAGACTTGATTCTGATCTCGAAATTTCCAGCTCATACTGCTCTTTCCCGCTTTTTTGAAACTGAAAATAATCATTTCCATCAAATTCCTTGTTCTCTGCCATTTCCAAAAATATATAACATGTCCATATTTGGTTAAAAATTAAGCCTCCAGGCATCATTTCCGTGGGCACTCAGTCATTTAAATTTTTGGGCTTTTATTTCTAATGTGCAGACTATGTCATATTTTAAATTCTTTTTAAATCTGACTTTTTAAATCATTTCTGCACTTTTACCACAGAGGCCACCAGGATGCACCACTTGTCATAAGCCGATTGGCACTCAAATTTAACTCAAACCATGACCCTTGATTGGGAGATTAAGTGACTACACACATTCTCCAAATCTCTGAATTCTTCAACTAACCATAGTTATATTTGAAGAACCGATGACTAAGCCATTCTCTAGATCGAATTGGGAGATTCAGCAACTGCTCACTCTCTAAATCACGGAATGTTAGCACTAACCGCCAGGATATTCGGTGAACTGGTGATCATGTAGTCTCGCAATCTCAGAATGAAACCTCCTTAACCACCATCATCTGGTGAACTGGCGACCACTGCGTTCTCCAAGTCTCCAGATTTTTGCCTAACCACCGGCCTCGTTCTGCAAATGCGCGACCAACCACCACGTGTCGCCCTCAAGTCCTCTTCATCGCTTGTCTGTAAAATATCTTCATCTTGGGCCCGTTGACACACTTCCCACATGAGTAAAGCCTCCACTCTTCATTCTATCTCATATGTGAGTGCTTGGGCTTTTAAACATCTTAATCTCCCATTTTGAGACGAATGTGGGATAAACATTCTGAGGGTTTTTAATTTCCTTTCAAAATGTCTTTATAGTGCCTAGTTGGAATGCACATCGAGGTGGGCCCACAAGGCTAAGAGGCCACATAAGCCTCTCTTCCTTCTACTTTACACTACTTCTGAGTATCATTCCTTATAAATCGCTAATGCATATACGCTGGGGAAAATGTGGGATATATCCTATAGAGCAAAAACCATCAAAAACTCCAGGCTAATACGTTGGCCACTTAGTTTCTCACGCTAAGTCCATTCATACAAGCAACCTTGGTCCCTTGCGCAAGACTCCCTTATTTGCATTGTTTGTGCCTTGCACAAGTCACCAGCATATTCAAACTTTATCTTTCAATGACTTTGGGTTGCTCACGCAAAACTCCTTTTAACTACTAGCATCCTCCCATTTATTCATATGTGTGCCCCCCTCACTGTATGTGAGCCTCTACATCACGCAAGGTACCAACGGTTGCAAGCTGCTCACGTAGACTTCATCATTATGCGTGAGTCTCCCATTTATTTGCGTAGGTCTCTATTTCCATTTCACACCAATGGTGGCTCCTTTGACTTGGCATCTTCCATGCCCTCTCACGCAATGGCCATCAATACTTACTGGAAGCCCTTGCTTTTGGATTTGCCCAACACATAACCTGCAGGCACTTACGCAGGCCATTGGACAAATATGTGAGGCCAACCATGGTCTCACGCAAGCCATTACTTGCATGAGCATCCCTCCACTCTTGTGCAGGGCCTCCACTCATGTTTATTAGCCGCACACAAATTGGGGAAGCTCCTCTAATGTATACTGCCAACCTCCTCACTTCACGCAACCAACCCCCTTTCACACGGGTCCTCCTCTTCTTGTGCAAGGCTCCATTTCAAATACGCCTTGGTTTCCTTCATGCGCTAGTGCCTTCTCTCTTATGCTAACGCTGCCAGCTTGCATTTCCTTGGCATTACGGTGGTCTCCCCTAGTTTTTTCGTGAGCCCACCTCATGCCCAGGCCTTTGCAATTTTACTTCCAACATAAATGTTCATTTATGTTGGCCATTTTACCATGCAAAGTGCAATATACATCCCTTCATCCTTAAATGTTCTATTACAATACAGCATATGCTGGTGCGTGTTGCATCCGCTCCCGTGGCCAGGTAGGCCAATGGAGGCGACACTAAACATGAAAAAGATGGACACGGCTGCAAGAAAATATCTCACTATTCAGAGCTTTGTGAAAACAAAGCACATGGTGCAGCATGCCACACATTTTCATGCTGGTTTCATTCTAGTTGTTTTTTTTGTCCTGTGTGCCACTTACCCTATCACTTTGGCAACTACAATTTGTCAGACTAAAAACACTACAGTTGCACTTCGACTATGCTAACTTCTTCTTAAAATGTTTTACTTCTTTCATAACTTCTAAAACCATTTTCAATTTGTCTCTTGAATCTTCCTGTGAGATCAATCACAGAGTGGATCAATTGTTTCATTTGGTTTGATTTGGTCTTGATCGCATAGTTTTGGACTGCTTTTCTTCCCAATTGATGCCTGCTCAGCTTCTTCTAAACTCGAAGGCATGGACGCATACAATGAGCAACCCATCCCTCTGTATACTTGTCCATGAGAGAGATAAGACTTTCCTAATGTTCCATTATAACTTTCAGTTATCTTCAAATCTATTAAAGGCCCAATAGACAGTCTTAAAAAACTCCCTTTCCAAGAATCCTCTTATATTGTGCTTCATCTAGAAATGCCCAACCTTTATGAATCCAAATCATAGTGCATTGAAAATTTAATCACACTCTTCACCTATTTTCAACCTCTGCAAAGTTACCAATTAACACCAACTAGCTTCTAGAACTGGCCTTAAAAACTGACAAAAAGACCTCACAGGAACACACCACCAGAGGCTTAGGTTCACTTCCAATATAACAACACACCGGTCAAATGAAATTTCTCTGAAATACTTGTGCCCATAGTTATTTATAATAAAACATGGCCACCTAGACAACTGAAACTTTCCGCACTACAAAATCATCTAAGTCCCCTCTGGAATTGGCTTCAAAAACTCACCCATTGAAACTTTCATGAGTCAGAATCTTGGACACTGATTTACCCTCATACAAGGTACATGAATCCACAATCAACTCACCTGAAAGATCAAGTGGCCGATTACAATCAAATGCCAAACTTAGCCCATTAGAAAAATTCAGGACTAAAATAGTGAAACATGCATAAATTTGATTTTGAATTGGCCTAGAAAAGTGATCAAATGGATTGGCAGAGACCCGAAAATCTTCAAGCAAGTACACTCCCAGGATTATAGTATGAAACAACATTCAATTGTGTCGGACCTTGAATCGAGCGTAAATTAGGAGACCTCAAAGTAGGCCACTCAAAAAACTGAACAATGCATACTTAGAGATTTTAACAAATTACAAATGAAATGGCTCTGGAAAAGTAATCAAACAAGTACATGGGGGGCTAAAAATTGGCATGATGACTCTCCCTCATGCCTACAGCATGATGCAACAACCAGCATGCAATGAACAATCACTGAGCAAAAATGTACTTCCTCAAAGTGGGCTACTCGGTGAAAATCAGGAAACACACCTAATGCAGATTTTGGGAACACCTTTAAATGACCACTTCAAGAATATGTCAAAACTGAAAAATGAGACCTAAAACCTATTACATATGTCAAATGATAGGTGATGAACACCCTATCCAAGTGATGCATCATGAAATTCAGTACGCTCCATTTTCAATGCCTTCAAACTCGGCCTCTTTCAAAGACTTTTAAAGCACAATTCCAACACTTAGACAAAATTTTCAAAGTATGGACTCAAAATATACTCAATTTTTTTGAGCTCCAACAAGTATCATTCAACTTCTCACTAAAGAAAGCAACATGTTTACCTTCTTGACTCAACATAGCTCCTATTGCACTACCACTTGCATCACATTCAACTTGGAATGCCTTATTTAAATCAGGTAAAGCTAACACAGGCAATTCAGCAACCATCTGTTTCAAAGTCTCAAAAATTTTATGAGCTCCTTGTGTCCACTTGAATTCTCTTTTATGTCCTCTCATTGTCTTGGTCGTAGCATTGCAAATTTAACTAAAATTTCTGATAAAATTTCAGTAAAAACTTGCTAAACCATGGAATGATCTTACCTCGCCAACATTCTCAGGTGTAGGCCACTCAAGTATGGCTTCGACCTTCTTGGGGTCCATCTTCAAACCATCCGCTAAAATCACAAATCCCAAATATACAATCTCCTCTTTTACGAAGGAATACTTTTTCAAATTAATCAGCAACTTTTCCTCTTTCAATCTCTATAATACATGTCTAATGTGCAACAAATAATCTTATCTAGTTTTACTGAATATCAGAATGTCATCCAAGTACACAATCACAAATTTACCCAAGAATTTCTTCAGAACCTTATAAAAGTACTCGGTGCATTAGTTAAACCAAAAGGCATAACCAACCATTCATACAAACCTTCTTTTGTCTTGAAAGCAATCTTTCATTCATCACCTTCTCTGATTTTGATCTAATGATATCCACTCTTAAAATCAATTTTGGTAAAATATTTTTCTCCACTCAAACAATCCATTATATCATCCATTCTCGGTATAGGAAACTGATACTTAACTATTATCTTGTTGATTTCTCTAGAATCGGTACACATCCGTCAGTCTCCATTCTTCTTAGGTGCCAACACAGCTGGTACTGCACATGGACTCAAAATTTCTCTAATCAAACCTTTCTGCAACAACTCTTGAACTTGTTGGTTGAGTTCCTCATTCTCGGTTGGTATCAGTCGGTGTGGTGCCTTATTCGAAAAACTAGCTCTAGGAATCAGATCCATACAATGACTAATACTTCTTATCGGTGGCAAACAATTAGGTACATTATCTGAGATGATCTCCTTGTACTTAGTGGGAAACTTCTCAACCTCTTCAGGAGCTTTATCTTTTGTTTTCTCACTCGGTTTGCTAGGAATCACAGCATAACAAACATCATTTCTCTTCAAATCTTTAACAAACTATCTACCTTCCATTAAACAAACTTTCATAGATGTACATATCTCACCAACAAATTCTTCAATCACAGGTAACAAGATTTGTCTCTTGTCATTGGCCCAAATAGTATATTTGTGCAATCTTCCATCATACATAGCATGTTTATCATATTGCCAAGGTCTACCCAACAAAATATGACAACAGTCCATAGGCATAATATCACACAACACCTTATCATAATACTTTCCAATTTTAAGATTTACAAAACATTGTTCACTTACCATAAATGTATGCTCATCCTTGATCCATGAAATTTGATAGGGCTTTGGATGCTTCAATCTTTCAAACTGCAACTTTGTAACCATTTCCTCTGATGGCAGATTCTCTAAACTTCTACTGTCAATGATCACTTTCCAAACTTTGTCTGCAACTCTACATCTAGTCTTGAATAAACTCTTTCTTACCAGATCCTCCTTAGTCTTTTCACTCCACAATCCTCTTCTGACCATCAGGTTTTCTTCCTTCTCAGGTTCATTCAGTGAATCTTCATGCACCAAAGCATTTATTCTACTACTAACCTTCTTACTTGCATGTGTACACTCAAATGATCTATGTCCCTCTTCACCACAATTGTAACAAGTTCCTCAACCCTCTGTCATAGCCACCTCGGGAGTAGTTACCTCTTCCTCGGAATGAACATTCATCTTTCCACTCGGTCTTGCATTTGTCTTGATTTGTCTTGTCTGATCGGATCTATTGTTTTACCATAGGATCTACCTCTTCCTCTAGGGAATCTACCACCTCTTCCTCTTTGTCTTTGCTCATGCCTTTTATTCAATTTCTCCTCAACTTTTAGGGAAAACTGATAAGCTTCCTCAATACTCTCATTTTTTACCAAACTGGTCTCTTCTTGAATAGAAGTCCTTAATCCATTCAGGTACCTTGCAATTCTTTACACCTCATCTTCAATATCTCCAGATCTGATATCTAACCTGTAAAATTCCTCAGTGTAATCCTTTACCGAGTTATCTTTCTGCCTCAAACTTTGCATTCTCCTAAGTAGGTTAATCTAATAATCACAAGGTAGAAACTTGCTCTTCAACTTATTTACCATCTTTTCTCATACCTTGATTTTGCTTTTACCTTTCTTCTTTCGATCCAATTGCAGATGCTCCCACCACATGGATGCATGACCTTTCAATTTTTTGCTTGCAATCTTCACCTTCTTCTCATCTGATATGTTCTCATACTCAAAGTATTTCTCCATCTCGGTGATCCATTCCATCAATTCATCTGAATCCAACGTTCCACTATACTCGGGAGGGTTAAATTGCGGTGTAGCCTTCAAACTAGTCAATGCCTTCAGGAATCTTTCTTCTCCTTGATCCATTATAGATGCAGGTGCGGCTTCCTCCTGCATTTCTTCAGCTTCATCATCACTAACATCATCAAGATGTCTTCCTCGGCGTTGGGTTGTCTCAACAACTTCTAATCTAGCAGCAATTTGTAATAGCATATCAGCTAATCCTCGATCTGCATTTCTTCCTCGAACCATCTTGAAACCCTCTGCAATTGCAGAACTGATCACAATATGCTACCCCACAACAAATAACCAACTAGGGTTTACAAGAAAGAACCTTGAGCAAAGACCTAGATTCACAAACCTAGATCAAATCCTCACTCGGATACTACCTGATGCAAGAAAGGACAAAAAGTAGGGCCAAAGGCTCACCCAATTACTAGACCACCTTGCAGAATCACAACACGGAAGCAATAACACAAAAAAGAGAGAACATAGATCTATATCATTTATTCATCAAAATTCATACATGATGGGCTGTGAGGCCTTCCCGATTACAACCAATACAAATAGAATCAACTACAAAAACATTACAATCCTCATGCATGCGAGATCCACGATCTCCAATCTTCTAACTTGACTTCCAACTTTGCTACCCTAAATCTAGAGTAGGTTATTACATGTATACTTGAGGCTATCAAACAGGTCGGCCCAAAGAATCTTCTAGATCCATCATTGGAGAAAGCAACGACCCAAATTTAGGTCCACATGTTTCCCAATGAATGATCTCAACATTAAGATCATGACCAAAATTAAATACACATGTCAGCCAACCAAACAATCAAAATAAACCTATCGGTGAACTAGGCCAACAAGCAACATAGACACACCGAACCAACTTAGTGAAGAACACAACCGAACAGAAACAAAATACAACAAAGCCACTCAGTGAAAGGCACCACCAAGCAGAGACAGCTAACCGAGCTCGCCAATGAACAACAGGAACACTCCACCGAGAACTCCAAAGCAGTTATCGAGCAGATCTAACAAGCTACCAAGATACAACATTGCCATAAACCCAAGATGCTCCTGCATCAAGAAGCAACACCAACAGCAATAGGGAAGGCCCTCATAATCAAGCGCTTGAATCCAAGGCCTATCCCCAACCATGAGCACCACGTGTCCATGGAGCAGCTGGGAAACATCCAAATCAACCAAGATACGAGCAAAATTAGAATGGCCTAAAGTCATTGTAGCTACATCCACTTTCAAGAACCGACCAATGGAGTTCCCAACAACCTCAAAGCAAGACATCCCCCAAAAATGAAGTGGGAGATAAGGAAGGCGAACCCACACTGAACACACATTGAGTGGTTCAATGAGAGGAATGAAATTGTCCAGGGTTTGACAGAAAGGGAATGATTCCCCCAAACCCACAACTTGTTCAAGATCAAATCTCGGTCTTCGACAGAAGAAACAGAGGCGATAAAAAACCTCTTAGCACAGGGCTAAAGCTCAATATCACCAGAGACTACATGTCTCCAAGATCTGGTAGCCTGGCAATGTAAGTCCAAGAGAGAGGGCCAGAGGCCTGCAAATCTACCAACCAGGCCATGTTATTGATAGAAGTCAACATTCTCCACCACTTTAGGGCCACAAACAACCACAGGTGAAGCTTTGGCACAATAAATGGGACAAATTTTATCCTGTGGAGGGGCAAGTTTTGTGGCATGAGTGTAGCTCCTACCAGCAGAAGTAGCAGTAATTTTGTGAGAGAGAACCTCTCTTATGGCAGCATCAGAACCACCAGACAGAACAGCAAGAGGGGGGTCGCCAAGAGCAGAAGAACCCGATTGAGAGAGTCCTTTGTCAGGGCAAGCACCAAAAGGCCAACAGTAGGAGAATTAGAGCCCCTAGAAACCAAAGGGGCTACCACCAAAACATTGATGAGGACCTCAGAAGGGGCCACTACCAAACCAAACATCGGGGCCCCCAAAGGGTTTGAGACCCCTACAGTGCTAGAGGAAGTGCAAAAACCCTCCCCACCAATGGCAGCGAATGCACTACTGACAAAAGCCAACGCAGCAAAAGGAAAGCCCATGGTAGCAAGGTTCAGCCTGGAAGCTCTTGCAGACCCAGTTAGGAGCGGAAGAGAGGAACAAACCTTGGATGCAGAGGCTAGGTCATTTGAAATCGTCAAGTGAGAAAGGGGGTTGTTAGCGTCCATTATTAGAACTTTAGGGGGCACCCTTGTTTGATCAAAATGTCATTAATAAAAATTTAAAAAAATTGAAGTTTAAATTTTTAACATTAACCTTCTCAGAAACTGTATGGAGCCATAACTTATCCTTGGTGACCATGTTGAAGGTCTTTTGAGGGCAACAAAATAGCAAAAAACATCTTCCTTTTCTCCCCAGAATCTTTCAATGACAAAAATTAATTTTCTGACGAATTGTATGTGCAATGCAATGTGTCATAATGAAAAGCTACTATGGTGATGTAATATTAATCCCTAATAAATATTTAACTTTGAAGTATCATCCTTCCAAAGGTGGAGTCTAGATCCATATGATTATGAGACCCTAAGGCACTAAAAAAGATAGTAGTCAAGGCGAACTCTAGATCCATATGATTATGAGACCCTAAGGCATTAAAAAAGATAGTAGTCAAGGTGGAGTCTAGATCCATATGATTAGGAGACCCTGAGGCATTTAAAAAGATAGTAGTCAAGAGAATAGTAGTCAGGGCGGAGTTTAGATCCATATGATTATGAGACCCTAAGGCATTAAAAAAGATAGTAGTCAAGAGGTTAAACATTTGTGGTTTGGGCACCTAGTAGAAGAGCTATTCAATGTACCAAGTAGATGTAAAAATGTTTTCCTTAGATTTTGAGCTTTTAATTAAAGCGCATTTTAAGAGGGTTTGAAAAAAAAACATGTTAAGAAATCTTTGAATTGTCTCAAATAATCTTAGCATATTCTGATTATTATTTGTATATTTATATAAAAATGTTTCATGAAAACATTTTGAAATCCTAATTGAATATTAAGGTAACGATTCCAAACAAATAATGATAAAGAAAAAGCATGTCATTAAGAACGCTACATAGAGATTACAAAATCTATTTGAGATGACAACATTAGACTTGTACAAAAGATTGTTGGCCAAGTACAAAGACTTATGGCAACCTCCATAAGGTCTGCTTTTGATAAAAATTACTTTCAAATCTAAATAATTTAAATTGAAAAATACTTATGGCAGAATATGAGACGCCACATTTCATGGACTGTAACCTTATGAATCGCTGGTAACTTCTCAGCAATACATGTCAAACAGCTACAATGCACCCTCCATAATAACATGGCTTCCTAATTTATTACTAACCATGGATTCTTTCATTATCAAACAATTGAGAGGGTCCTTGGGCATTTGAAATGGGCGTTGCAGCATGGCACTATAAATATACTGCAAATGGAAGTAGCTTTTGGTGCTTTTGGCGTGCCCTTCAAAACATATGTATAAATTATTTATATGTTATTGATTTATGCTGTCATAAAATGTCCTTTTATTTTTGACAAAATAATTTTAACAACATTGGCAATTGATGAGCGTTCCTTTTCGTTGGAACATAAGGCTCCCAAATCCTAAATCAGTTCTGCTACAGTTGAGAGGGTCCTTGGGCATTTGAAATGGGCGTTGCAGCGTGGCATTATAAATATACTGCAAGTGGAAGTGAGCTTTTCGTGCATTTGGCATGCCCTTCAAAACATATCTAGAAAATATTTAAATGTTATTGATTTATGCTGTCATAAAATGTCTTTCTATTTTTGACAAAATAATTTTCACAACATTGGCAATTGATGACTGTTCCTTTTCGTTGGAACTTAATGCTCCCAAATCCTAAATCAGTTCTGCTACAGTCCTAGCTTTCAATGTTTTTGAAAGCACACAATGTGTAATAATCTAGAATTCATGCTGATGCCGTTCACTTCGACAGATAATTTGTTCAAATGAACAATTTGTTTAACAGTAATAAAACATCTAAAGCATCGCACAAACCACATGCAAATAAAATCTCAGTGGCTCACTCCAGGTTCTCAATTTGTAAAACACAACTTTCACTATTCATCAGACTGTCCTATATCTGTTTGAGAAAAACGGTTACAATGAGTTGTTTTGTAAGTATAACTTTTTAAAGTACAGATGCCCCCATGAGAAAAATTGTCATGGTGACATTTTCCATTTTAAGTTTCAAATCTTGAAAGAGAGTATACAATTAACCCACTATTTAATACTAACAATACATGTACAAGATGATTGGCTGAGGCATTTCCCTGGGTTTCCAGTTCAGCAACCACCCTATTTCTATCAGAGTCCCCCGATTTCAGAGGGCTAATTTCTATGTTACACATTCTCAAATCTCCGTATGAGGCTATCAATCTCCATGAGTTCAATTTTGGGGATTTTATTAAATTGTTTTTAGAGTAGAAGTAGATTGAACCAATCAAATTACATGCTGCAAAATTGCGGCTTAAGATCAGTTACAAAAACCAGCTCTGAACTTCAATCTTTGATTATCAAAAAGCTCAATTATCTCATTGAAGGTATGCAGCTCATCTATAGGTCAAGCATTAGCCAAGCTAAATTCTATTTGTCCTATTCAACTGCAAGTCAAAAGGAAGTCAAATTCATCTTAATATCCATTCTCTTCGGGTTCAACTCCTGTGAATGGAAGCTCCCAATGATCAGCCTGATCCTCTTCTTCTCCATCCCAGTCACGCCTTTTTTTCTTGCTCTCCCCGTGCCTAGATCTTCGAGGAGCCTCATCTTCACTTTCAGTGTCATCATCATTAGTTACAGCATAACTATTTATCCTGAAACCATTGTGCTGTTGATGTCGTGATGGCTCAGTTTCTGAAGCTTCACCTGTAGGTCGTGTCTGCTGAGACTTTCCAGTCACCCTTTGATCCATCCCCGATTGTAATCGGTCAGCGCTTGTATTATGCTCATTCCTGCGCCTCCTGTGATCTCTCCGTCCTCTACCAGTATTCCCACTTTGAGGGGGGCGAAATGGCATCCCTGATGGTCTGTTTGAATTCCCAACTACACCAGATCCACCCATAAAGTGAAGCCTTCCAGCTCCTCCCATCATCCCATTGGGACCTGGAGCCATCATCCTTGCACCACCATGAGGGAATATCCCATTAGGTTGGGGAGCTCTACCATGGAAGATCATTCCGGGATTGGAGCCAGCCCCATACTCAGATCCACCAAACCTTGGACCTGCATGACTGTAAGGTGGAAAGCCTTGACTGGGACCAGCTGATGCATTGAACATTTCTGGCATGGCAAAGCCTTCTGAAGGACCCATCCCAAATCTATCAAAGCCATAGCCATCACCAATCATTACAGGATAGAAACCCATTGGATTTGATCCTACCAAACCTCTACCAGGCCTTGCCATTGGTCCATGTGGAGGCCACATCATTCCTCTTCCCCTCCCTCTGCCCTGACTTGCACCAAGTGAATGGCTTGAGCTTTCTTCTTCATCACTCTCATCATCATCCTGATCATCGTCGTTATCTTCAAAAGGAACTATGTTCGGATCTTCATTCCTGTGGATTGCATTCACGCCTTGGGCCTTTTCTTCTTCGCGTTTGGATTCAACAGCACATGCAATAGCCTAAGAAAAAAGCACATCAGATTGTAACAACTCAACAGCTAAATCATTCTCACAACACCCTCAATCTCAATTAAAAAGATGGAAACAACAAATATTTATAACCATCAAGTCTCACCATTATCAGTTCTCAGAACATCATGAGACTACTGTACTAGAACACATTCTAATCAAAGGACTTTTATAAATTGATTAATCTTGCTAAAAATATAAGACAGCACTAACAGTCTAGCTAAAGATATCAAGACTATACAAAACAAAACAATCATTTCTTTATTCTCCTTGTCAAAAGAAATATAAAAACTGAAACATACCATGAGCTCACTATCAGGCTCCAGATAAAGCAAAGAAGCTAATTGCTCTCCTATAGAAGGCTCCAATTCTTGGCAATCCCGACTAATCTGCATAGCAGAAAATTGTAACATTAGATCACAGGTGTAACAGCCCATAATAGCAACCTTACAGAACTGGAGAAAAGCATGAAATGATCTCAAGCTCCATCTTATTGACAATTTAATTCCTGTTGATAAAAGTATGCACATTTAGTAGTTTACTTAGTGCAAGCTTAATTCCTCCCCATTAAAACTTTCAAATAGGGTCACCAAAACAAAACAATCCCTCAGCATATGGCTACTCAAGAAAAATGACAACTTGTAAACAAATCTGTAAAAGGAGCATTGACATGTTAGATATTTTAACACATTTGCTTGCATACCTTCATCTAATTCTAACAATTTGTTATTTGGGCTCCATGTATCATGCAACTCACACCTTTGAACTATGAATTTAAGAATTCTAATCAATATCATCATGATACAATTGTATCTATATTTATATGGTCGGAGGGGCAGAATCAAGAGTGAGATTATTGTGATTAAGCTCAAGAAAGAGTACTTTAAACACTTGGCTCAAACCATTAAAAACTAAAAGGAAATACATGAAATATTTCAGCTAGTAATAGTGAATGTCCATAATGGCAAGCCCTGTGGATAGTTATACTGTATGATACATTCTAATTCTAGATATTCTGTGGTGTAGGAAAGGAGAAACAGTAACTGGTACTTACACCTTTGTGAATAAATGTTGATATGATATGCTCCAGTGAATATTTTGCACATTTTTGTGAGCTAGTTTTGTGTTATATAAAATAGAATTTATCAGCCGCTTTTGAAATAATTAGCAAAAATTGAAGATTTAGGTATTTGTAAGACATCAAAAGAGGATTAAATTAAGAAAAAAAACATAACAAATATAAGAATACGAGTGGTGTCCTGAAACATTTTCTATACTGGAGAGACAAACGCATGCAACTATCAACTTGCATCCAACATTGGACGAGAGGTCCAAGAATGTCTGAGGTTTAAATGGCTCATTTATATTTTATAACTAAAGTCAGTAAAATTTTACAATTTATTGTAAGAATTCATAGATTCTTTGAACAAGGGCTCTGAATTTTAAATAAAAATACAGAGTTACCTCATCAATTTCATGAATTGTTGAAACACACCTGAAAACAAACTTTCAAAATAAAATTTATACCCAAACCTCTTGCTAGAGTATCTGTTCCAGTAGCTTCTAGATATTAATGCACTTTTCAACCATTGGAATCTTCTCACTAGTTAAACCACTTTATGTGTAAAACTCTACAGAGATTCAGATAGCCATCAGTTGTCACCAAATTATTTATCAAGGTCTACATTCTTATATTTACATCAAATAATACTTTGCCCAAATAATATTCATATACACTGTTGAAAGTCACAAAAAGATAATCCAGATTTCTAATATGGAAGATAAGATTAGTATCACACATAGGCTTTAAAACAAAGATGCCCCTATGCCTCATATATAAGATCGGACAATAGCCATACAAGTGTCTCTAGGAGAGCGATAATGGGCATCAACTACAATTTACTCTTCAATTAGGCTTCTTTTAATCTAGCCAACACAATCACCAAATCAATTGCTTAAACCACTTTGCTTTAACTTTTTCCTACATAGAATAATATATAATTATCATTAGAAAACTAACCAGAATTCAACAAACTCAAGCAACTTAAAAAGTGAGAACCTTTCTTCAGCTCGCCAGCTCAAAGATTCATCAAAACAGCCATCATTAACATGTTGCCAAAGTATGTTTCATGTTTATTATTTTTAAACCCAAACTTGCAGAAACAACTCAATTGCACACAAGATCTAAGTTCACAAGTTTTTCTTTTAACTTTCACATGACTTGGCCAAGCATGCATTGTATGCACTTTACTTCTAGCATCTATGTTATTAGATTGGCTGGAAATTACACTGTTTCCAGGTCCATATTGTACTGGAATCAGATACTGAACCAAATAGCCTGTGGAATCAAGCAGGGTTTGGGTTTAAGCAGTGGAAATCATGTCTGTGGAATCAAGCAGGGTTTGGGTTTAAGCAGTGGAAATCATGTAGGAACAATATAAGGCGTCCAAATTGGAGTTTTCATGTGTTGGATAGGGCAGCCTGCAGCAAACGGTCAAAGAGATAACATTTGTAGCAAACTTAAAATTACCATTTAATTTTTATTTTGCCTCCAACTCTGACAATATTTAATGCAAAATCATTTATATACTGATCTCCCATTTTCCTTAGTTTTTACATTATTCCTTCACATGCATTCTATGTTATTCACTCCCGCAGTCCAAGCCAAAATGAAAATTGTAATGTTATAATTATTGTTCCTCATTTACCCTCTTCTAATGTTTTATTCCATTCTCTTTAGTTCTCATTTGCTTTTACTTTTGTTTGATTTATTACTTTTTATGATTTTTACTAATTTTCATTTTTTGTAATTTATTTATTTTAGTAAAATAATGTTTTAATTTATTGAATAAGTAAATGTTTAATACATAATATTTATGAACAACGAATATCTATCATAATGATTTGTAACTTTGTTTGATAAATTGATGTCATTATATTGTATTTCATATTTGTAATATTTATGGAGTTGTATTTAGCATATACTTAATATGTGGTATTCTGAACTTAAATAATATACATTTATGATCTTTATATGTTTTTTCATTTTGTAATGGCATACCCAATTCAAAACTTTCGCCATACCAGTGCACTGCACCCATCTACCTGTACCAAACTTCACTACTATCTGAGAACAATGAGTAAACAAAGGTCTTTTTTTTCATTATCTGCTATCAAGCATTCACCAGAAATATCATAGACAAAAGGAATAAATTTTTAATTTTAAATAGCATAAAAATTTCTCAATATATGATCCAGATGTACAGACCTCTTTGGCCTCTCTACTGGAATCAACAAAAATGTCTCCTACAGATCGTATTAGCAGGAAACATAAAAGTCTCAAACAGATTGTAAATAGGAGGAAACCCACAATACTGGAAACAATTTCTAGGACCAAGCCTTCCACCAAGCCAAAATCAGCTCAACTACGTAAAGGATATATGGCAAGAAAAGTAAATCGCTCATAAAGGATAGGTAGCTTGATAAATGTGTGCCTCCTATTCATCATCTATATTGATGACATGTTTTCTAAGTATAATGACATCCATAAATGCAACTAAAGAATGCAATACTCAATTGAGGATAAAGAGGAGATCAAATTTGTGGTAAATTGAGAGATGAATCTGGGTCAGAATATAGCAGGTAACATAGGATAATAACTGTATTGATACAAACCTTGGTTAATTTAATAAAACATGCTGTTCATAAAATGCAAAATGTGAAAAAAGACATTACCTCATTTTGTACATCTTATATTGCACCTATATTGGATAATGCATTAATGTGGTAAGCTTACAAGCATTCTCAAATTATAACAAGACAACCATGATCACAAAATGTACTGCTCCAAAATGTCAAAACAACTAGTACACTACCTACAGCATTTAAGTTCAGGGAAACTGCAACTACCTTTACAGGTAAATTTTCATTGTACGGATTCCTCAAATGCCGAGTTTTGTGAAATGATAATTCACAAAGCTGCAAAAAAAAACACAATTTAGAATTTAAGTTGACAATCATTAGTCTTCAACAAACATCAGAGAAGCAAAGAAAAACATCCAAAAAGCTACTGTAACACCTAACTACTGTATCTTACTGAAGAGGTCACTTGCAAGATTATAAAACCTAGACCAACATACATAAATTCATTTTAAAAAAAGTCACTGAAATATTGTCCACGTATACAGCTAATCACTACAATCATTAAATAGTATCATCCACGTGTATTTAAATGTTACATTATTCATACGTGGATACTCTATGGCATCTTCCTCCTGTTAGGTCAATTATGATCAAATGGTTAATAATATAGGTTAATCCATTGAATTTGAGAATGTTAATTAAAGGAATGGAAAATCGCTAGAAAATGGCACTCTAAGCTGTATTTGCCATCAATGTTCATCTACTTAGGCTGCAAAATGAAATCTGATCAAGTGTTAAGACAGTCTCAAAAAGTTTAGAGGGAGGAGATTTTCAGCACAATGGCAGTTCATATTTATTCATACTTTAAAATAGCTACTCATTTTCAACAGTACCACAGTGCCATTCCTACTTAACTCTAGTGCTATATCTTGGGCAAAAAGAAAACATTTTAAAATGTTCATGAAAAATCATCATCAGCCAATCCCCTCCTTGCTATAAGATTCAATGTGCATCCAATCCTTTGCAAATGCTTTATATTCAAATGAGGATTACCTTCAACCATTTAAGACTGAAGTTTCGGCCATAATGTGCAGCTCCATGTGCATGCTTCCAACCCCCTCCACCAACAAATCCACCAATTTTAGAAGTCATCTTTGCACATCCCTGTACAGAATTGCAACAATTGGCACAGGAGACATGGTTAGTTTTAATATATCATTAATGAGTTTCCAAAACACAGTACCATAAGAGAAACTAGCACTAATATCATTCTGCTTGCTGACAAAAATAGAATATGTGACCTTCAATTTTTTTTCACCAATGGTGAACCCTTTTAAATATATCATCACAAAAGACAAAAAGGAAAATATAACATGTGATATCTATGCATAATTAGATTTCATTCATATCATACATTACCTGAAAATGACGAGTCCTGTTGATTGAGAATATAAGAATAACATTATCACAACAATCAAAGGCTTCGTTAAGCTTTGCCTCGTTGTTTCGTTGGGTTGCCCACATTCCTTGTTGTACAGAAAGTTCCAAATTCTCTTTATTGCTACTCTTCACAACAAAATACCTGAAGTTCCTCAAATTAACATATCCTCAATCAATCTCACATCCTTGTTCACAAATGATTTAAAATATAACAAACATTCAAATAAAAGATCACAAAAATCAATCTCTTGACGATCAGATATATTCATATAAAAAATGTGATCAAAAAATATATATCATTTACTTGCACAAAGTGCAATCTAATTGTCTCTATCAAACTCCGAGACTTCTTACAAGCATCTCCAATGTAAGAAAATGAACGCAAAAGCAGCAACACATAAACTGATACCTGAACACTAAATGGAACTAAGAAGCAGCAAATTAATTTTCAATACAAGAAAAATCACCATTGTTTAGATATTTAACTGCAGTTCAATCATTAAAATGACTATCAAAACTGGTATAGTAAAAACCAACCATTTCTACTTGCCTTGAGAAAAAAACATTTGATATTTCAACTGTTACACATAAACTATCCCAAGTACTCTATCCAAAAAGGAAGACTATCCTGAACTGACGTCTTAACACTACATGGAACTAAGAAGCAGAAAATTAATTTTAAATACAAAAAAAAACTCACCATTGTCTATTGATTAAAATTGAGAGTTCAAATTACAAATTACAAATAGTATGATAAGACACCAACCATTTCTACTTGCCTTAAGAAATAAATCTTTGATATTTCAACTGTTAACATAAAATAGTACTCTGTCCAAAAAGGAAGACTGTCCTGAACTGAAAAGATATGGTATTGGTAAGACCATTAGCTGAACAGGTAAGAAAAATATCATCTGAGAGAAAACAAGGAGCCATTGCGAAAAACCCTAGAAAAGAATAAATCCACTAGAGCTGTTGCAATATGAAATAACATAGAACATAAAACAAGTCCAGGTGCCAACAGTCAACTGTAAAATTTGAAAAATAGTTACAGGACTCATCAAGTACCTGGAGAACTTGCCAATACCTGAGGCAAGGGAAGCCAAGTGAGACCTAGAGAGTTCCGCGCAATTCTGGGTGAATTTCTGACACACTCACTGGGAATCTAGGAGCTTAGTTAAGAGCAAGTTTTCTAGACAGTTTAAACTCTTCAAAACTAGTTAAAAACATAGTTACCAGGGAAGGGATGGTTATGGTAAAAATTATAAAAAAGTTATAACTATGATATAAATCTAGGAAAAAAAACTATCCAATGGATATGCAACTTTAAAGAAACGAAAATACTAAAAATCTTCTTAATTCAAAAACAATACTCTCAAGTATCAAAATACATGTCAACAAAAGAGAATATTAATTATTGTGATATTTGATAATCATTACAACATAAAAAAATTATTTAAACTATAATCCCCTGGAGATGGCAAGCAAAATGTAGGAGCGAAAGCTGCTATTTTGAAAACATGGTATGGTAGTCCTTGAAGATGACTATAGTTTCAAATTTTCAATTGATTAATATAACTTCATGCATGTACACATCTAAGTTGCTGAATTGTGGGACTTTTCTGGGCGATTATGGGTACGAAAGGTACCGGAATCGGATTCTGAAATGAATTGCCTGTGGGTACACATCTGGGATTTGTGTTTTTAATTGCCGAAATGTTTAGTGATTCTAGTTTGATCTTTTAGATATTTGAAGACCTAGACTGCTGATTAGTAAACTCTGAACTTATCTATCATGAGATTCTGGCTTGATCATTTTTATACAGAAACTTGAATTCAAATTAGAATGACGTTTCAAAATTTGAAATTTCTGATGGTTTTGTTTAGCATATGTATTGGGATATGACATTCTAAACTTAATTCTATTTTTTAGCTTCATTTATATATTAGTACATATATTGGTATGAACGTACCAAAAACGTACCCAGCCCACCCCCCCCACCAAAATTCTGCCGTACCAGCATTTTGTACCCATACCTGTTCCCATTCCCGATTCGGCAACTTAGACACATCTTAAGCCTTAGAGTTGTTTCTCTTCGTACTATTACCAAATCAGCAATTTAAGAAAAACCAAAAAGTTGGTGTAACTTACATGATATATGTGAGAAATCTCTATAGAATGTTTCCCAAGTTTCAAGGCATACTTCAAGAAAATGCATAGAGATGCAAAGAACTTCATCTTAAGTCTCTTAATGTCTGGAGACATCCTCATATAGGTCTCCAAGACAGTGACACGTTTCCAGTGTGGGAGACAAGTAGCAAGGCTCAAGGTACGTCTCATGGTAAATATAGTTAAAAGTGATTAACTTGTAAAAAATGACATGTGCAATGAAGGTGATTAACTTATGAAAAATGGCGTGCCATGAAGGTCCTTGTGGTGTGAAAGGCCTTAAGATGGACTACATGGCAGGACCCCCACCACACAAGTACGTCCAATATCATTAGGATACCCTGAGGGATGTTGCCCCTCAGCTCTGCTGAGGACTACCACCCCAAAACCCCTAGTCTAAATTTTAATAGCAAAAGATAAAAATTGTTTAGGGTTGCCCCAGATAAAAAGAAATGAGTTTTTCCTTTATTTTTCAACAGTTTTAATAACCCAAGGTTTTCGCAAATAATTGAATTATAATTGTTCTTTTGGTTTACTGAGTCAATCCCAATCTTGAATAATGCTACCATAGCTGCAGCTATACAAGGTTCGAGTCCATGTCCGAATTTGACAACAATAAAACTCGGATTAAGTTCGGCAAGGAAAAAAATTATTAAAAAAATGGGGATTAAATCCACCTTCTCTAAATTTGATTTTTAAAAATATAACTAATAAATCCATAAATATAAAACATTATTAAATTAAATTTGAATACATTATGAGAAATTTATAAATGTTATAATATAAATATGTTTAGAGTTTTAATATAAATATTATTAATACATAAATCAAAATATATTAGATAATAAATGTATTTTTATTAAAATCTAACTTAAATATTTTAGAATACAAAAATTCTAATATACTTTATAAAAAATTAAATTAAAAACTAAATCTACATTGTTCAAAAAATAAACATTTAAAGATATTAAATTTCATTAAACTAAACAAGAAATTAAAATAAAAACAAAACTTTGTCATGAGTGAATACATTGTGTTGATGCTTTGGACTCAAGCCCTCGATAAAATAATGAATACAGTGAAGCAAAGCTGACCAGTATGAGGTTAATACCACCAGTACCCAATATGGGTGGAGACAGTGAGACAGGCAGTATCGTCCTTTGGAACATATCAAAGAGAGCTCAAAAGGAATCAGATGGATAGATATGGTCAGTTCTGCCACAATTTTATCCGCTTTAGTTTGTCTTGCTTGAGTGAACATCCACACACAAACGACTCAGATTTTGGGAGGAAACTATAAAAAGATTTCAATCTTTTTCAATGAAGAATCAAGGAAACCCAATGAAGCCGATTGAAAATCCCAGCCAAAGTGCAAACAATAAGTGAGCCCTTCTCCATATGAGCATTAAGAGTGAACTAGAAAAAATATATAAGACATTTTTGAAGTTCGTCGAAATTTGAATTTCATAGATAAAATTTGGCAAACCCTATGACTTAGGATGCAGCAGTACTGTTATGCAAGCACATGACCCACCATAAAGCTAGTGTCGCCAGGCCTAGTGTTACAAGTTCATCTCTAACATAGAATAACGAATCCATATGCTAATTTTATTATTTTTATTTGCTATGCCATTGAGATCACAATTAATGAGTTTTGTACACAAAAGACACTTGAGAATTTTTAAATATTCATAATACTGTTTCCTTCACCTCCAATCCTCTTTTTAACTCCTTTGTTCAATGTATACTTGTGTATGCAATCAAATTAGCTTGTAATTTATTAATTTTTAATGTTTTTAACGTTGATTAGAAAAAGAGTGCATAAAAAAGCATGTAATTGGTCAAAACTTTAAAACAATTATATATATCATGTTTTAAAAATAACTGTCAAGTCTGTTGCCAAGTCCAAGTCCAAAACCAGCCTACCAAGTCCAAGTTTGGTAACAATTATCCGAATACCAGGAAAAAGTGCTGTGCACTTAGTTTGACCCTACATTTCTCTCATTAAAATCACGAGGATTGTAAGTTTCAGCTAGGCAAGTAGAAATGCTTTAGAATGAACATTTTATGTAAAATTCATTGTTCTGCGGGGAGACATCTCTCCAAAAAAAACCTCCTGTCCCCAGTAAGCACATTTTTGCGGCTTGGAGGAAACCTCTCCCCACAACACCATGTGTGCCACCTCCATCGAGTCACTTGCTATATGGCACAAGCTATTACATACCGATAGCAATCTTCAACTTTGTGAAAACTGGTTATCCTTTCATGGGGCACTTGTAGAGATGTCATATTGCAGATTCTGCCTTGAAGATTTTGATTCAACTCAATTTGCTTATCAGCATACGCATGCATACATACACACTACGTCACAGCATTCGCTGAATTTCGGCTATGATATCCGGTATCCAGCAAACTTGAAAATATAACTCAAATTTCATTGAAACTTGCCGAACATTCATATGGCTGAAGGGCACAGGTTTCTCTCTTTAAATATATTTTTAAAAATTGTCTTTTCCCTATCATTGCAGACAGGTGTTAAATTTTCTGTTTCACTGCAAACAAAGCTGTTAATTTTTTTCCACATCGCAATCTCTTCATCCTACAAACCAGAGCTAGATTCGGCATAATTTTGCATATCAGTTGACTGCCGTGTCATTGAACCCCCTCCTATTTTCTGCAACTATATTTTTTAAATTTTAATAGATAATTTTATTTTTAATAGGTTCTTTGTATTAATTATTGAATTGTGTTAATATATTTTAAATATGAATTATTTATATTATGTTTAAATATATTTTTAGTATTATTTTATATACAATATATTACTTAATTTTATATATTAATTATTATTTATTGTATATATGAATAATATTAGATAATTATATTGTAGAACATATACACATATATATAATTTAAATAATATTCTTATTATATAATGTTTTTAATCTTTTATAATTTTAATATTGTTTATTTATATTACATTTTATATATTTTTTTACTATATTTAATGTTATTCCTTTATATCATGTTTTCTATTTTAATATTATATATATACTATATTGTTTATTTTATTGATATAAATATATAACCAAATAAAAAACAAAAAGAATAAAACATAATATTTTAGAGTTACGTGTTTACATTGTGTATGTATGTATATATACACACACACATACTAGGGGAAAACAAAATAAGTACATGAACTTAACTACTTAGCAATGTTGTTAATTTTATGGATACATTACTTGATAAGTTAATTTAAAAAGAAATAGAAATCATATAAGGCAATTTTTTTGTTGAATTTTTTCCTCTTGCTGAACTTCATCCGAATTTATTGTTGTCGAAGACAAACTCAAACCCAAACCTTGTGACCTAGCATACACACACATACATACATATACTTAAATACACATGCATACATACACAAATGTCATTGTTATTTAGATACATACATACATACATATGCAAATGTCATTGTTATTTACACACACACACATTGTACCTAAGGAAAAAATGTCTGCTGTACCAACATATCTATTTGCTGAATCTAACATCTTTTAAATTTCAACTTCAAAAGATATTTTTATGCTCTTTCCTAAAGAATCAGCAAGGTGATACCACTATTTTCCCAGGGTTACATCTTATATAGGCTAGTCTTCATAAGTGCTTTTGCTTACATCTGCCCTGGTTAAACTTGATTAAGTTCATGTCCTGAGGCATTTGGAAGGCTCGGGTCACAACGCAGCAACTTACCTTATATTAGCAAGAGGCGAGCTCATTACACAAGAACATTCAAAGAGCTACCACTACTTTCCCGGGGTTACCTTTGTGAAGATTTTTCTTAAAAACCTGTGAAGTACTGATAAGTTTAATTACATCCAAACATCATAAAAAGGCTAGTTGTGATAAGTGCTTTTGCTTACATCTGCCCTGATTAAAACTTGATTATGTTAATGTCCCAAGGCATTTGGAAGGCTCAGGCCACAATGCAGCTGCTTACCTTATATTAGCAAGAGGCAACCTCATTACAATAAGAACATTCAAAGAGCTGCAACAATGCTCCTCTGGAGTAATAAATCTTTTATTTAAAATGGTCAAGCATATGGATGTGCTTTGATGATGCATTCATGCTCTAGACATGTGGGTCTTCCAAACACAAAAATCCACATGCAATGAACATTAATTAGAAATCAAGCATTTTATCCAAATGCTAAATGTTATAATTGAACAAGAGCACTAGCAAACAAATTGAACAAGATTTTCTACATCAAATATCAATTCTTCAACACAGAACAAACACTGCCAGAAATGTACGAAGTTCAATAACGTTGATTATATCAGTTACTTTATTTTGTCCAGAAAATTAAGAAATTCAGAGAAATCTTATACATTAGTAATGTCTCAATTTGTTTGGAAAAGGTTATGCCAAATTACAGAAGATGGTGAATACTAGATTAGATACATACCTTCAATAACAGTGGATGAGCTAAAGAGATAAAAGTGGCTACCTACATTCTTTTTGTTGTTTCAACTTTCACCACAGTTTTCCAGTTGATCCTATCTCTCAGCTTTCAACTGTAACAGTTCATCCTTGTAACTTTTGCCTTTAGCATTACCATTTCCATAATTCATTACTAAACTAGACAAATTCTTTCTATAACAGAGGACAAGCTGAAGAAATAAAAGTGGATACCTACATATTTTTTTGTTGTTTCAACTTTCATCACAGTTTTCCTTTTTAGTATTGATCCTAACGCTCGCCTTTCAACGGTAACAGTTCATCCTTATAAATATTGCCTTCAGTATTACCCGCTCCATTTTCATTACTAGATCAGACACATTCTTTCAATTACAGTGGATGAGCTGAAGAAATAAAAGTGGCTACCTATATATTTATTGGTGTTTCAACTTATCACATTTTTCCTGTCGATCCTAACTCTCACCTTTCAACTGAAAAGTTTATCCTTATAATTATTGCCTTCAGTATACCATTACCAAAATGGAGTACTAGATTAGACACATTCTTTCAATAACAGAGGATGAGCTGAAGAAATATGTGGCTACCTATAAATTCTTTTGCTGTTTCAAGTTCAACCTTCATCACAGTTTTCCTATTGATACTAACTCCTAATTTTCAACAATAAATGTTCATCCTTATAATTATTGCCTTCGGTATTACCATTTCCATAATTTATTTCATATATAATATCGAGCACTCTATAAATGCATCTATTGCTTTAACACTGTCAGGATTTTCACTAACACTAACATGCAATAGACGCCATCTATAATATAATCACAACAGAAGGTTAAAAAACTTTTTATATGGCTAAAAGTATAATTTAAGTACAATAAGTTCAACCAGCTTCCACCAAAAACCAAACTTCTGTTACCTGGCTTCCCTGCATGTGAATGCTTTACAAAGATCTGTGCTGTCTCCTGCAGTGCTCTTTGACCACTAATGACGATAAGTCATAATTAAAGTACAAATTATGAAGCTATCTGTTACTGAAACTAGCTCAAATACAAACCAATGCACCAGAGAAAGCCTATGAAGCATACTTAAGAGTGTCCTCTGCTATTTTTAATACATTCAAGGACACAAAGGAACAGAAAAGAAGCATAAAATATAACTCTTCACTGCTACTTATAATAAGCAGAAGACATTCTCTGCCATGAATGCATGATATAATCACATAATGTTACACCCATAATAAGTAGTCTGAAACACTTGCTACATAACAATCATTAACGTAGCCTCAAAATCATCAATATTTAAGAGAATTATAAGAGAGCTTCTAAAAGCAGAATGATTTATCACCACCCACCCCCAATTGCAGATAACATGTCGTCTGTTCTATCTTTAAAAAATCTCCTTTAGCAAACCGAAATTCAGTTTAAATAATGTGATCAAATGCATACAGAATGGAAATCTCTCCAGACCAAAGACAGACTTACGGGTTACAACAAACAGACCCTAATGCCCACACTTATTGTCGATATGGTAGAATAAGATGGGATCAATTGTCACCCTGATAATAAAACTTCCTGGTACAAACTAAATTACTCATACATACAAAGTTTCACAGACATCAGATTCAGTAGCTGTATAACTATTATTTACAAGGAAAAGCTTATAATGCTCCAACGACGAAATTTACAATATCTTCTTATTGATTGATATCCAGTACATTTAAATGAAGCACAGAAAATGAAATTGGTACATATTAGAACTTCTGAAGCTGAAATGTATACACCGATCACCAGTATAATTCTAACAGCCAATACCAATGGCACAACCCCAACATCACTTGAGGAAAGGCAACAAACAATTAAGTATGCATACATCACAGACTTAGGAATTAAATTGCAATACAATAGTCCCATAGAAGAACAACCATGCACTGAGTCATGTCAACGAACCTAGAAAGTCCTTGTGGCAGTGGCAAGGCAGCAGATACAACATTCAGTTGATTTGAGAATCCATTTGCTGAAGGGTTCACTGGCTGCCCTTGACTCTGATTTGTCTGATACTGTGGTAGGCGTTGTGATCTTTGCTGCTGCTGATTCTTAGGCTCATCACCTGAAGGTGAACCTCCTAGCGGTCTCTGAGAAGCGTTAGGTGAAGGCTGAGCCTTTTCTGCTTGATGATGATAATTGTTTTGCCTGTGCTGAGGATATCTGTTTGGGTAGGAACCATTTGTCACTGTCGCCCACTGCTGAAGCTTCTGGAAAACTTCTTCTACAGGTGGAGATGGACCAGGCATCTTTTGGTGCCTATATCGACAATCAGGTCCATTTGGACAGAAACCATGTTTATACCTATTAAACAGAAAAATTAAATGTTCATTAAAATTTAGAATTATTATTGTTTAGGTTCCAAATATTTAGGATCTCCAGCACAAAAGTAGAAAGAGCTTGATACAAAAGTGACAAACAAAAATCTTAATCCAACACTTGTTCTGTAAATGCAATTTTAGCTTTTAATCTAATAATACAAAGTTTTGACTTAGTACACTATTTTTAAAGATTTTAATTGTATACTTATTGTAGGAGATTTTTTGTGATAGAAAACCAAACCATCAAAGGCTAGCTAGCCATGTTTTGTTGCAGCCCTATAGCACCCTTGGGTGTGAGCACAATTGGCCTATTTGAGAGTATTCACACTAAGGAAAGAGAAAACTTGACCCAAAAGCACCTCAATGACATTGTCTTCAGCTACTAGAACCTCTATCTTAGAACCTCAAAGACATCAAACCATATTAAGATTAAACTGTCAAAGACGCAGATGTAATGTCCAAAAACAAAGACCTCCTTGAATCTGAGAAAGAAGCAACAACAACAAAGGAAATGGAAGGGGAAGAGAAATCTTTAGATTGTAGTTGTTTGTTACACAATTATACACTGTTTAAAACTTAAAAATAAATTGTTAACATGTTTGAAAGCCATATGTAATCTTTGAATTATGAAAAATTCATAATCAAAATAGACTTGTGTGTTCTCTAAATTCATTATTCATGTATTTCATGTATTACTTTATGTTTGCTGTGTAATTATGTAGTTTTATTTTGCCCAGTCCTGAGTCCAAGTCAATATTTTCGGTTGAAAAGTTTTGGTGAAGTCCCAGTTTTGAACTGTGTGAGATTATATTTGAGGGAAAAACACATAAGTTGACTTTGAAGGCGTTGAAGGAAATATACTAGATAGATGTCAAGAAGAAAAGTAAGTGTACAATGAAGAGACTCAAGAGGTGGAAGGAAAGCTTTTGGCATTGGTGAAGAGTTAAGAAAACAAGAAAAAAGATCTAAAACATGATTCCCATGGTAGAATCAAACTAGGAATGACTCATATTCTCATGGTTATTACTCTTACTATAATGAAATGAGAGGATACTAACAAAGAAGTCATGACAGAAATTTTTTAAAGGAAACTGTACAAGATATTTTTAGTGTGGCAATCGTGCATATGAATGTCCAAAAGCATGCAAGGAAAATAGAAGAGCTAATGGAAAGCTCAAGATGATTCATTTAGTTGAAGCAAACAGGGGTAGGAATTTAATGATGTGTCAAGTATTCTTGAAGCCAAAGACAAATTAATGACATTCAATTCAGAGAAATTGGCAATAAATCTTGATTAATTATCACAAGGTTGGCAAGCAACACAATCTAAAACAGATTATCATTTTTTCTGGTCGCAAGCACATTTTTCGAGGACAAATAAATCAGAACTTATTCACGAATACTGTATTCCGGTTTATTTAATTTTTCTATGCATACTTGATTTTTCAATTTCACCTCATTTTATATTACAGATTTGGAATTTTAGCACAATGGCACATTTTGATTTTATGAACATTGCATTGTGTAGGCCACAACAAAGGTACACATTTTTCAGTTGTTATTCATTTGATTCTCACTGACTTAGGAAACTCAAAAACGATAAAAGCCTCTTTTGTTTATCTTTAGTGTATAGGTTAGTTGGGCACATAGGTTTGAAGATATAAATTACAACGTTTAGGCTTACAGATGTAATGGTTAGCATTTTTTATGCTAAAATCCTAACCATTAGGGTTAAAGTCCATAGTTTATTAAAAAGTCATGAGTTCTCACAAGACAAATCCCTGGCCAAGTTATCTAAATCAGCTACAAGTTTTTCCTGATTTCTCAGCAAGTTACGCATGAGTTTTAAAAAATCTCACTTACTGATGCAAAAATGAACAGTGTGCAGCCAGAAAAGTATCAACACACTTAATTTTTCACAGTTTCGTCTTCATGCTGTCACTCCTACCACGGATTGACAACATTCAATGTACTTTCAAGCAATTTTCAACTGATTTTTGAATGATCTTAGGTTGATTTCATGATTTGTTTTCAGATATTTAATTTGTTTCTCCCTCTCATTCTAGGGTTTTAATACTCTTTTTTTTCTTTATTGAGTATACTGAGCAGGGGGTAAGCTGCACAATAGTCAGAAGAAAACAAGGGCAAGGGGTCACAATTGGCGCTTCGTTGGAAGAAACTGCCCATGATATTCCTAAGAAAGATATTCTTCCTCAAGCCAAATAATTGTCATACACTTCAAGGTCACCCACGCATCCACTTAGAAGTTTTACTTGTAAAAGAAATTAGTAAAATATTAACATGTATATGTAATTTATGATCATATGACACTATGATGTATAATGAACTTCGTTTTTAATCTATTAATAAACAAAAACTACTAATCAATTTTCTAAATTCATTTTGATGCATCATTTTTAAGATAATTTTGTAAAAATGTGTTTTTATGTTCAGAAATTTTGCCAACTTTTGGCATGTTTTGCAGAGTTTTGGAAAAATTTTGCGAAGTCATCTAGTCCAAGCCAAATGTGGATCTGCTGAGTTTTTCATAGTCACAACTTTTTTATTAATATGATTTAAACTTTAAATGTCATTCCTTGGAATACTTGGGCCCCTAACAAAGCCCTATCATATTCTCATGTTGGTTTTATGGTAAGGGAGTTTTTTTACTTTTACTAAAATCCCAACCCTACACTATTCCTTTGGATTTAGTATACAGGTTAGAGTTTTTTCACTTTTTACTAACCCGGCCGTAAACTTATTTCTATTGTTTTAGACTTAATGTTGGAACCTTTTTTCAGTTTTTCAAGTAACCCTAATGGTTGTTTTTATGCACTTTTTACTAATGCCAGTTGATCATGTTGCATGAAAGGGATTTTCCAGGAACTTATTAATGTTCCTATGAGATACCAAGATAAGGATGTTGGAAATATTCTCATTGATGTCAAGAAAGCAAGAAGACAATGTCAAAGACAAGTTGTCATTGATATCAAGGGTTGAGAAGATGATATTACCATTGATATCCATTTGCAGTTGCCGACATATTGCTTGGGTTTCTATACAGAATAACAAAAGATCCTTCATGGGCATCAAAGTATTTTGTAAAAGTAAATAAGCTTATATTTCATGGGCATCGAGCTTAAAGGGCATTGACTAATTGAGAAATGATTGAAATAAAAATTACAATTTAATGGATTGACTTCCTTGATTACTATAGTGATTAGTATTTGTCTTCTCAAGGGATGTGGTTTGTTTTGTTTCTAAAGACATGTTTCATTTAAAAGAAAAGTTTACTTTCATAAGGGATATGTCCCTTCAATAAACACAAAATTATATTTTGAGAGATTGAAAGAAAATGAGAAGTGTGTGGTGGGTGTTTAAAAGAAAACAAAGTATATGTACCAAGGGCCATTCTTAAGAAGATAGATGATTGCCAATCTAATAGAGTATGAAAAGATAAATGGCATATTTAATGAGAAGAGTATGAGAATAATATAATACAGATTGAAAAGAAAAAGATACAGGAATAATTGCATCAGATTTGAGAAGACTTTATGAGACCTGTGTGGAGGGTTTCATGCAAAGGTAAAGAAGACTATGGAGCAGATTTATGAAGCATTTTTGAAGAAAGTATCATGAAGTTTGTATGACAGATTTATGAGAGTTGTACATGAAGATTGTAATCGGTTTTATGGCACATTTATTGTCACCATAATAACAGTTTGAAAAAGAGAGTTTGCAGTGCTCTAGTGGAAAAAGTTCTCATGAATTGATAAGGGGTTGGGTGCCTCTGGTAGGTTAAGCCTATGAAATTTGTAAAGAAGATTTTATATAAATAATTAATTTGTCACAGTTTATTCCACATATATCTTGTGTTCTTAGTTCTATGATAGTTAGATCTCATGTGAATGTTAATGTGCTCTGAACATGCTTTGAGATTAAGTTATATGCTTATTAAGTTGAAAAAGTAACAGTTTGATGTTACAGTGATTAACCACCCCCCCACCCCAAGTATAACCGTGTGCTCATCAAAGGAGACATGGAGTGCAACTTAAGTGATTGCAAAAAAAGTTGCTCAAATTTTGGGGACAGTTGCTACAATAACTTATACCAACTAAAAGCAGTTGAAATTTTAAAAATAAATATAATGACTGCATTTGCAATGACAATCATTCCGCTTTTAGCTTTTAGAGGTCCTAGCAAATTTTTTGTTTGAAAACATTTAATTTTTGTGCACTAAATGGAGCAAATTTAGTTCTAAAAAAGGAGTGTCCCCTCAAACTCTCAAGAATGCCTAGGGCATTGTGGACATCAACCAAACTCTCTGTTGAGAATATGTCCCTCTAGAACACTACATTATTGCAAACACAATCCTAATTCCAACAAAATAATGTAGTTTTTATAAAATTTAATGTAGTAGGTACATTTCTTGAACGAAATTTGTCAAAGGTATCAAAGCATGATAGCTTGCAAAAACTGCCTCACTAATGTTACTCCATAAAGTTTTATTGTCCCTTGATGCCAATGCAAAAATCAAAATGAATAGGGCAAGTATAATTCTTGGAGCAACATCTGCCAAGTAGGGAATCAAACCTTTGAACAAGGACAAACCAACACAAGATCCTTGTGTAAATACTAAATACCTTTACACCTTGCACATCAAAAAAACTAACACAGTTGGGGAAAACATAAATGCCTTCTTTTCCCCTCAATATTTGTTAGGGTGCAAAACATTCAACCCTTGCCTTCAAGTTGTTCCCAAGTGTTTCATTCATAACATCATATGGTGTGACCTCGCTGACAACCTAATCTTTCATGTAGTGGTCACTTTGTTGGGAAACTAACCCCTCACAAAAATGGAAATGAGAAGATCAATGACCACAAGATACATTTTAATATCAATGGCTTCTATGGCCTTGTAGGGAGCTATAAACCTTGTCTAATATCATAGAAATCTTGTTTTGAACACACTTAAAGGCTCATTGGGTTATCTGCTAAAAGTTTCAAATTAATGGTAAACCACTATGGGATCAATGGAAAACCTAAAACAATAAAAAAAGTCTATGTACAGCCGCTACTATACCAAAAGATCAGTGTGTACGCACCATATGAACCAGAAATAGACATTAGGACCAACCCAAAGGCCTAGTGCCCCAGCAATTAGCCCCTCATGCTTGGAGGCCTTGCATAGGGCACACACTCAAACCCTAAAGGACCTATTCCAAACACACGGATGGGCCTTCCAAAATGAGGAGAGATAGGTTTCTTTTATGTTACAAGTGTGGTTGTTTCACCAAAAGATCAACTTGTCAATGCCCGATGCAATCACTAGACTTATAGAATCCACAAGAGACGATTAGTCCTTTGTCACGAATCCCAAGAGGAGAGCTCACCATTTTGCCAACAATCTCCCTCTCAGTGTTACTTGAGGGGATTCGAACTTGTGACCAAGCTCTGATACCACTTGTTACAAGTGTGGTTGTCATTGCACCAAAAGATCGATCTGTCAATGCCCGATACAACCACTAGACTTATAGAATCCACAAGAGGCAGTTAGTCCCTTGTCACAAATCCCGAGGGGAGCGCTGACCATTTTGCCAACATTCCACACATGCAAATGGGGCATATGATGAGACTAACTTGCTAAGGGCAAGAGTCAAATCCCTCCCAAACAAATGTGCCAACCCAAAGGCCTTCTTTCCCCCATAATATTTGTTAGGGTGCAAAACATTCAACCCGTGCCTTCAAGTTGTTCCCAACATCTATATTTGGTTCATAACTTCAAATGTCGTGACCTCGTTGACAACCTAATCTTTCATGTAGTGGTGACTTTGTTGGGAACTAACCCCTCACAAACATGGAAGTGAGAAGATCAATGATCACAAGATACATTTTAATAACAGTGGTTTCTATGACCTTGTAGGGAGCTATAAACCTTGCCTAATATCATAGAAATCTTGTTTTGAACATGCTTAAAGGCTCATTGGGTTATCTCCTAAAAGTTTCAAATTAATGGTGAACCACTATGGGATCGATGGAAAACCTAAAATGATCAAAAAAAGTCCATGTACAGCCACTACTATACCCAAAGATCAATGGGCAAGCACCATATGAACCGAACAAAGATATTAGGACCAACCCGAAGTCCTAGTGCCCTAGCAATTAGCCCCCCATGCCTGGAGGCCTTACAAAGGGCACACACTCAAACCCTAAACTTAAAGGACCTATTCCAAACACACATATGGGGCATATGATGAGAGTAACTCACTAAGGGCAAGAGTCAAATCCCTCCCCAACAAATTTGCCACAATGTTTAGCCATGTATAGTCACCACTACACCCAAAGCTTAAGATGTCAATAAAACCTAAAATGATCAAAAAAGTCCATGCACCATATGAACCGAACATAGATAATAGGACCAACCCGAAGGCCTAGTGCCCTAGCAATTAGTCCCCCATGCTTGGAGGCCTTGCAAAGGGCACACACTCAAACCTTAAAGGACCTATTCCAAACACACGGATGGGGCATATGATGAGACTAACTCACTAAGGGCAAGAGTCAAATCCCTCCCCAACAAATTCGCCACAATGTTTAAACACATATGGTCACCACTTTACTCAAAGCTTAAGTTGTCAATGAACACCATATGAACCAAACAAAGACACTAAGAGTGGCCTAGAGGCAAGAGTTGAGAGTCTCACACCCCAACACTATCCCACCTAGCTCAACCATTTGTAGACCAAAAAGGATATTTTGAACTGATAGTATTATTCTACACTTTGTTTTTTGGCTTTTAATTTTTTTTTAAATGAATACAATAACTGACTACAAATTCTAGGAAAGCAAATAACTTTTAGACCCAATTAAAATAAAGGAATCACAAGACCAAGTTACCTCCAAAGAAGAGAAACATGAAACAAAGATTCTACTTTGGAAAAAACTCTTTCTAGTAAAGCAAATAACTTTTAGCCCCAATTAAAATAAAAGAATCACAAGACCAAGTTACCTCCATAGAGGGGGAACATGAAACAAAGTTTCTACTTTAGAAAAAATTGGAAAGTTTGGTATACCTAATTATTTGGAATAGCTAAAGTAACAGCCAAGCTTCAACTTTAGCCTTCATGTAAACATTTTAGTTCTATGAGCATAGGCCCCTATTAAACCCACAACTAAATTATCAAAAATCAACAGCCGAACAAGATATCTTGACATATTGAGAACTAAATTTATGCTTGCCCTCTCTAAAGAGCTACAAATGGAAACGACAGAAAGATGATTCCAAAGAAAGATCTTTTCTACTTATATCTTGCCATGTGATGACTTTTGCACTCTTATGCATGCAACCCAATCTTTATACCCCCATTGGCCACCGATATGGTCTAGTGGACGTAAATAAAATCAATTTCACTTTCAATAATGAAAATCAGAAGACTGCAGTATAGTCCACTTTGACAGCGTATGTAATGAATTCTAGTCTCATTGCTCCTGTCCTAGTAAACCTTCAGATATAAGAACACCACAAGTATTTTCATTTTCCCTTTGTTTCTAGCTATCTAAAATCTATTGTGTTCTTTATGCATGGGACCCCGTATACTATTATGGGAAGGTGCCGATAAGTAAAATCAATTTCAAGTTATAAAAAGGAAAAGAAATATATTAATAGAAAACTTACATATTACACTCTTTAATTTCATCATTGCTGTGCTTGTAGACACAGTCCTGCTCCCGGCATTCCCCAAACCGTGCAAAGAATCGACAGACTGGCATCCTGCTCTTGTCATACTGATGTAGAAACCCACAAGAGTCTCCCTTCATACACAAGCTCCTAAGCCAGTGTCTGCAAACTGTCTGTCTGAAACTCCTGCTCCCAGACTGCGGTGCTGGTCTATTAGCAGCCGGTGCCAAAATTGAAGGAGCCCCCAGATTTATATCACTTGAATTCAGAGAGCTTCCTAAGATTGGGGGATTGGTAGAATTAGGTCCCGTCTCTAATCCACCCTCGAAATCAAAACTCAAGCCCCCCTCTGGATCCTCCATCGCACTAAAAGCCTAATTCTAACCCTTATTAGTCCTTCATTTAACACCAATCCTACAAAATATCAAATCTCTTTTTCTCCGCTTGAAATATGCCCACCTAACCCTACTTCCAAACCAACACAAATTTCATCTAATTTTCTCTCAGCGATCTCGTTTCACAAAGATTGTGTACGTTCTGTTCGGGATGGAGCAAAGCGATTTCAAGCTCTTTTTCTCCCTTAGAAAAAGGCTCCAGTGTCCTTAATCCTAATTCAGAAACAGCCTAGTTTCTTCGATGTTTCTCAGTAGTTTCGTTTCTGGAAACCCTTTCTATTTAAAATACTAGTGCCAAAAGAAAATCTTCCAGTCTCTTTTCTCTGCCAAAAAGAGATATTTCGAAGCCCTAACCCTAAGAGGGAAACCGCTTTAAAAAAAAGCCTTTCGTTTCCAAAACAATTTTTTTTTGTCCTACTTAGACTGCAGCCAAAAATTTCAAGCTCTTTTTCCCCGCTCAGAAAATATTCCCTACCACCAGAAACTCTTACAGCATTCGTCAAAATGCCAGCTATAACACCCATAGGAAAGTGCTCCGACCCAATCTGAGCTCCGACAGCTCCATTTCTGATATCAAAATACCGAAATCTTCACCCGGCTCATTTTCCACGATTTATGCCGCAGTTGTTCACCGTTTTCAGCAACTTTGATCTCTTTCGAACCACTAAAAACTCTGTACTCCGATTCTCGCTATCAGGCTAAGGAAATCTGGTGCCCCTGATCCTTCTGGATCTGCCTTTAAGTTTGCGGCGCAGTCCCTGATCAAAACCCTCTCCGCGGAGTTTTTTCGGGTATATTTGACGCGGACGTGAATTTCACTGAATGATTTGTCAGTTTGGACGAACGGATACACCGTTGTTTCAGAGTGCCCCGTCCGATGAGCCAAAAATGCGTAAACTTTAATCAGGAATCATATTTGTCTACGATTCATTTCAACTCGAGTATTTTGGATTTGCTTGCATTAAACAGACTACATGTTTTCCAAGTTGGAGGGTCAAGATTATTCAAGCTTATTCCTCTCTCACATCGGACGGTCAGCATGACAGGATGAGTTATTGCCCTTTTATTGATGGGGGAGCATTATTCCCAGTATGTTGGTGTAAATCTGACCCATTGATTTCGGTCATAAACTGTGGAGAATGAATACTTCATATATCTTTTAATATTGAAAGTAGAGCTAATTGTTTTTTAAGTTTAAACTAGTTTTAAAATTATTTATTATCATATCATAAGTTTTTATTGAAGAGTTATTCAAGAAAAAATTTTAAATTATGCAAAGTTAACCATGATAATATTTATTTATACTTAATTTTTTAAGTTATATTGATTAATTATTTGAAAAAATAAAAAAGTCAAGATTTATAGTCTAGAAGATTCTTGAAATAAGTTAATATCTTCTACATAATTTATTTTATTTTTTAAAATTATTAAAATAGTTAAACTATTAATAATTTTGAAATGATGCAATCTTTAAAGAAATGATAAGAAATGTCATATGATAAACGAAGAATAATTAGGTATGGAAGAAAAAGATACTATAACACATGAATATTAAGATGGGAAATTTGGCTACGAATCTTAAAAGGAACTTATTAAATTTCATTTTCAAATATAAGAATGCTTTTAAGACTTGTAGTCTCTTGTAGACTTTGTGGATTTTGATCAAATAAGTAAGTATCATTCACTTCTTTTTCATAATAAAATGAACCATTAAAATACAAACTTAAAACAAGTTTGTGCTTTCTACCTTAAAGCTTATCATGTACAACCATCTAAAACTATCTAGTGAATATAGACATACATAAACATCTACAATGAATTTACATATCGAGAATCTTTATTAATTAATCATTTAAGTGTTTGAGATTATAAGTATTCTTAAAGAAAATTATATTGTTATGATAGGTTGGTATAAGTCTAGATCGTAAAGATGATGTAACATATAGTTTAACTCATATAATGAAATGACTTTTTGGACAACCGTCTACCTCAATAATGACAACAAATGAGACATAATTCGTGGTAAAATGTGGTGAAAACATCTAATACATGATTGATATCATCATTTGTAACAACATATATCAATACAGCCTCCAAAAATAATATACCCTTCACATGTCCTTTTTGTAGCATACTAAAAAAAAGTGATCTACACACTTCTCTCTTTATAAACAACCATATCAACACCTTAATCACTCCTTTGAAAAGCTTGAGATTTACCAAAAGTTGATTTTTAAGATAACTCCATTATAAGAGATACTTCAAGATTAGAACAAGCTCATTCCATGTCTATCCTAAAAATAAAATCTCTATCCTATCCATGCAACCATTTCATTAGTGAGTAATAGTAGCGACATGCACTTCCACACATACTAGAAAAAGGAACCAACAAGTTATTCAAGCTAGACTTTATTAAAGCTAGACTTTAAATGAACTCTAGCAATGAAAAATAATCTATATTAACAAGATAAATAACATAAATGCTTGTTTGAAGATAAACATTTTATAAACAATTTTTGTGTTGTTTCTAATATATAAATATACTAGTGTTTATTTTAACGTGATAGATTTTGAATTGAAAAACATTAAGAAATAATGCCTTGAAGCAATTATCATTCCATTTACCCCTCCTTTTTGTTTTCCACTACAAGCAAAAAGATGGAGAGTAAGTATCAACAAGATGGCATATAATGCCTAAAGTGAGACTTTACATAACCCATTACTCTTAAGTTTCCTTCAACTTCCCTCAACCCTCTTCATGTTCTTGAGCATGAATTCTCTCTTACTAGATCTTAATCATGAAATCATTTCACCCAAACTATACTTATTTTTCAAAGTCATGCTTTGCAAACGTGCCTTTAAAGGCATGGTGGATCACTTGAGCATACCTTTACAAAGATGACATCCAAATTTAACATCTTAAAGAGACATCTTATCCCATCTCCAGTCTAACAAACCATATTAGCAGCACCAATAGTGATACTTGATTTAAACCAAACTTCTCAAAGCATCCTCTCCAATCTTAAGTTCCAATCAATTATAGTAAAGTAGCATATCAAGCGAAGTAATAGGAGCACATAATTTTAACTTGTTCTTAAAACAACACTAAATAAAATACTAAACACCTTAGAATTCTCAAGACCACATGTAAACACTCTATACTTGAAGGTACAAGATAACATAATGTGAATTCATTCCTTCTTTTTTCTTTTTATCCATATTCAATGGATGGTTGATGAATTCCTTTCTACATAGATTCACGTGATATTGTGACATGCCATATGAAAATTCTAATTTAAAAAATTGAGTACTCAAGCTTTTATGAGTTCACACAATTTTCTTTTTAGTCACACCAGCATAAGACAAATAAATAATAACACAATTTTCTTTTTTTTATATTTGTAAACTTGAGGCCACAATTGGGGCATTAACATATTAAGAGTCAAAACCCGAAAGCAACATAGTCCAACAAAGGCATATAGTTTGTGAGTATAGCAGCCCAACAAGGGTTTGGTGCACCACCACCCTAAATGTCGTAATGGTTCACAATCAACCCAACAAAAATTTGAACCTTAGTGGCACTATTAACAACACAACAACTTAACCATCACATTGCACAATGAACCTCAATCACACAATTTTCTTAATAATCATGTTACCAAAAGATTAAAAGCAATCACACAATTGTCTATGACAATAGAGATTCAACTCTCAACATTTTATCTCTCATATACATTTTATGTTTACCTTGGTCCTTACTTGTACATTAGTTTCCTTGTTGAAACCCCTCAAAGAACTTCTTTAAGTTTTATCCCATTTAGATTATGAATAGTTAGACTATTTGGTATTCTAACTAAGACAAATCTTGTGCTTGAAGAGTTTATTGACTCCCATTCCTTCACCATCAATTGCATTGTCAAATATTAGTGTTTATATATTCACTTCTTTGTATTTAACTTCAACTGCTATATCATCATTAGGAGGTCAACATCTATCAAGTTGCTAATTTTGGCTCATTATTGTACCTAATAAGATAGCACACTAACATTCTTGTATATCTATGTGAATTTTGAAGCATAAATGCAAGTAATGTAGCTTTTTAACCTCTACATGCTTAAGCCAATGTTGGTTTCTTAAGAAGACCAAATTTGCATGCAATTTCAGCCAATATCTTATTTGAAAGGTTCTTGCTTTTTAGGCTAAATCTTGTTGTTTTAAGAATGGTTGGTACAACAACTAAGATGGTTTCATTCCTTTATTTAATATGATGATCTATGTTCTTTATGATCCTCACAAAAATGTACACTTGTATAATGAGGTGAGCCATGGACTACATCATGCAACAACAAAGATTACTCATGATGCAAACTTAACTAATTCCATATTAAAAAGAACTGGTAGTCCAACTTGTAATCTTGCAATCCTTTCTTATATGATGAATTTCATTATCTTGTGACAATTTTTATTTATATTTTTAAAAAAATTGAATTGGTCAATGTAACCATTGTTAAGAAAAATGTGTCTTAACCTTGCAATTAAAGGTTATTTTTGATAGGTGAGCATGAGGGGTTGTAGAAGGGCACCCTCACTTTGGATAAGGGATCTGAGGACCACACACCCCAATGGGAGTTCGAGAGCCCTATTGAATTGCCTCCAAATCTCTGGTTGGTGATACTCTTATGAAAATTCACTTTGCAAAAAAATTATAATCTTGTTGATTCTTGAATAATGCATTGTGTGGCTTTAAGGGTATGTATTTTTTCTCTCGAAAGGTTTTTCTCACAAAAATTTTGTAGTATGAATGGTATTATGTTTATTTTTATTTTTATTTTATTTATGTAATCATTGTAAAGATCTAAAAAAAGTTGCATTACCTTCCTCTCAAAATTAGTGTAGAAAGTTATTTTGCTACTTTATGTTCCTTACAATTGTCTCCACTCTCATGAATAATAGCATTGTTCCTCCGAGTTACAAAACATTTTCATCTTCCATCATAAATATCCCTCCACATTTTATCCTCCTCAAATGGCATTAACCAATGCTCCTCTATATCGTGCTTCTTAATTTTCTAAAATCAATATACATCAATTGCTATTCTATTAAGCACGTCATTCTCACCAAAGACACAAACCTATCCCTGATCAATAATTTTCACATGCTTCTATGATTTTTAATGAATCAACATAACTTCTTTTCCAACCAACAAATAACATTTTGATGAATTAATTCCTCATAATTTATCATTTTTAACTCCTTATTAGACATCTTACTCCTCTAATGATCCTAAATGATAACAAATACATACACAACAAGAATTATTTATATTAGGCCTATTAATGGGCCTCAATGGGTTAATCCATCATCTTTAAAGGAAATGGACACAAAGTGGTAAAAACCGGATCAAGACTAGATGAAAGTGAACTTTGATGGTACTTCCAAAAGAAATGTAGGCCCCTCAGGAGAAGGGTGTATTGCTAAAGGCTGGACGGAGCATGTCTTGGCTTGGTGCTCTCAAAAATTGGCCATAGGCACTAATTAAAATTGCAAAAGCCCGAGCAGCTTTTATTGGGGAAGATTATGGCTAAGCATACAAGCATTCCTAATGTGCACCTAGAAGGTGGAAGGGGATTCTGACATCATCACCAATGCAATTGTTAAGGGCAAAGTGGAAGATTGGTGTAATGAAAAACTGATCAAATTGATTTCAAACCTCCTCTCAACGTTCAAGAATTCTAAAATCTCACACACTAGTCACGAAGGCAAATTAGGACCTGATAGTTTTTTCAAACTGGCGACAATAGCAAGTTAGGATTGCGATCTCGAGGCAAATTAAAATGAAACAAGTACACGATTAAATGCACTTGCATATATTTTGAATGCTTGTTGGCTTGATACGTATGAAGAGGATGGCATTCAAGAACCACCTCTACCTTCCTTTTAAGTTTCTAATACTGAAGTCATGCTTGTTGATGGAGATGTCTGCAAAAACAAATGTTGCCAACTTTTCTCTGTGGATGACAAAAATGGTGATTGCATAAAGGGGAATGATTTCGAAAGATAGGTTGAAGAACATCTTCACTTTTGAAGATGCAGAGTTCCTTCATAAGGTTACCATTATTCTTGGTGAAAATTACCTAGATGTAGTTGGTAGATATAGAACAAATGTTGAGATTACCTCCCTGTTTCTGGGTTGGTGTTTAGAGTTGGGCTCTATTGCGATACAAAACAGCTGAAGGTGTGCATGCATGAAAAATGGAGAGATGGTCTCACGGATATCTTGATCAAGGCCCGCACAATGGTGGGACTAGTGTTGAGGGCCAATGATTGGATGTGAATTGGGGATGTTGATGCACTCATCCTTGTTTCTACTCTAAAACATGTATGACGATCAGGAGGTTCGTTGGGGGGCCATGAGCATTGGCCTTAGTGGTATCAAGAGTTACATACACATCAAAGAGATACGAGCTCAACATAGGGAGGAGATGACTAAAAAGGAGCATCCAAAATGCAAATGTGGGCAACAACTAGGGAGTTGCAAAGTCAAAAAGCTGAGGCTAGCCCCTCTTCAACAACAACTTAACTTTTGCAAGAAAGTCATGGTTTTGCTTTTGGTAGTTGTTTCGAATTGGGGTTGTTGGTTTTTCTTTTTGCCCTTCACAAGACATATGTGGTGTATTTGGTTTAGGGGGTTGTTTTACTTGCACGTTCGAGTGTGGGGGGGGTTAATGTTATTGTTTTATGGCCTGAATGGTTGAATTCTCAAAGAGCAGCTTGCTTTGTATAGTACTTTTATGTAAAACTTTGGTTATATCTTAATATGAAACTCATATTTACCGATCAAAGAAAAAGAATTATTTATATTAATGTTCATCACTGCACATACCCAAACCCTACTAATTGAAACTTTAATGTCCATCAATTTCCTATAAGCTCCGTTATGTTCAGCTGTAACTTAATTTGTGCTTCCTCATTATGTAGTTCTCTCCAACTTTTTATGATGCTTTGATAACAATGTATTCAAAGCTCCTTGGGTCTCTAGTTCAGTTGCCTAAGGAGGATCTATGATCGATGATATATAACAACACGACTGATTCTCAACTGATAAACTAAATTGTGGTTTTCCTCAAATTCCAATAAACTCGTACCTCGAACTAACAGAGCATTTTAGAGGCATTTAATCTGGCCATATCAGCCATAAGAGCCAGCATAAGAAATTTTAATTTGTTCAGATCTTAGAAAATTGTAATAATACAAACATCTTTGGATTGACAAATAGAGGCCAGTCTGTCAGCGTAAGGACCAAAAAACATAATCGTTTCATTGGTTGTCTTTGAGGGAGATCTATAAAATTGTCTTCTTCGTTATAGAAGTCCTATGTTATAAAGATGGCTTCTCCTCAATCAAATATTGCATGTGTACTGGGACAAAAAGCTTCTTATATTTGCTTCATCATCTAAACTTTGGCAGGTTCTACTCACTGTATTATGTACAGCTCAATCCATTCACTAGAGTAGCATTCGTCATTGACTAGGAACCCCACTACATCATCTCCTGATATTTTCCTAAACCTGTCACCATGGGTTAGTCATTTTAACACGCAATGCAAATTCCATTTGAGAATGTGAGCAATTAACACCACATACACCAACTCCTGTTGGACACTTCGGGCTATCACATTCACTCTTAAGGTTTGCACAGTGAGCTAACATCTTAGCAGAGAGCGCGTGAACTATGAGAATTAGTGAACAGCATTGACAAATCGATCTAAAAATAAAATCACTTTCTCAAACTGACACCCATTTGATGGGCATGCAAAGGAATCAGCAACGAGAGTCATTTACTTTGCATTAACAAAATATGGCCTGAGCTCCAAAGCCTTAGTAAGAATTAGTCCACATAATTGTAGGTAATATCGTAAAGCCCATTCTATTTCTCTGAATATAGCAAGGATATTCTCCAGAATGCATCAGCTCAATGGAAACGTATTTGGTCAGGCCTGTGAATTACAGATGAAAGATGCTTGACCATGCAAGAACCAGGGCATTCGCCACATTTTTAAAATGACATTCTCACAGCCAAACAAACTTTGCACCTACCTAGAGATACAATTTGAGCTTCTTCTAGAAGAGAAATACATAAATGCCCACAATTATCATGCTAAAGGCCTCTCACTATTTATTGCAGAAAGCAACTGAACCTTGCAAAATGTATCATTGCTCAATTGTTAGCAACATCTTCCTCTGATGATCCCATTGAAACCCTGATGTCATCAAACAAACCTCTTTAATGATTGTAAAAGATTCCTCACTGATGGCCTACGTGACTTCCTCAAGACCCAACCATGTCACCTTGCCTTTTGCTATCATGGCTTCACAGACCAATTAGCTTTCACAAAGAAGTCATATTTTCTCAATGATGGATTTAAAACGCCAGACACATTCTTCAAGCCCTTCTCATCATCTCTTCATGGAAATGTGTCCTATTCTTCGGGACAAACCTTAAGAGCGTAACACTATATTGAAATCTCCCAAAGAAGAGTTCATTTGACTAAAAGAGCAACAATTTATTTGTATAGATCAATAATACTTTCACCCAAACTTAAATAAAATACTCTATCAAGACTCAATTTATTAAGTTAGAAACACACATATACACATGTATAATTCCGAAGTCCTTATACATGTGTGTGTGTGGCATGATTGTGCATGCATGCAGTACGATATAGTGTGCACAGGTTTACATGCCTCAACCAAATTTTTGCATGCAAAATAATATTTAGTATATAGTAATACATGTTATCACAATCTCAGAAACCTACCTTAAAACACAAACAGCTCAGACAGACAACCAGCACACTTCAAAATAATGGAGAATTTTTAACACAAATTTAAATAGACTTCTCTAAGTCAATTGTCAATTTTCCAGATCAGAACCAGCAACGCAAAAGAGAGAGGAATACTATGCAATGGCTCAGGAACACTATGCCAAGTTTTTGGAGCAATCCTATCGTGGCCCTTAAACATTAGAAAATCATATCCAGTAGTAATAGCTAGACTTGGTCGAAAGTGTGCTACAGTAAATCAATATGTTGCCAAAAGATACAAATGTCAAATTCTAAAGTTAATAGATCAGACATAAGTTATAATTTAAATTAAAGTGAACTAGCTGAAAGAAATACAAAAGAAAGACAGTTCTAAAAATGTGAACCTAAGTTACCAGTGTATGTTTGCATAGTTATTTTAATTTTATTAACTGAGTCTTACCACCAGCTTTCATTTTTTTTTCGTCGTAAATAACTTACAATTTTGACCATGCAGAATTTCAATTTTATATTTTGTTCTTTTAGTATTGCCTGTGGTGTTACCATTTCCAAAGTATTCGATGACTTACAAGTTATAACTTACAATTTTACTACGAAAATAGAACCAACTTCACAGGCCACGAAACTTATCTGTTACCAATCTTCCGTTTGTGGAGATTCTTCCTGCACTATCTTTTGAAATAGTATTTGACCACCGATGACTGTATAAGTTTAAAATGGAACAAAACAGCGTAGTTAAAATACAAAATGTTATATCTAAGATATGCATCCAGTGATAATTATCTGTCACCAATTCCATCTCTAAAGTTCTAAACCAATCCAACATGCCAAAGATGGTTTCTTCCAACTTTCAATCAGATGTCTTCCTTAAATACTAAGAGAAACACACTACTTGTAATGGTCAGGCGACATCCAAGAGTTAATGATCAGACGATGTCCAAGAGTGTGATGTCTTGACTACTTATTAGAAGTGAATTACATACTACATGAGAACAACTGGAACAGCTGCAAAACTAAAAGTCTTAAAAGTTGATAAAACAATCATGGACAAGAGATTTGCACTTACAGGCATCCTCTCCCACTTGCATTTTAAGCAATGCCTGCTCCACTTTTACAAACATCTAGACTAATAGACACCATGCAAAAACAAGTAGAGACTTCTCTTGGCAAAAAAAAAATTGATACTAACAGATGAGATCATGAGACCATTAATGCCCAAAGTAAAGCATCTACATGACAGCATAAGTGCCAAACAGTTTCAGCGTCGTATTAAAACTTCATGGACAAAGTGAAAGTTCTCACATCAGATTAAATGACTCTCATCTACTATTCTAAAAAAATGCTTATAAGGATCCAACAGTAGGACAATAGAATGCACAAGTTGTCTGATTCAAAGTCCAAGTACTCATAGAGCAATGACATTGAAGTTTAATAAATATAGTAAAATTGTTAGCTAAAAATATATAAAATACAAATTACAAGTATAGCTTTAACAGCCATTTTCTAATTGCACGCTTTAAAGTTTTAAACATCCCCGGAGGAAAGTAAATAAAGATTATATGCATATGAATGACAAACTACAGAAATAGATTTGAATACAATTGGGATAAAATGCCAGAATAACAGTCCCATAGAAGGACCAGCATGCACCAATTTGGTGTGAACTCTAGAAATTCCTTGTAGAAGTAACGAGGCAGCAATGACAATATTTTATTGAGTCAATAATCTGTTTCCGGAAGAATCCATTGACTGGACTTGACTCTGTTTTGCCTGATGCTCTCGGAGACATGGTATCCATTGATGTTGCTTCCGATTCTTGGGGTTCTCACCCAAAAGTGAACTTCCCAGCAGTCTCTCCATCAAAATAACTAGTAATTGCTGCAAGTGCATCTTTTCTGCATTATTGTGATGACAATGTTTGGCTTATGCTGAAAATACCATTTTGGCTACGAACCATTTATCACAATAGCCCAACTTTTATACTTTTTGAAAATTTCTTCCACAGGTGAAGGCAGGCACCGTGACAATTGGGACCATTTGAGCGGTAAAAGTATTTATCTTATGACAGCAAAAGCAAATATATCTTTACAATCAACGTCATCAAATTTTGAGAAATAAAAAATTTAATCACAATGGTACAATTAGAAATTATTGTAAATTTTCTGGGTAGATTGTGTTTTTCATCAATGTTTCGGATCACACTCCATGATCCATCATCAGGATGATACAAGAGAGCTCAAGGAGAACAATTAGAAATTGTTACAGTTGTGTCAAAACAAAAGTTTATTGTCATCTGGATGCACCATTCATTAAAAATGTTTACGAATCAAAAGCATAACCACCAAGGGTTATGACATCATTTGACGACAACATATATTACCTTTATTTTAGACATCAACCTATAGACTCGACAATAATTTGCCACAGACATAAGGGAAATATAAAAGCTAAAATTTATGTACCGAAGTTAAGAAAAAAATATCTAGTTTAAGGAAAAATTAAAAATACAAATGTTTATGATCCCATTCAAACAAAAGATATTAGAAATGAAAACCCACATAAAGGAATTCAACTGAACCCGGTCAAAATATTATCGGCCCAACTAATAACATACTCGTGAGAAGATGCACAAATGAAGTACCATAGAAATTCCCATAGAAATGCAATAACATTCAAAACAGAAAATGTGCTATTATATCACACTCATTATCAAATATGAGCCTTTAATTGAGACTGAGTACTATGATCATTTGAAAAAATACAGGGATTTCTATCACATGTTTACAAATTTCCTCCATGGTAAAAACAAAAGATTAAGAAATCAAAGAGGGCATCGATTAAGCGTACCACTAAGTTCATAACTAGAAAAGAGTACAAGGAGAGGGATGTACATATTCTAGGGTGTCCTATTTCTAAGAAAACACAAAGGGATCAACACTGCTCAGTATACAACACTACCATCGGGCAACTACCAAGTTCAAACCAACAAAATCTCTAGAGCAATCTTTTAAGGCATATGCTAGAAATTTAAATGAATGCCTAAAACAAGCAAACATCAACCAGCTTTATAATTCCCCCAGTTTTAGAGCATTTTGGAAACGTGGAAATACTATGCCATGAATATGAAGTATAAAAAGGCATTTTGAGAGGCAATTTTGCACCAGGAAACATTAACATAAAATTAGCTTTGCAAACTCGTGATATATATTGACCTAGGTGTGGTAATGTTGAACAAATTTGTGCATCATGCATATGTTTCAAAGTTTTTAGCTTGATTTAAATACCATGATCAATTAATGAGGTATCTCAGTAAGGCCTATGACATCACAAATTGGAAAGAGGCAAAAGACGATGCCCACATTCTCCCTTAGATCAGCACTTGCATGTGTGCCAATATGCCCAACATTGAATCCTTGAATCAAATATGGTATGTAAATGATGAAATATTTCATTTCTTTTAGCTTTATGGGTATTTTCTCTATTGAATGCTTATGGCATTGAGCTTGAAGAATAGTAACTTGGAATCCAAGCTATGAAAGTTGAGATTACAGTAAAGAAATCAGACCATGTCTTTGTGTAGTTGAGGACTGCAACTGCATTTTCTCAAGAGCTTTTTGCTGCCAGTTAGAAAAATGAAAATCGGAAGAGGGCAATCCAGAGCCCAAGACAATGAGTTGTGTTTTCCACCATCATACTGTCAGTAGCCAGCATGGACATATGTGATATTTTCCTGATTTGAAGGAGAAAAGTTGGTTTCATTTCAAAGTTGGGGCTGCAAAACAGTATTCCATCAGTACACATACCCACACAAATCCCCATGTTTTCAGGACGAGAAAGTACCCGAGACACAAGGACTTGGAGGGGGCATCCCTCTGCCATCCCACCATCACCACTCAAGACTCGGACACATTTCCAAGACATCTCCTTCAAGGAGTGGATGGATGTTTTCATGATGCCCCTTGGTTTGGGGATGACTTGTGGACTCTAGGACATCCCCAAGATGTTTAGGTGTCTCCAAGGAGTTTCATGTCCATCCCGAAGACTTCCAAGCATCCCCCGTAGCAATAAAATAAAACAATCAATATTTTTATTAAATTATTTTGATTTGTGTGCCACAAACCCTAACCCTAATGGTCTATGGGCTCAACCCAAACCTTAAGCACTCACATAATACTTATAAATAGGCATCTAACTTCTAAGCCTCATTCTAATAACTCTTTTAAGTTTTAGAATTGGTAAAGACTTGGTGTTCTAAAAAATTAAGTGATAAAATTGTGAAATGACATTCACCATGAAGGTTTATATGGTTTTAAAGGCCTTGATTTGTGATTGGTGTCAAGGGCTCTACTCAAAAACATGAGAGGGGCACTCCCCCTTGACCTCGTTGGGGCCTTGCTCCTAGACCCCTATGAGGAGCATGACCCTTTGACCCTGCTAGGGGATTTCTCTCTAAAACCTCCACCCACAATTGTTAATGTTCAATGCAATGATTGCCATGTGTTTATTGTTTAGTAGTTTGCGCTTCACTTAATATGCCTAAGATTCATTTGGTATTCTTATATTTATTCCTTATGCATACTTTTATAACTAATTTTTCAATTTCTATATGTATTTGCACCACCAACCACCACCCTCGCACTGCCATCTCCTCATCAAGATACTTTATTGAACTATGTTGCAAAGTCATATGCTGAATTTTTGTCCTAATAAGAATATTTTTTAAGAGAACTCTTGTTATAAAATGATTATTGATTGAGCAAGCAGATTTTGTTTATTTTGTTCTGATGCCTTCTAAAAAGAAAAATAATGATGATGTCCCAATTCATGTTTATGGTGTGGTCTTCCATTTCCTGTTATTTTTCTATATTTAGTATCATTCATAGGTTCAAATATTTTGATTCTGTCCAAACAGTTACACTCAAGTGGTAGTTGTCTCATGCTTTCTAAGGGAATCTAAGTGTGGAACAACATTTAGAGAAAAATAGCATGATAACTAGAGAAGGTATTTGGACAGCTAATGATTCTTGATCAACAACATAAAAGGGGATCTAAGTGTGGGACAACATTTAGTAAAAAAACATAATAACTAGAGAAAGTGTTGGCATTGCTAAAGATTCATGACCAACAACATAAACTTAAGCCACCTCAATGTGTAAAAATGTATAATCTCTAACCAAACCCGATAAATGGTCAATGGTTATGCTTCACTTTGGAGATAAATAGGATAAAATGCAAGTAACAATCATAGATAAGTGTAGGATTATGACATGTAGGATTATGACAACAATGTAAAGCAAAAATCTTTTATTTTTCTTTTTTAAATATTGTTTCCAGTAGAGATTATCTGTTTATGAGAAAAATCTAGTTTTTCCTAAGTTTAGCAGTGGTTGTTATTCTAAAATATTAAGATATTATAAATACCTTGGTAACCTTGAAAAGAAAATTTATTTGTAATAGCAGCAGCTGCAAGAAGATTGTAATTTTTCCTTCGAGTAATAAAAATACAGATACTTTGCCCATGGATATTTCCCTAACATATTGTCAAAGTTTTAAGATATAACTCACTGTCTTGTTGAATATTATTCGGTTATTCTGTTTTATCTTTTCTTTTATTTCTTCACAACTAATTTGTATTGCAATATTATTTAAATCTGTGGGCCCGCATTTTCTCAGCAAAAGAAACGTAACAAAGAAAATACTACATGAGAAGGCATTAGACTATTCATTAAAGCAATTGCAGAATTAACATTGACGTCAATTGGAGGAAAGGTACAAATGTAAAAAAGGTAAGTTTCTAGTCCAACAAAATTCAAAGTAAGACTGATTACTCAAAAAATTGATTAACGAAGGGCAAAGGAAATGACAGAAAACTCACATAAAACACTCTTTCGTCTGTTCGTTGATGTGCTTGTACTCGCAGTCCCTCTCGTTGCACTTTCCAAACCGCAAAAAGTTTCGACAAATTGGCATCCGGCTCTTATCATACTGATGCAAGTACTCACAAGCATCACCTTTCATACACAATCCTTTAAGCCAGTGTCTGCAAACAGTCTTCCTGGTGTTCTTGGTCCCAGACTTAACAAAGGCTGTCTTTTTACCCACAGCAGAAGCAAACTCTAAATTTGACTTAATAACAAAATTCGAAGTAGCAGACAAATTTGAAGGAGCAACCAAATTTGGACCATTGGAATACAATGAGGTTTTATCAAAAGTGGGTCCTGTCTTTACTCCCTCCTCAAAATCGAATGTCAGACCTCCCTCGACATCCTCCATTGCCCTAGCTATGCGTTCTAAACCCTGATTCTTCTTCAAAATATGAATATTCTTCAAACCCTAATCTCCTTGCAACCCTAAATCCCCACTTGTAAAGATCTTGAGTCTAAAGATTCTATCGTATTTCCATTAGATACTGTCACTGTCCAAACTGTTTGCAGAATGTAAACTCAAAAATTGAAAACTTACAATGAAAGTAACATTAAATTCTTTAGGGATCACACAAATATCATTTCACAGTTTCAGAATATCATCAACATAGTGTTCATTAAAACTGCAATTTGCAGGGATTTGTCCAAGCACAGTGATCAGATCATACAAAGAAACTATCTCAGACTATAGACTACTTACTCGCTCCAACCATGCAAACATGACAATGCTTGTTTAAGATCTCATACTAACTGTTACTGACTCCCAAATGCCTCTGCTTCATGAGGGTGGAAAATCAATTGATGACTGCGCACCTTGGAAGTGGCGCATCAACAGCTGGGGACTGCTGCACTACAGAGTGGTCTTGCCGTTCACCCCGGTAGCGGATTCGACTGATCTCTTTGTTTACTCCATGATGATCGTCTTTATCTTGTGAAAACTTCTACCGAATGCTGATAAAATTCAGCTGGTCCCGTCACTAAACAAGCCACATATGCTTCCCTTGGGTTTGCTGATGATTCTTCAAGAAAGAAACGAATTCTACAAAGAGATTATCAGCAGGTGGATCGTCCTACCTGAAGTACCGCCTGAGAATTTTGTCCGAGGGAGAATAAATCGCCATCTTCATTCATGGGCAGTGATAAAATATGTCGGCCGCGCACCAAAAAAATTAATTAATTATTAAATATTAGACTTGGCAAGGCGAATGTCTATTCAACTTCTAAACTGCGTGAGGAAAGGTTAGTCTACAATACTAGTCATATGTTATGATGACAATAATATGGGACTATTTATTGGTTGTCGGAAGTACTTAAGGCCCCGTTTGTTTGCCGGAAGATGACTGGAATTGGCGGCGGGACTTTCGGTTCTGACGCAAATCCAGTGTTTGGAACCCCAAATTGCAATTCCGGTTTAGAGTTGGAAAACCTAGATAAGGCCCTAAAACGGGCGGCACAATCTTCCCACCCGAGAGGTGGAATTCAAAACCAAAATCCGGTTTTGCCAAAAATTGTACCACATTTTATAAAATCGGTCGGGTCTACGAATTTTGGGGTTTTGTTTTGGGGTTTTCTCCAAATTTTTTGGCTTTTCATTTTTCATCCAATTGTCGCGCGCCTCACGTTCTCGGCTGGAGTTTCGCAGCGTCGAGGGTTCTCATTTTTTGGGTTTTCATTTTTCATCCGGTTTAACAGGTATGTATGGTTCTCATCTCTGTTGCGAATGGGTTTAACAGTAAAATAGTTTTTTTTGCTATGGGAAATTTGCAGCTCATTTTGTGTGTACTACGTATGCTAATTCACAAGACTTGTGGTCTTCGCCTGTGAGAGTATTGGACTTTTTCTCAGCATACTAATTGCAATTCATGTTTGGGCCATGTTTCATATTAATGCAGAGTCTATTGGGTATTTGTCATGTTTTTTGAACCATCACATAAAACATCATGAATTTAGGGATTTGCGATTAAAATATTTGTTCCCGACTATAGTTGAGAACCAAAAAATTATCATTATGGAATTGCTATTGTCCGCCATCAATAATGTTGTTGGCAATGATGAAGATGGTCCGAGTAGACTGGAAGCCCGTCACTCGTTGACGCACAAGAACCATTGACCTGGGCACCACATATAATAGTTTAACTCATATGATCCTATCTACACTTGTCAATCCTATGAACTCATATGATTCATATTTTACCGAATCCTTTGTTATGTTATCCTCAAAAGAAGGGCTTCCAAGGCTAAGTGCTAAGTGGGTATATTGTTATTATCTTATTTCAATTCAAAAACTTAATGTAAAATAAGCTTCATTAACATGTTAAGCGATCCAAGGCCTTGCAACTGGCTATGCAATTTGGTTATGCTATTTTCCCTGTGATTTGTATGCTTATAAGAAACAAAAAGGAGTATCTTGCAGCTCAATAAATGCAATAAAACAAGCAATTTTGTTATGTAGTTTGGATGTATTTTTTCCATCTTGAACAAATCGATAAATTATCAAATGATCCCATCTCTATGGAAGTAAATGATTATCTACTTAAATGATTATCCACAAACCTTATGTGAATGGCATTTGTTTGAAATATAATATGTATTCAACATGCCAAGTGCATGTTAGAATACCTACAAAATAGGATCAGGAACTTGTGGCATTCGCTCATCAAAAGGTTCAATAATAATAGAAAATCCACGGTTATATGTCCCTACTAATGTGGCAAAGTCACACACAGTTTGAATTGGCAGAAATTCATCTGTGTCAGTTAGAGTCTAGGAGATTGACAATGTGAACTTTGAAGATTGGTGGTACATGATGCCAAAGTCAGTGCACTTTTGACATATTAGTTTTTTTTTTGCTTCCTGTTGTATTAGTGTTAGTTATGACAAAACTGAGAGATATGATTGTTGAAAATAGATATGGTTTAGTGGATGTAAGATAAATGAAACTACCCTCCAAATTATTGAATGTTGATCCATTGATTGGTGGTGAATTAATGTGGGCTGAAAGTTTCAAGTCTAGCAACCTCCATAGGTGTAGAGGATTATAATTTGCCATCTTGAAGTTCTTTAAAAATATGTTTTCATATTTGGTCTACGAGATAAAGATTGCATGATCAAGTTGCTAAAATTCTACAACTAAGTGATATTGTAGGAAGCAATCAAGTTGCTAAAATTCTACAGCTAAGTAATATTGTAGGAAGCTCTAGTCTATCATTTCAAAAGATTGGCACAAATTCAATATGTTATATCATAAGAGTTGGTATAGAGTGTGGTCTTATACCATGTAAGATTTGTCTATGGAGGTATCCACTAGAGATCTAGGAGCTTCAATGAAAGCACAATAGAGACCCATATGAGAGTATAGTTCTTTTCTATCAAAGGATGCAAATAAACAATGTATACATGAATTAGTACATTATGGGATTACAAGGAGAAGCCTTGGTTGAATAGGCCAAGGTGAGACATGGGACACCATAAGATCTAGAGTACATTATATGTGTAGGATCCTATCATATAATGTTTACATGAGTAGGATCTTATGATATAATATATACTGTTAAAAAATGTATAACATAAAATGTATGCATTCAGATTGGTTCTGAATGTTATACATTTTTTAATAGTGCATAGATGTGTATAAGGGATTGAACTGGTACTGGTATATGAAAGAATTGGAAACCATCTGAATATTATTTGAAACTGAGACTTATGATGTGCATGGACTATTGCTCATTCTTGTGACTGCATTTTAGTGGATGTGTGTATTCTATCATGCTTAGTTCCTTGAGAGGACCTGATGCATTTTGTGTTATGATAGCGATTTGATTTCCTTGTCTCCTAAACCCCATTTCCAGTCCTTTCAAAATCCCAACTGTTCAAATAACTAGCTGCCTCAAGATGTTCAAATCCCTATATTAATTTTGATAGTTCATATGAAATGTCTTTTCCAGATGCAATTAGTATGCTGAGAAATTAAGCTATCTATGAATTGGTATATGAAAGAATTGGAAACCATCTGAATATTATTTGAAATTGTTAAGTGCCTTCTGTGTGATTCATCAATGACCTAAGCAGTTATTTTTGAGTTATTTCTGAGCAGTTATTGTTGTTGTTGTTCTGTTTAACATTGATTATGTGTAAATGTTAAGTTACACATAATCAATGTTAAACATGTGTTAACACGTAATCTACAAAGTGCATAAAAAGAGGAAGAAAATTGCATAAGATGTACCATTTGTTTGATATACCCTTTTTGTTACTGTGTCATATGGTGGCAAAATTGAGTGAAACAAAAGTCAAATCTGAATTTCTGAAGCTCCCCAAATGCAATGGAATAGCCAAAAATGCTATTACTATAGCCAAAATAGTTGCAATCACTACATCTCACCAAAAAACACTCTTACAAATATAAGATTATGTGATCTTTGCAAACTATTTCCGATTCTCAAGATTGTATGAAAGCACAAGAGAAGAGCTTACAAGAATTTACAAGATCATAAAAAAAACTCCAATCTCTTAATTATGAATCCAAGTATTCAAAACCAAAGCTCCTATACCATGCTAGAAAATATAAGAAAGATAAGTTTTAAAACTGTAAATGAAACAAAGCAATTATAGGCCCATGATTTCAAGTGCTATGCAAATGTCAAGATAACAAGATTGCATTAGGAGCTTAAAGAGATGTTGCGTAAACATGACTGCATGTACCAAAGTTTATGAATTCCAACCTATGCAAGAGCATCACAATGTATGAAAAAGAATGCCAAATACAAGCTAGATAGTAAATTTATATTGAACTAAGGGGAGGATGGAAGTGGCAAATCCAACTAATAAGGTGTGACCACCAAGTAGTCAAAAATAATAAATGCTCGACCCTTGAAGGAAGGAGACACCTTAACACTATATACTAGTTAAACTCACCTTATGAACCTAAGCAAGCTTTTTAGAAACTTATTAGAAACTTACTAAAAAGATGCATAATTCTGTATCATTTACTAAAATGGTTTGCTTAATAAATTGCAAAGATTGAGTTGTATGGTCATTTTATTTGTTTCTTGAGTTTTTCTTCTATACTAGTGTGTCTTCATTTTGGTTTGGCTATTTATAAAGGGGAGTAATAAATCATTCTTAATGAAAAAATAGAAAATTTTAAATTGTGGACAAGATGTACTTATAAGGAACACTCGGTTCATACTGGATATCTCCTCGCTGATATCGTTGTGTTTGTCCACATTTTAGGCCATTGATGGATCCTATTAAGAATATAGACATTCTAGGATGGGTAGCTATGGAGACCCAATATTCTCTTCTTCTCACAGCTCTTATTGCTTGTGTTGCCGTAGCCAAAGTAGTGGTAGGCCGAGAAGGTAATGCACGTAAACGAAGAAGAAAAGGAAATTCTTTTTATAGAATGGTTATTCATTCCAACGATGTGGATTGTCATGATCAGATTCACATGAGTAGGGGAGCCTTCTTTCGTCTAGCTACTATCCTAAGGCTGAAAGGAACCTTGACAGATACGATACACTTGACGTTAGAAGAACAACTTGTGATGTTCCTCCACACCGTTGGCCACAATCTGAGGAACCGCAAGATTGCCCACAACTTTGGGCACTCAAGAGAGACAATCAGCCGATACTTCCACAAGGTGTTGAGGGCTATCTTAGGACTCCACCAAGATTGCTTTCTACCACCTAGTCCAAACACTCCTCCTGAAATTAGTGGGAACGAACATTTTGATCCATTCTTCAAGGTAATTGTTGTGTTGTTACAACTTTCTTGTATGGATTTTTATCCTTATCATAGTATTGCTTGATCGTAGAATTGATGATTGTATCATATTGTATAGGATTGTGTTGGAGTTATCGATGGAACCCATATACCAGTCACTGTCGATGTCGACATGCAGGGTAAATATCATGATAGAAAAGGCAACTTGTCACAAAATTTTATGGGTGTGTGTTCCTTCAATCATAAGTTTCACTACTACCTTGCTGGTTGGGAAGGGTCTACTGCGGATAGTCATGTTCTAGCTTTAGCTCTGTCAAGAGCATATCCTCTTGTTGTTCCCCCCGATAAGCCAAATCATAGTTTAATATACTCAAGGGTACAAGCAATGTTTCAAGTTTTAATAATATACTTTATTTATGTAGGAAAATATTTTCTAGTGGATGTTGGATATCCCAATGCACCTGGATTTCTTGCTCCTTATTGGTGTACACGCTACCACCTGAAGGAGTTTTCAAGACGGAATCCAATAAACTCTCGACAAGAGTTGTTCAACCATCGACACTCCTCTCTTAGAAACTCAATAGAGCATACATTTGGTATTCTCAAGCAGCGTTTTCCAATCTTGAGGCATGCCACGTCTTATCCTATCATGACACAAGCCCATATTGTATTAGCATGTTGCATACTACACAACTACATTACATTAGAGGATGGCATTCCATCAGAAATTGCCACTGAAGAGGAAGATGACCATGATGGGATAGATGTACCAATGCTAGAGACGTATGGGTTGTCTCAGCGTGATAGAGACGAGTGGGCACAATTTCGAGATGATAGAGCAAGTAGAATGTGGGAAGAGTACAGATCCCAAGAATAGTTATTCTTTTAATGGGTCAAGACTACATGATGGTTTCCTTTTTCTTATGTTTTTCTCTGCAAGTATTGGACTTCTATGGGTCAATGTGTTTTATTTGAGTACACTAGTGTATGAAGATACTTTGATATATAGGATGGTTTCCTTTTTATTCTGTTTCTATCTAGAAGTATTGGTATTCTATGGGTCAATGTGTTTTATTTTAGTAAACTGATGTATGAAGATACTTTGATATACATGATGGTTTCTTTTTTATTTTGTTTCTATCTGGAAGTATTGGTATTCTATGGGTCAATGTGTTTTATTTTAGTAAACTGATGTATGAAGATACTTTGATATACAAGATGGTTTCCTTTTTATTCTGTTTCTATCTGGAAGTATTGGTCTTCTATGGGTCAATGTGTTTTATTTTAGTAAACTGATGTATGAAGATACTTTGATATACAGGATGGTTTCCTTTTTATTCTGTTTCTATCCGGATGTATTAGTCTTCTATGGGTCAATGTGTTTTATTTGAGTAAACTGATGTACGAAGATACTTTGATATACAAGATGGTTTCCTTTTTATTCTATTTCTATCCGGATGTATTAGTCTTCTATGCGTCAATGTGTTTTATTTGAGTAAACTGATGCACGAAGATACTTTGATATACAGGATGGTTTCCTTTTTATTCTGTTTCTATCTGGATGTATTAGTCTTCTATGGGTCAATGTGTTTTATTTGAGTAAACTGATGTACGAAGATACTTTGATATACAGGATGGTTTCCCTTTTATTATGTTTCTATTCGGATGTATTAGTCTTCTATGGTTCAATGTGTTTTATTTGAGTAAACTGATGTATGAAGATACTTTGATGATTACACAACATGGCATACACAGAACTGATGATGAGCATGGATGAAATTGGTAACAACAGCCATGAAATTGGTAATAGCAGCCAAATATCTTCTTCCTCTAAGAAGATAATGTGGAGTAAGGAAATGGAACAAAAGTTTCTAGACTTGCTCATGGAGCAAGTACAGCTAGGAAGAAAAGGTGATGGAGGTTTTAAAAAAGAAGTGTGGACAGCCATTGAGAGGAGGTTCAACAATGATATGAACCTAAATCTATCTAAGGACAATTTCAAAAATAAGCTGAAAACATGGAAGCTAGCATATAGAGTCATGAAGGAGCTAAGAAATACAAGTGGCTTCGCCTGGAATGAACAAATTTGTGCATCATGCATATGTTTCAAAGTTTTTAGCTTGATTTAAATACCATGATCAATTAATGAGGTATCTCAGTAAGGCCTATGACATCACAAATTGGAAAGAGGCAAAAGACGATGCCCACATTCTCCCTTAGATCAGCACTTGCATGTGTGCCAATATGCCCAACATTGAATCCTTGAATCAAATATGGTATGTAAATGATGAAATATTTCATTTCTTTTAGCTTTATGGGTATTTTCTCTATTGAATGCTTATGGCATTGAGCTTGAAGAATAGTAACTTGGAATCCAAGCTATGAAAGTTGAGATTACAGTAAAGAAATCAGACCATGTCTTTGTGTAGTTGAGGACTGCAACTGCATTTTCTCAAGAGCTTTTTGCTGCCAGTTAGAAAAATGAAAATCGGAAGAGGGCAATCCAGAGCCCAAGACAATGAGTTGTGTTTTCCACCATCATACTGTCAGTAGCCAGCATGGACATATGTGATATTTTCCTGATTTGAAGGAGAAAAGTTGGTTTCATTTCAAAGTTGGGGCTGCAAAACAGTATTCCATCAGTACACATACCCACACAAATCCCCATGTTTTCAGGACGAGAAAGTACCCGAGACACAAGGACTTGGAGGGGGCATCCCTCTGCCATCCCACCATCACCACTCAAGACTCGGACACATTTCCAAGACATCTCCTTCAAGGAGTGGATGGATGTTTTCATGATGCCCCTTGGTTTGGGGATGACTTGTGGACTCTAGGACATCCCCAAGATGTTTAGGTGTCTCCAAGGAGTTTCATGTCCATCCCGAAGACTTCCAAGCATCCCCCGTAGCAATAAAATAAAACAATCAATATTTTTATTAAATTATTTTGATTTGTGTGCCACAAACCCTAACCCTAATGGTCTATGGGCTCAACCCAAACCTTAAGCACTCACATAATACTTATAAATAGGCATCTAACTTCTAAGCCTCATTCTAATAACTCTTTTAAGTTTTAGAATTGGTAAAGACTTGGTGTTCTAAAAAATTAAGTGATAAAATTGTGAAATGACATTCACCATGAAGGTTTATATGGTTTTAAAGGCCTTGATTTGTGATTGGTGTCAAGGGCTCTACTCAAAAACATGAGAGGGGCACTCCCCCTTGACCTCGTTGGGGCCTTGCTCCTAGACCCCTATGAGGAGCATGACCCTTTGACCCTGCTAGGGGATTTCTCTCTAAAACCTCCACCCACAATTGTTAATGTTCAATGCAATGATTGCCATGTGTTTATTGTTTAGTAGTTTGCGCTTCACTTAATATGCCTAAGATTCATTTGGTATTCTTATATTTATTCCTTATGCATACTTTTATAACTAATTTTTCAATTTCTATATGTATTTGCACCACCAACCACCACCCTCGCACTGCCATCTCCTCATCAAGATACTTTATTGAACTATGTTGCAAAGTCATATGCTGAATTTTTGTCCTAATAAGAATATTTTTTAAGAGAACTCTTGTTATAAAATGATTATTGATTGAGCAAGCAGATTTTGTTTATTTTGTTCTGATGCCTTCTAAAAAGAAAAATAATGATGATGTCCCAATTCATGTTTATGGTGTGGTCTTCCATTTCCTGTTATTTTTCTATATTTAGTATCATTCATAGGTTCAAATATTTTGATTCTGTCCAAACAGTTACACTCAAGTGGTAGTTGTCTCATGCTTTCTAAGGGAATCTAAGTGTGGAACAACATTTAGAGAAAAATAGCATGATAACTAGAGAAGGTATTTGGACAGCTAATGATTCTTGATCAACAACATAAAAGGGGATCTAAGTGTGGGACAACATTTAGTAAAAAAACATAATAACTAGAGAAAGTGTTGGCATTGCTAAAGATTCATGACCAACAACATAAACTTAAGCCACCTCAATGTGTAAAAATGTATAATCTCTAACCAAACCCGATAAATGGTCAATGGTTATGCTTCACTTTGGAGATAAATAGGATAAAATGCAAGTAACAATCATAGATAAGTGTAGGATTATGACATGTAGGATTATGACAACAATGTAAAGCAAAAATCTTTTATTTTTCTTTTTTAAATATTGTTTCCAGTAGAGATTATCTGTTTATGAGAAAAATCTAGTTTTTCCTAAGTTTAGCAGTGGTTGTTATTCTAAAATATTAAGATATTATAAATACCTTGGTAACCTTGAAAAGAAAATTTATTTGTAATAGCAGCAGCTGCAAGAAGATTGTAATTTTTCCTTCGAGTAATAAAAATACAGATACTTTGCCCATGGATATTTCCCTAACATATTGTCAAAGTTTTAAGATATAACTCACTGTCTTGTTGAATATTATTCGGTTATTCTGTTTTATCTTTTCTTTTATTTCTTCACAACTAATTTGTATTGCAATATTATTTAAATCTGTGGGCCCGCATTTTCTCAGCAAAAGAAACGTAACAAAGAAAATACTACATGAGAAGGCATTAGACTATTCATTAAAGCAATTGCAGAATTAACATTGACGTCAATTGGAGGAAAGGTACAAATGTAAAAAAGGTAAGTTTCTAGTCCAACAAAATTCAAAGTAAGACTGATTACTCAAAAAATTGATTAACGAAGGGCAAAGGAAATGACAGAAAACTCACATAAAACACTCTTTCGTCTGTTCGTTGATGTGCTTGTACTCGCAGTCCCTCTCGTTGCACTTTCCAAACCGCAAAAAGTTTCGACAAATTGGCATCCGGCTCTTATCATACTGATGCAAGTACTCACAAGCATCACCTTTCATACACAATCCTTTAAGCCAGTGTCTGCAAACAGTCTTCCTGGTGTTCTTGGTCCCAGACTTAACAAAGGCTGTCTTTTTACCCACAGCAGAAGCAAACTCTAAATTTGACTTAATAACAAAATTCGAAGTAGCAGACAAATTTGAAGGAGCAACCAAATTTGGACCATTGGAATACAATGAGGTTTTATCAAAAGTGGGTCCTGTCTTTACTCCCTCCTCAAAATCGAATGTCAGACCTCCCTCGACATCCTCCATTGCCCTAGCTATGCGTTCTAAACCCTGATTCTTCTTCAAAATATGAATATTCTTCAAACCCTAATCTCCTTGCAACCCTAAATCCCCACTTGTAAAGATCTTGAGTCTAAAGATTCTATCGTATTTCCATTAGATACTGTCACTGTCCAAACTGTTTGCAGAATGTAAACTCAAAAATTGAAAACTTACAATGAAAGTAACATTAAATTCTTTAGGGATCACACAAATATCATTTCACAGTTTCAGAATATCATCAACATAGTGTTCATTAAAACTGCAATTTGCAGGGATTTGTCCAAGCACAGTGATCAGATCATACAAAGAAACTATCTCAGACTATAGACTACTTACTCGCTCCAACCATGCAAACATGACAATGCTTGTTTAAGATCTCATACTAACTGTTACTGACTCCCAAATGCCTCTGCTTCATGAGGGTGGAAAATCAATTGATGACTGCGCACCTTGGAAGTGGCGCATCAACAGCTGGGGACTGCTGCACTACAGAGTGGTCTTGCCGTTCACCCCGGTAGCGGATTCGACTGATCTCTTTGTTTACTCCATGATGATCGTCTTTATCTTGTGAAAACTTCTACCGAATGCTGATAAAATTCAGCTGGTCCCGTCACTAAACAAGCCACATATGCTTCCCTTGGGTTTGCTGATGATTCTTCAAGAAAGAAACGAATTCTACAAAGAGATTATCAGCAGGTGGATCGTCCTACCTGAAGTACCGCCTGAGAATTTTGTCCGAGGGAGAATAAATCGCCATCTTCATTCATGGGCAGTGATAAAATATGTCGGCCGCGCACCAAAAAAATTAATTAATTATTAAATATTAGACTTGGCAAGGCGAATGTCTATTCAACTTCTAAACTGCGTGAGGAAAGGTTAGTCTACAATACTAGTCATATGTTATGATGACAATAATATGGGACTATTTATTGGTTGTCGGAAGTACTTAAGGCCCCGTTTGTTTGCCGGAAGATGACTGGAATTGGCGGCGGGACTTTCGGTTCTGACGCAAATCCAGTGTTTGGAACCCCAAATTGCAATTCCGGTTTAGAGTTGGAAAACCTAGATAAGGCCCTAAAACGGGCGGCACAATCTTCCCACCCGAGAGGTGGAATTCAAAACCAAAATCCGGTTTTGCCAAAAATTGTACCACATTTTATAAAATCGGTCGGGTCTACGAATTTTGGGGTTTTGTTTTGGGGTTTTCTCCAAATTTTTTGGCTTTTCATTTTTCATCCAATTGTCGCGCGCCTCACGTTCTCGGCTGGAGTTTCGCAGCGTCGAGGGTTCTCATTTTTTGGGTTTTCATTTTTCATCCGGTTTAACAGGTATGTATGGTTCTCATCTCTGTTGCGAATGGGTTTAACAGTAAAATAGTTTTTTTTGCTATGGGAAATTTGCAGCTCATTTTGTGTGTACTACGTATGCTAATTCACAAGACTTGTGGTCTTCGCCTGTGAGAGTATTGGACTTTTTCTCAGCATACTAATTGCAATTCATGTTTGGGCCATGTTTCATATTAATGCAGAGTCTATTGGGTATTTGTCATGTTTTTTGAACCATCACATAAAACATCATGAATTTAGGGATTTGCGATTAAAATATTTGTTCCCGACTATAGTTGAGAACCAAAAAATTATCATTATGGAATTGCTATTGTCCGCCATCAATAATGTTGTTGGCAATGATGAAGATGGTCCGAGTAGACTGGAAGCCCGTCACTCGTTGACGCACAAGAACCATTGACCTGGGCACCACATATAATAGTTTAACTCATATGATCCTATCTACACTTGTCAATCCTATGAACTCATATGATTCATATTTTACCGAATCCTTTGTTATGTTATCCTCAAAAGAAGGGCTTCCAAGGCTAAGTGCTAAGTGGGTATATTGTTATTATCTTATTTCAATTCAAAAACTTAATGTAAAATAAGCTTCATTAACATGTTAAGCGATCCAAGGCCTTGCAACTGGCTATGCAATTTGGTTATGCTATTTTCCCTGTGATTTGTATGCTTATAAGAAACAAAAAGGAGTATCTTGCAGCTCAATAAATGCAATAAAACAAGCAATTTTGTTATGTAGTTTGGATGTATTTTTTCCATCTTGAACAAATCGATAAATTATCAAATGATCCCATCTCTATGGAAGTAAATGATTATCTACTTAAATGATTATCCACAAACCTTATGTGAATGGCATTTGTTTGAAATATAATATGTATTCAACATGCCAAGTGCATGTTAGAATACCTACAAAATAGGATCAGGAACTTGTGGCATTCGCTCATCAAAAGGTTCAATAATAATAGAAAATCCACGGTTATATGTCCCTACTAATGTGGCAAAGTCACACACAGTTTGAATTGGCAGAAATTCATCTGTGTCAGTTAGAGTCTAGGAGATTGACAATGTGAACTTTGAAGATTGGTGGTACATGATGCCAAAGTCAGTGCACTTTTGACATATTAGTTTTTTTTTTGCTTCCTGTTGTATTAGTGTTAGTTATGACAAAACTGAGAGATATGATTGTTGAAAATAGATATGGTTTAGTGGATGTAAGATAAATGAAACTACCCTCCAAATTATTGAATGTTGATCCATTGATTGGTGGTGAATTAATGTGGGCTGAAAGTTTCAAGTCTAGCAACCTCCATAGGTGTAGAGGATTATAATTTGCCATCTTGAAGTTCTTTAAAAATATGTTTTCATATTTGGTCTACGAGATAAAGATTGCATGATCAAGTTGCTAAAATTCTACAACTAAGTGATATTGTAGGAAGCAATCAAGTTGCTAAAATTCTACAGCTAAGTAATATTGTAGGAAGCTCTAGTCTATCATTTCAAAAGATTGGCACAAATTCAATATGTTATATCATAAGAGTTGGTATAGAGTGTGGTCTTATACCATGTAAGATTTGTCTATGGAGGTATCCACTAGAGATCTAGGAGCTTCAATGAAAGCACAATAGAGACCCATATGAGAGTATAGTTCTTTTCTATCAAAGGATGCAAATAAACAATGTATACATGAATTAGTACATTATGGGATTACAAGGAGAAGCCTTGGTTGAATAGGCCAAGGTGAGACATGGGACACCATAAGATCTAGAGTACATTATATGTGTAGGATCCTATCATATAATGTTTACATGAGTAGGATCTTATGATATAATATATACTGTTAAAAAATGTATAACATAAAATGTATGCATTCAGATTGGTTCTGAATGTTATACATTTTTTAATAGTGCATAGATGTGTATAAGGGATTGAACTGGTACTGGTATATGAAAGAATTGGAAACCATCTGAATATTATTTGAAACTGAGACTTATGATGTGCATGGACTATTGCTCATTCTTGTGACTGCATTTTAGTGGATGTGTGTATTCTATCATGCTTAGTTCCTTGAGAGGACCTGATGCATTTTGTGTTATGATAGCGATTTGATTTCCTTGTCTCCTAAACCCCATTTCCAGTCCTTTCAAAATCCCAACTGTTCAAATAACTAGCTGCCTCAAGATGTTCAAATCCCTATATTAATTTTGATAGTTCATATGAAATGTCTTTTCCAGATGCAATTAGTATGCTGAGAAATTAAGCTATCTATGAATTGGTATATGAAAGAATTGGAAACCATCTGAATATTATTTGAAATTGTTAAGTGCCTTCTGTGTGATTCATCAATGACCTAAGCAGTTATTTTTGAGTTATTTCTGAGCAGTTATTGTTGTTGTTGTTCTGTTTAACATTGATTATGTGTAAATGTTAAGTTACACATAATCAATGTTAAACATGTGTTAACACGTAATCTACAAAGTGCATAAAAAGAGGAAGAAAATTGCATAAGATGTACCATTTGTTTGATATACCCTTTTTGTTACTGTGTCATATGGTGGCAAAATTGAGTGAAACAAAAGTCAAATCTGAATTTCTGAAGCTCCCCAAATGCAATGGAATAGCCAAAAATGCTATTACTATAGCCAAAATAGTTGCAATCACTACATCTCACCAAAAAACACTCTTACAAATATAAGATTATGTGATCTTTGCAAACTATTTCCGATTCTCAAGATTGTATGAAAGCACAAGAGAAGAGCTTACAAGAATTTACAAGATCATAAAAAAAACTCCAATCTCTTAATTATGAATCCAAGTATTCAAAACCAAAGCTCCTATACCATGCTAGAAAATATAAGAAAGATAAGTTTTAAAACTGTAAATGAAACAAAGCAATTATAGGCCCATGATTTCAAGTGCTATGCAAATGTCAAGATAACAAGATTGCATTAGGAGCTTAAAGAGATGTTGCGTAAACATGACTGCATGTACCAAAGTTTATGAATTCCAACCTATGCAAGAGCATCACAATGTATGAAAAAGAATGCCAAATACAAGCTAGATAGTAAATTTATATTGAACTAAGGGGAGGATGGAAGTGGCAAATCCAACTAATAAGGTGTGACCACCAAGTAGTCAAAAATAATAAATGCTCGACCCTTGAAGGAAGGAGACACCTTAACACTATATACTAGTTAAACTCACCTTATGAACCTAAGCAAGCTTTTTAGAAACTTATTAGAAACTTACTAAAAAGATGCATAATTCTGTATCATTTACTAAAATGGTCTGCTTAATAAATTGCAAAGATTGAGTTGTATGGTCATTTTATTTGTTTCTTGAGTTTTTCTTCTATACTAGTGTGTCTTCATTTTGGTTTGGCTATTTATAAAGGGGAGTAATAAATCATTCTTAATGAAAAAATAGAAAATTTTAAATTGTGGACAAGATGTACTTATAAGGAACACTCGGTTCATACTGGATATCTCCTCGCTGATATCGTTGTGTTTGTCCACATTTTAGGCCATTGATGGATCCTATTAAGAATATAGACATTCTAGGATGGGTAGCTATGGAGACCCAATATTCTCTTCTTCTCACAGCTCTTATTGCTTGTGTTGCCGTAGCCAAAGTAGTGGTAGGCCGAGAAGGTAATGCACGTAAACGAAGAAGAAAAGGAAATTCTTTTTATAGAATGGTTATTCATTCCAACGATGTGGATTGTCATGATCAGATTCACATGAGTAGGGGAGCCTTCTTTCGTCTAGCTACTATCCTAAGGCTGAAAGGAACCTTGACAGATACGATACACTTGACGTTAGAAGAACAACTTGTGATGTTCCTCCACACCGTTGGCCACAATCTGAGGAACCGCAAGATTGCCCACAACTTTGGGCACTCAAGAGAGACAATCAGCCGATACTTCCACAAGGTGTTGAGGGCTATCTTAGGACTCCACCAAGATTGCTTTCTACCACCTAGTCCAAACACTCCTCCTGAAATTAGTGGGAACGAACATTTTGATCCATTCTTCAAGGTAATTGTTGTGTTGTTACAACTTTCTTGTATGGATTTTTATCCTTATCATAGTATTGCTTGATCGTAGAATTGATGATTGTATCATATTGTATAGGATTGTGTTGGAGTTATCGATGGAACCCATATACCAGTCACTGTCGATGTCGACATGCAGGGTAAATATCATGATAGAAAAGGCAACTTGTCACAAAATTTTATGGGTGTGTGTTCCTTCAATCATAAGTTTCACTACTACCTTGCTGGTTGGGAAGGGTCTACTGCGGATAGTCATGTTCTAGCTTTAGCTCTGTCAAGAGCATATCCTCTTGTTGTTCCCCCCGATAAGCCAAATCATAGTTTAATATACTCAAGGGTACAAGCAATGTTTCAAGTTTTAATAATATACTTTATTTATGTAGGAAAATATTTTCTAGTGGATGTTGGATATCCCAATGCACCTGGATTTCTTGCTCCTTATTGGTGTACACGCTACCACCTGAAGGAGTTTTCAAGACGGAATCCAATAAACTCTCGACAAGAGTTGTTCAACCATCGACACTCCTCTCTTAGAAACTCAATAGAGCATACATTTGGTATTCTCAAGCAGCGTTTTCCAATCTTGAGGCATGCCACGTCTTATCCTATCATGACACAAGCCCATATTGTATTAGCATGTTGCATACTACACAACTACATTACATTAGAGGATGGCATTCCATCAGAAATTGCCACTGAAGAGGAAGATGACCATGATGGGATAGATGTACCAATGCTAGAGACGTATGGGTTGTCTCAGCGTGATAGAGACGAGTGGGCACAATTTCGAGATGATAGAGCAAGTAGAATGTGGGAAGAGTACAGATCCCAAGAATAGTTATTCTTTTAATGGGTCAAGACTACATGATGGTTTCCTTTTTCTTATGTTTTTCTCTGCAAGTATTGGACTTCTATGGGTCAATGTGTTTTATTTGAGTACACTAGTGTATGAAGATACTTTGATATATAGGATGGTTTCCTTTTTATTCTGTTTCTATCTAGAAGTATTGGTATTCTATGGGTCAATGTGTTTTATTTTAGTAAACTGATGTATGAAGATACTTTGATATACATGATGGTTTCTTTTTTATTTTGTTTCTATCTGGAAGTATTGGTATTCTATGGGTCAATGTGTTTTATTTTAGTAAACTGATGTATGAAGATACTTTGATATACAAGATGGTTTCCTTTTTATTCTGTTTCTATCTGGAAGTATTGGTCTTCTATGGGTCAATGTGTTTTATTTTAGTAAACTGATGTATGAAGATACTTTGATATACAGGATGGTTTCCTTTTTATTCTGTTTCTATCCGGATGTATTAGTCTTCTATGGGTCAATGTGTTTTATTTGAGTAAACTGATGTACGAAGATACTTTGATATACAAGATGGTTTCCTTTTTATTCTATTTCTATCCGGATGTATTAGTCTTCTATGCGTCAATGTGTTTTATTTGAGTAAACTGATGCACGAAGATACTTTGATATACAGGATGGTTTCCTTTTTATTCTGTTTCTATCTGGATGTATTAGTCTTCTATGGGTCAATGTGTTTTATTTGAGTAAACTGATGTACGAAGATACTTTGATATACAGGATGGTTTCCCTTTTATTATGTTTCTATTCGGATGTATTAGTCTTCTATGGTTCAATGTGTTTTATTTGAGTAAACTGATGTATGAAGATACTTTGATGATTACACAACATGGCATACACAGAACTGATGATGAGCATGGATGAAATTGGTAACAACAGCCATGAAATTGGTAATAGCAGCCAAATATCTTCTTCCTCTAAGAAGATAATGTGGAGTAAGGAAATGGAACAAAAGTTTCTAGACTTGCTCATGGAGCAAGTACAGCTAGGAAGAAAAGGTGATGGAGGTTTTAAAAAAGAAGTGTGGACAGCCATTGAGAGGAGGTTCAACAATGATATGAACCTAAATCTATCTAAGGACAATTTCAAAAATAAGCTGAAAACATGGAAGCTAGCATATAGAGTCATGAAGGAGCTAAGAAATACAAGTGGCTTCGCCTGGAATGAGGCAACTCAGTGCATGGATGTTGAGGATAGCGTATGGGATGAGCTTCTCAAGGTAGGGTGATCTCTCTACTATTTTGATGGAAATAATATTGCCTTCTTATAAAGTACGTAATGAAAGACAAAGAACCTAATCCATTTATTTATGCCAACATGCAGAGAAGAGAGTTCAAAAATGCCAAAGTGTATAAGAGGCAGCCCTTCCAATACTTTAATGAGCTGGGTGTAATTATGGGTAACGACATTGCTGAAGGCAATGCAACTACAATGACCCTTGAGACTGAAGAAGGGAACCCTATGGAAGAGCCATACAATGTGCTTGATGAAGAGGATACTGCTTTTGATTTGGACGATGACCCTTATCCTTCCAATCAGTCCACTCCAACTGCAAGTGGTAGAGGAACCCCTACATCATCAGTCACAAGGGGGGGAAGGAGGAGGAAGGCAAGTGCGGCCGCTTCCTTGGATTCCATGTGTGAAACAATGAAGAAAATAAAAGAGGGCATGAGCAATGTGCACCTTCACAAAATTGATACATCTGCTCATGAGAATGCTTTGACGGATGCATATAGCGCTCTCAAATCCATCCCTCAATTGAGTCGAGTTGTATTCCTGAGGGTATACGACACCTTCATGGTTGAGCGTGAAAGAGCCAAAGGGTTCTTGTTGATGAGTGAGGACGAGAGAGTGGACTGGATTGCAGCCACATATGGTGGATTATAGTTATTTTCTACATACTTTATCATAGTTGTTCACATACACTGTTAATTGTTTATGATTGTTTATGGTTGATGATTGTCACTTATGATGTGCTAATTCATCCCAACATACTTTATCAAACTTTATCATGATTTTCTACATACTTTATCAAATTTTGCAAATATGAATACAAAATTTAGAAGCATTTTCAAGAAATGCACAAATGGGTTTTGCTAAATGGTATTATGGTAAGAAATGCTCTGGTAAATATGAATGCAAAATCTGGAAGCATTGCAAGAAATGCACAAATGGGTTTGCTGAAATGGTATTATGGTAAGAAATTCTCTGGTAGATATATGTGTTGAGTGTGAAGCATAGACAGCCCATTTTTCTGATGATTGTTTACTGTTCATGTTTGTAAAAATGGGATGTCTATGTGTTAAGGTATTATACAATTACATACAGATATAGTTTCAAGGTTTCTTGTCTGCCTTGATAGTTTCAAGTTTGGTCATGATTTCTTTAGTGAGATTGCATACTAGCTTTGTGTCCTATGTTGATTCAATCTTATTAACTGCATCATGATTCCTATTTTGGAAGTAAAATGAAAACCTGCCAATCTAATTCATCAACTTTGGATTTTGAAATGCAGCTCACTTGTCTCGGTCTCTATCTTTCTACATGATTACATATTTTTTGGGTGGCATCAATTTTTCTAATGCTCTTATTGCTACAATAGGATGATCAATTTAAGCCAGCAAATTTGGTGCATGTCCCCTATTGTTGCATTGGTTGTTTAAGCTCTTTGTCCAGGAGTAAATTCGAGAATTATCCTATTCAATCAAAGTTTCATTTTTATACATGAAAGCAGAATATCGATGTCTTCAAAATCTTCCCCATGTGAGATTTTTTACTTTTACAACATATTTGTCACCTCCACAAATGTGAGAATCAGGAGCTCAAACTGGCTTTCCAAGGAAGCATTTTTTTATTCCAATAAAACTAAATTTGTAGTCTTTTGATCAATATGTTTACTTCTCCTCCACTTTCCAAAGTTGGCAAATACATGGCTGAAAACAAGGCCTATGGAGAGGAGTTCCTCAAAAATCCACTAAATTTATCCTGAATGTTTATCCTAATATATAGATTCATTCCTCAACTTTACAATAAGGAACTCGTGACTCAGTCTTGAGCAAGTTTTTAGAAATCACATGTTTGTAAGGTATGGGTAGTGATAACATTCTAGTTTCATGAAGTCAAAGATCACATGTGCTGAGAATATAAATACAATACAAAAAATGGTTGAAATTTGATAGCTTACTGATGGAGGCAGACGAGTTTATATTACTTACAGATGGTGTTCCCAATTTAGAAGAATAATGTTGTTATAGAAAATTGCACCCAAATGTTCAAACTTCCATAACAATGTATTTTGCAATCCAACAACCATGCACTAAATTTTCAATTGTGGTACTCTGTAATGTCAAAAGTCCTCCTCACAAGTCCATCTCGGTGCTTGTCTTAATGCCAGTCAATTATAAAGGCATTTTTATGATTCTGTTAGAAGTCTGAAGCATGAGTAGCTTGGCAAAGAGTTGATTCAATTGGTCTAATCTAGGGAATTCCTGAGAATACACCAACATGCAAGCTACTACAATGCCCTTCATAATGTTTTAACTTGTGAGCTACAACATATATTGATCCAATCCAAAAGTGATCTCTGAGATGGCACCCAACACACCCAGAGACAATCTCACACCATTGAAATGCTCATCTCTTTGATGATTTTTGACTCATAGTTGGCACACAAGTTTGGTCAGACTGTCTATGTGTAAAAATGGGTTGTCTACCAGTCTTGATCACTATTCCACCTCTCTCATTGTGATCGAAATACATATATGAGTGTTAGTCTTCTACAACACTTGTCTTGTTTACAAGTGTTTAGTAAGGAAGGATGTGTGCCACGAGTGACTTATGTTGGAAGACTAAACATTGGAGGTATACTTACCTTAGAAAATCTAAACTTTTCATGGTTGATTAATATATTAGATGTATCATTAATTGTTATTGCTAGGCACTGTTCAAATTTGAAAGAAATCAAGATCAATGGTTGTGATTCTATCACGGGAGGAGTTTGTGCTTTTTCACATGTTTCTTTAAACAATTACTGTTCATATACATACTAATTACATACTAATTGCAGTTCATATACATACTTGCAATGAACTGCAATTAGTATGCAATGAACTACAATTAATATGCACTAGAAGTAAAAACTTGAATCAATTGTAAACTAATGCCCTTCATTATTGGACACTTTCTCAGCATACTAATTGCAGTTCATATACATAAACTGCAATGAACTGCAATTAGTATGCACCAGAAATATTACATACTTGAATCAACTAATTGCAATTCATATACATACTTGAAATATTACATACTAATTGCAGTTCACATACATACTTGCAATGAACTGCAATTAGTATGCAATGCAGAAGTAAAAACTTGCTCTCTCAATAGCCATGCAAAGATGTTTCAACGATGAATTCAGGAAGATGCGGACTCGATGGTTTTATTAAATTTGCAACCATTTTTTCCAAATGCGGATTTTTTCCAATCTTGGGATCAGGTGTCAACCCAATCAACTTATTTCTTTCATTTTTCCCTCTTTGTTTTTGTATACACAGTATACAGTAGCCACTAGTAAGTACCCACTGGTATAGTTATTGTGTTAATTTTGTGTTAATCAACTTATTTCTTTCATTTTTCCTTTGAATTTTGAGTTTTTCTCTCCACTTCAAGGTAGGAAACAAGCATGCCCTCCCTTGACCATTGTTTTCATTAATGTGCTTTTTAGCTTGCATTTTTTAGTGTTGTTGTTTTTAACATATTTAAGTGGAATACATGAAGGAGTACCAGATGATGAATGCTTCATTTAATGCATTGTTAAGGTGTAGTCTCTTAACTATCCATTTCTAGTTCTTTAGACATGATTTTATAAATGTGTTTTGGTAGACGACTGTATTGTTCATGATTTTGTATGTATATACCCTAACCATCTTGTTATTATTGTTGTGTTACGAAATTAAGTTAAATAATTCTACTTTGTTCAATGCTCTATTTCATCTTCAATTTCTTTTCATTTTTCATTCATTTAAAAAAACCACGTGATAGGTACAGAAATAGAAATGGATAGTTTTGAGACTACACATGATGATAAAGTGAGACTACACATATGCTGACATTAAATATGTTTGAAATAGCTTCTGGATTCAATTTTGTAGATATTTTACGATCACACTTTGTGATCCCTCATCACGATGGAAGAGAGAAAAATGATTGACAGAAAAGTCCATCATTTTGGTCTCTTTCATCCTGATGATGGATCACAGAGTGTGATCCAAAACTATCTATACAATCAAATCCAGAAGGTATTTCAAACATTGATGAAAAAAATATCCACATATGCTGATAAAAAAATGAGCTATCTGATGATTTTTTATTGTTCATGTTTGTAAACGGTCAATATTTCTAATGGTACTCCTTGGTGTATTCCATTTAAAAATAAACAAGTTTTAGTTTTTTTTATCATGTTTACTTTGTAGATGCAGGATTGATCATCGAATGTGGGGCATAAGGGCATAGACCGTGGATCTACTTGTGTTTTCTTATTTAACGGTGTGTTTTCACACCACCAATCAGTTCATGGATATTGTTATATCTGATGCTATAGTTGTGTCATTATATTTTTTGTATAACTTTTTCAATTTGTACTCATAGAATATAGTCATGTTGTTATAGCGAACAAAATTAGTATGAATGAACAAATTTTTGCTTGATATAGTGCTGATGGCTATGAGGAATGTTCCTATGTGTGACTGCGGTGATCGATTGTGTTGTGTGTTGAGGACGTCACACACAAAGGATAATCCAGACCGTAAATTTTGGAGTTGCAAAAATAAGAAAAAGGTTGTTAATTGCACAATATTTAAATGTTTACAAAGAATAAATATTAGTCATTATAGCGAGACTAACTTAGATTTGTATTGTAGGATGGCGGTGGATGCGAGTACTTTTGATGGGCCAATGACACCCCGTCGTTGTCTACATCATCAACACATTCTACACACACACCTGTTGTAGATGATGAGTGCAAGAATTGCAAAACATTCGAGAAAACTATGGCAAAAGCGGAGGCTGCCTATAAAGCCGAAATCTTGTTTTTACGATGTTTACTTTGTGCAACAATCGTACTATTTAGTTTGATCATTTGTGGGATGATTTGTTGGATCATTATGCAGAGATAGATATATATGTGGACTAGATGACTTATTTGTATTTTGATGTGATATCGAGCAATGTTATAATTATTTTTTTGTTATAATATTGTTTATAAAAATATATTAAATTTTGTTTATGATTTACTACATAAAAATATAAATTAATATAAAAAAAACTATACATAAAGAATGGACCAAAATAATAAATGTATAAAATTATTGAAAAAAGTTAAGTTTACTGTTCACAAAATTGAAAAAAATATATTAAATTTTGTTTATGATTTACTACATAAAAATATAAATTAATATAAAAAAACTATACATAAAAATGGACCAAAATAATAAAATATTAAATTAAGAATTAAATTCTAATTGCAATTCAAAATGTAGAACCAAACATAGAAAATGGATAATGTAATTCCAATTCCAATTTGAAATTGCAAACCAAACACATAAATAGGAATTTCTTACTTCCAATTCCAATTTCGAAAATGGCAACCAAATGCAGAAGATGGATTGTCTCATCCATCTTCCAGGTCAACCAAACGGTCCAAAACATCTTCCGAATATACAAAACCAGAATATCAAAACTTGATTTTGAGATAATCAGGTTTTGACTCAAATTCCAATTCCACAAACAAATGGGGCCTAAGTGTGTTACATAATAATACTAATATGGGACTATCCCTTACTCATTGCGGGAGGCACCTAACTATGCTGCATGATGATAGCAATATGGGACGGACATGGCTAAGCTTCCTACAAAATGCACTATTGACAAAATTTCAAAGACCAAAAAATACAATAGATTTTCACAAAATTTTCAATATTTGTTCTTCATGATTTGCATATTTTGTGGTCGAAAACCACAAAAAAATTGCAAAAAAATCACCGTGTTTTCGCGAATCTAGGAAAAAATAAAGTTTAACATTTTTTGTTTTGGTGTGTTTTGTAGGGAGCTTAGCCCATGCCTATGGAACTTGTTGGGTATCCTAAAATTTTTCGAGGTTTGTGTCCAATTCCTGGTTTAAGTCTCCATGCGAGTGTTTTTCATGGACTAGGGTTTGTAAAGTGTCGTGAAAATGGTTTTTGACATGTTCATGAAAACCCTTACCCTAGGTCTTGCCTTTCAAAGTGTTTCCAATTCGTTTCCAAAATTCATGTGGCCTTCTTGTTTCTTTTTCTTGGTTACCTTTAAGTCACTTAAGTTGCTATTTGTGCATGTGCTAATTTTCCCCAAGTGTTCGCTGAATCGGGAAATGTATTATCAAAGGTCAAAACAATCTGGCGATTCAGCGAATGAGTCAAATTCATGCTCACTATTAATATCAGTCGCCAGTTCTCTAGATCTTCCAGCGGTTATCCCAAACATCCAGCGAGTTGGTGAATGCATTAAAGCCAAGCTTTTTGATTACCTTGTTCGCTAAGTCTCCAAGTGCTTCGGTGGTTTCATTTTCCTTTCCGAGAACTAGCGAATGGCGGTTATCTCCAGTTCTCGCAATATTTGGCGGTCTTTTGAAACCATATAGCGATTCAGCGAACACTTTGTTCCCTTGTTCTCAGAATCTGGCGGTCAAGGGTCGTTTCAACTAGAGAATTAGCGAATACCGTGGATTGCTTTCACGATCAACGACCCTGTTTTAATCTCAAAATATTTGTGGGTCCTGCATATTTGATCTGGCGAATGAGCGACTGAATACTTATAATGCTATCCTCTAAATTTGGCGGTTCTGATGGTTTGCCCAAAAGATTTCAGCGGAGATAAGTTTTCTCACATTCGCTTATTCTCAGAATAAGTTGGTGACATGCTAAACCATTTAGCGATTCAGCGAAGCCTTTGGTCGCTAGTTCTCTTGATAAAAGGATAAAGGTTAAAACAATCTGGCGAATAAGCGAATCAATGGATGATGAGTTTTAAGGCTTCAGTCGCTTATTCTCGAAATGAAATTTTCACTGATATGGAGTATTTGGAGAACTAGCAAATGCTCTTTGTTCGCTGATTCTCGAAATTAAATGGTTAAGGGTTTTGTTATTCAGAGAACTAGCGATAGCCATCGATTGATGAAGATCAACGGTCAAACTGGAATCCTGGTATAAAGTGATGATGAAGGAAAGATTCAGCGAATCAGAGATTAAATGGGTTCGCCAGTTCTCCAGACAATCAAGCGGTTAAGTATATCTTTAAGCGAATACGTGAACCCTTTGTTCGCTAGATCTCCAAGAAAAGTGACCGTCAGTCATAATATTAAGAGAATGGGAGATGGCTTTGTTCGCTGGTTTGCCAAATGGTGATTGCAGTTAACTGTGTAAGTGGGAGCCCTTTGTTCGCTGATTCGCGAAATGCATGGATGGTTAAGGATAGGACTCCAAGAACCCGCGAAGCTAGTAGTCGCTAGTTCTCCAGATTTGAACCAGGGTCAAGCAGGGATTCAGAGAACCAGCGAAGCCAGTGGTCGCCAATTCTCTGGTTACTAGCTAGGGTTAGCATCATATTCAGTGACTAAGAGAAGCCAATAGTCGCTGGTTCGCTAAATGGGCTCAGATGGAAAAGGTCATAAAGGGAAAAGAAAAAGGACCGTTGCCACATAGATAAAGTACTTTGTCGATATGGACATGAAACCAGTAAGCCATCAAATCAGCTTCAAGAAGAAAGATTGCATGACGCAAACAGTTTTAAAGTACAGAATCATGATCATTCCCTCTTCACCTTGTTTTCAAGTAGTTTAATCTATCTGTCAACATCCGGACATGGCGAGCTCGAAATTTCAAATCTGAGGGTACATGAAATTGAATATGGGATCAATTAAGGAGATTTGCATTAACTATGGTAGTTGCACACCTTGGATTCATATCGGTAAGTAAGTGAAGCTCATTGTTTATTTGTTCAAGTCTCAGTTGTCAAGAGTTTCTGTTTGTCCAGAGAATTTCCGAGCATAAAGCATTTGAGATACAGAGAATTGAAGGTGTTTCTGTAGCAAGGATGAGTCAACCTGAGAAGAGTGCAGCGTCTTCCAGTAGTGAGGCCAAGTCCAAAACTGGTGAGGACAAGAATAAGCCAAATTTTTCAGATGAATTCCTGAAACTGTTGCCGGGATCCAGTCAGAACAAGAGGGCTGCTGATGACGTGTTTGAAGATCTTTTGGAACGGTGTAGAGACCCAATCACTCCGGAATTCACAGGTTATACTATTTTCAACTTCTTTTACAACAATAAAAGTAAGCATGTTCCTGTCTGTAATGGTTGGGTGTTAGGATTAGGAAAAATGGTTGTCCCTGACGTTTTCCTAGATATTGATTTAATTGTTGCCCTAGCCAGAAGTTATGACCCTATTTCAAGGACAATTAGAAAAGAAGACCAATCACCCTTAGTTACTCTTGATAGGGGATCTTTTATGAAAGCTTTTGGTCTATACACGTCCTTTTCAACTGAGATTGATTTGAACAAAGAAAAGGCAAAATACAGAAGCAATATAGGGTCAGTAAAAGACCAGTTGGTTAAACATATGCCAAAATAGGACAAATACATAGCCCCCCTTCCTGCTAACATGAATGCCCCATACCAGTTCAAATCCCTCCATCATTATATGAGATATACTTGCTATGCATTATGTAGAGTTTTGGGAATGGATGGGAATGCAGAATTTTTACCAGCTGACTTGCTGATGATCATCTTGGATATTCAAAATCCCTTGGTAAACACTGACTATGATTACATTCAGTATGTGATTGATAGGATGCATCAAGGGCTGATGTCTGTCAAAGAAAGTAAAAGTCCTATTGAGTTCATGCATTATTCTCTATTAATGCATTTGATTCTGTTTTTCAACATCAACAGTTTTGATGTAAACATGTTAAAACCAAGGTTCACTTTCAAGGATCAGCACAATCCAGTGCAGTTGTGGGTGAGGATATGGAATTCTACCTCCAATGAAGCAGATTTTTGTGTTTTTCAGAATTTCATTGTCTATCCAATTATCAGGATGCTAGGCATAAATGTCACCAGGCTATCTCCTAGAGTCCTCAGGCTTTTAAGACCACTGCAGTATGTGGATAAGTGGGATGGAAATCATAATTGGGGTGATTTCTACTTAGGAGATAATTCCACAATTATCAGAGTTTATGGTTGTCCCCAACCCCCACATTTATTACCAAAGTATGTGCCTCCGAGATTGGCTTGTTTGGAATTTGTTTGGCAACTAATGTGTACAGATAAAGAGCTTCTGGCCCCTCACAGAAAGGGTACGTTCACACCCAGGCAGTTCAGGGTAGGTGACTTCCTGATAGGAAAGAGGGCTTTTCCTCAAATTAGTGCATGGCTACAACAATTCAAAATGGTTACTGGTGCTTGTAGGCACATAGATCCTAAGGACTTCATCAAGATTGCCAGGATGACTTACATCCCAAACATTGGTGTGATAAAAGAGCATGAGGGTTTAGATGAAGAAGATGTGATTAGAAACATCTTAGATGAAGATGAGGTTAAGAGGAGATGGTACAGATTCTTTTATTTAGTAGATTTGTCCAACCAATTGAAAGCATCTCAGATTCCTTTTGAGGGTTTTTTCCCCGATCTTCCTTATTTGAAGAAGATTGATGGGATGATTGAAAAGTATGATACCTTGGCAAATCAATTGGAAGGCTTGATTGATCAGAATAAGCCAGAGAAGAAGAAAAAGAAAGATTATTCATCTTCTGATGAGGAAGAATTTACTGATGAGTCACAAGAAGAAGATAGTCCTCCACAGGTTGAGGGACCACCAGTTGTTGATCTCACTCAAGATCAACCAGAAATAAGGGATATCTCAGAGCCACCATTGAAGAAACAGAGGCTTGAGGAAGGTGAACCTTCAAGGCGTGAGAAACAAAGAAGGGAAATTGACAGAGCATCTGCTCTTGTACCAGGTGATAGGCCATATCATCATCAATTGAGGAAAGCAATAAGAGCAGGCAAGAAAATAGCCATTGAGCAGGAAAGCAGAGAAAAGTCCTTATGGTTGGAGAAGGATATCAGAGAGGTCTATCAAGAAGAATTCTTGAGTGATGATCAATTCATTAAGACTGATGAGTTCAAGAGTTTTCTCATTTGGAACAAGCAACAAGAAGTAAGGAAAGCTCTGCCTGAAGGTATGGAGCCAAGTGAAGAAACTTTGAGAGCTCTTGCTTCATATGATCCTAGCCTTGATCCTATAATAGTGGACGAAGCCAGAGAATTGGTTAAATCAAGTGGAATGTTGTTAACCCCAAGATGGGATCTGACTTCTGCATTCCTCATTGATCAATTGAGAAAGCAACCAGAGGGTAGCCTATCATTTGAGGTTCACATTGGTGACATGATAAGAGGAAGTGGCTATGACCCTAAGTCCCAAGCTGTTGCAATGTGGTCTATGGCCCCCAAAACCCAAAAGCCATCTCTATTGAGTATAGAGGATAAGATGGAGGGGAATAAGATTATATGGACTGTACAAAATACAACAGACCTTGAAGTCTCCAAGGCAGTAACTCATTGGGCTAATCTGAATGAAGCCAAGACAGCTCAGCTGTCAGAAAGATATGCCAAATTGTTTGAAAGTTAAAGCATGGTAGCCAAGGACAGAGATTTGAAAATGATGAAAATCAAACAATTGGAAGATGAGCTGGCAGAAATAAAGGTCAAACTTGAGGAAGCCTCAAAAATAATTCCTCCTCCTCCTTTGCAAGTTGAGGTACCTGTTCAGATAAACTTGGAAGCACCTGAGGGACCTGTTGAAGACTTGGAAAAGGTGAAATTGGATGCATCCCTGGACACTATAGCCAAAATAGTGCAGTACAAGCAGGACAAAATAAAAGACAAGATGGATGCAGTTCATAAATCAGTCAGCCTATTACATCAGACCAATCAAAAGGTGAATGACTATTTAGCCACCTTGGAGCCACTCTATAGTATTTGGTCTGGGAGGAATTTGTTGTTTGATAAGCTTGACAGTATACAAGAACACAGGCCTGATATCCCAAAAGTAGTGACTAATGTATTTGAAAGGATTGGCCTAATAAGCGCTGCATCAAAGTTTTAAAAGGAAAGTCAAACCAAATAAAGGCTAAGTTAGCCATGTTTGATAAAGATTACAGCAAGTATTTGCCCCCGGTATATGATGACAATGGAAATGTGGTTAAGCTGGAAGATTGGAAGTTGTCAATGGGTCAGTTGGTCATCAATCAAGATGCCTTCCTAAAAGATAATAAGGCTTTGGACGTGGAAGGAACTAACAATATAATTGATAGTTTATTCAAAGTTGAAAGTGACTGTATCAAGTTTATAGCAGAAGTTAAAAATGTGACTGATTCTACATAGGAACGGCAATTCAACTTGTTACAGGAGCTGCAGAGTTACGACTGGCCATCTGATGATGATGTGGCAGCTTGGGAAAAGTTAATAACAAAGAAGAAGAAGAAACCGGTTATCTAGCTGACAGAAGAGGAAGAAGAATAGATCGCACTTGGCACCTGATCCAGAATTTGAGGGAGAGCGTGTTCAAACAGAGAATGATGTAAATTAGCTTGTAATGGCGGTCATCATTCATATGACAAACTTGGTAACTACTCTGAAAATATCTACAAACAAAGGTGCCAGCTGCGGAAGTTGTTCAGAACTGAAAAATACGCCTTGCTGTCTTTATTAAATATCTTTCTGTTTGTATTTTCTTTTGTTTTCTAGTGCAAATTTCTATCAGCCATCCGAAGCTTGTTGCATCCTTTCGAGGATTCCAGGATGGTTGATTAGTATAAATAGTCAGTTTCTATTGAAGATCGAGGTTGGAAAATATTTTTGTAAAGGAGAGGTCCAGAATATAGAACCTTATTTTCTGTGAAATCAAGGAAGACTGTACGAATGCATTTTATCAATTAATACAAATACACTGGAGTTTTGTTACTATCATTTGATTATCTTTACATGTGGAGTGTTTTAGTTTCTTTATGCATTTAAATTGTAAGACAGTTTAAATACATCTTTCACAAGGTGAATGTAGGGGTTGAGCTTAAGTTTCTTTCAAGGAAAGAGTAAAATCTTAGGGGAGGTCTCTGGGAATTGAATATCTATATGCGGATTTGATGACAGGTGTAGGAATGGAAATAATGATATGTTAGGCATGTTATTTGAGTTTCATTGTATTCGTTTTAATAGATATATGTGAAGGTAGAGTTCGACTCTGATGCCCAGCGGATAAGGGACTGGTTTTAGATCCGTTTACATTGGTTTACCATCCAAGATATAATTGATTGAAATTTTACTTTATATGCATAATTTCCAGATTTGAGATATTTTATGACAAGTTCATAAATATGTATTTCAATGCTTTGAAGAAGCAGTAAATGAGGTTAACCCTTCCCTGAGTTTAACTCTAAAAGGAAGAAGGATGAATATCCTTAAGACATTGTATCGTGTTGCTGTTTTTATAATCTATATCATGATGTTGTGTATCAGGATGATTTGGGTTATACTCAGAGTTTTAGCAACTTATTGAGTTGGATTTTGAAGGCAGTAACAAAGCAGTGAAGGAGCAAGTTCTCAATTCAGAGCTCAGTTGAACGTTGAATTGATAAAGGTACACCCACCTGAGTATATATTACTCAAAGTGAAGAAGGTCTTAACCTTAACACCTTAGTAGTTTGTAACTTGCTAGGTTACAGCCATTGGGATTATTTGAGTAATTGATTAATCTGCAGGTTCAAACACTAACAAAATTGGCGACTCTACTGGGGATTTATTTTGATAGCCTGCAATAGGTTAGTGCAAATCTTGTCTATTGTATGTTTGTAGACCAGTAAAAATAACTTTTGATTCCCGCTTGAGTAGTGGGTGGCGACTCTAAAGAAATCTGTGTTACCAGTTGCTGATAGTTGCAAAATTTTGTAAAAATTGTTGTCATTTACCATGAGTCGACCAAGGAACACTAGGTCTTACTATAAGGATCATCCAGAAGATAATATAGGGGATGAACTCCACACACCAAGCAGAAAGCAATGGTCTAGGAGAGGCCAAAATAATGCTAGTTCCCAGGCTCCTTCACGAGAAAGATTTTGTGTTCCACTGCCTCATGAAACTTCTTCGTCTTCTGATGATCGTAAGCATGTCAAAAGGGTCACACCAGAGGTCTATATGTAGAAAGAAGTAGTCACAGAAGTAAGTTTTTTCCCTGCTAGAGAAACCCTTGAACAACCCGATGAAACCTCCACTACTGAAACAGCTTCATATGATTCTGAGAAGTTAAGAGAGGAAGTGATTGCCTTGAGAGAAAAGGAGCGTGAACAATTAGCAGAAATTGCTAATAGAACGAAGGTAAGGGAACAACAGCTTCGTGAATTGCTTCTAGAAAGGGAAGAACTCCTCAAGAGAACCAGGAGAAATGAGACCCATGTTAGTGATCTAAACCAGGATGTACAAGGTTTGGATAAAGACTTGTTTGGTGATATGCAAGCTTTGAGAAAGCAAGCTCAGGATACCAGGCCCCAACAAAGTGAATTTGAGGGAACAGGCCATGTTTTAAGACAATTGAATCCCTCTGAAATCAAAATAAACAAGGAGATTAAAATTTCCCCCAAGGAAATCCCTGATAAGGGAAAACAAAAGGTGGTGGGTGTTGTTATAAATGAACCGAGGAAGGTTGTGCCCATTCCTGATGTGCCTACTCAAGCTAGTACAGATTTAGACAGAGCTAGGAAAGCAAAGGAGGATTTGGCTATGCAACTTGAGAAACTTGAGTTAGAGGCTGCTGCAGATGAAATGAAGAGGAAGATTGCCTTTCTACATGCTAACATGAATACATCTGCTAGTAGTTCTGTCCCTATTACCATAGGAACAACTTCATCCAGTCAGCCTAACATTTCAATTCCAAATACTCAAGCCTTTCACTCTGGACAATATCCATCTGGACAATTTCCTAGTCAAGTTCCCTTGGTTTCTCAGGGTACAGTGGGAACTATACCCTGTCAAAATGTTGCAACAACCCCTTCAAATCAGCCAACTATCCAAAGATGACCAGTTCATTTGGATAGATATAGGCCCTTGTTTTTTGATGGTATTCCTGGCCAACCTAATGCTATCCCCAATGAAATCAGGAAGAAGATCCCATTATTCACTGGGAATAATGTTATTACTTGTGAAGAGCATTTGAAGTTTTTCACAGATAAAGTTAATGACTATGAGATTGAACATGAAGATGTCATTATGAAGCTTTTTGTTCAATCATTGATTGAAGATGCTAGGGATTGGTACAGAGGATTACCTGAGAACAGTATTGCTTCATGGGATGAATTTGTCAGGAGTTTTAAAGAGCAGTATGCTGAACATGTGAATTCTAATTACATGCTCAATGAATTCAATAATATCAAGAAAAATTATAATGAGAGCATGTCAGAATTCAATAGCCGGTTTCAAAAGGCTATGTACAAATTGTTCCAGGTATTGAGGTTGGATGATGCAGTTTGCATGACCACTTATTTCAATTCCATGGATGGTAAAATGTCTTATCTCCTAAGAGATAAAAATCCCCGCACCCTTAGGGATGCATTTAAATTGGCCATAAACATTGAGAGTAACCGAAAGGCATCTGGCCAAATGTACAAGAGGGATGAGGGTAAATTGTGGAAAGAAACCAGACCACAACATGCAAGGCCTTTTAAAGAGGAGGATAGGATGGATAAAGGACCGGGTGCTAACAAGGAGTTCCCAACAAGATTTGATAAAGGTGGTAGAAACTTCCAAGATGCAAGACCCCCTTATCAAAGGCAGGACAAGGCCCCTAATTTGAGAGACATGCCTTACAAAACTAATTGGAAGGATGGGAGACCTGTTCTCGACAGCAATGAAGTACAAAAAGGGAGAGATACCCCAGATCCCTTAAAGAAAAATACTACACACAATGTAGAAAACACTCCTTGGTGTGTAGCTTGTAATATGCCTCATTCACCCTTCCAGTGTGCTGTGGCCCAAGCCTTAGGAGAAGAGGCTGATAACTCATGTGCAGGAGATTATGAAGAATCTGAAAAGCCTTCCATTAACATGTTTACTACAGATCTAATAGAGGATTTTGTGTCCTCAGATGATGAAGCAAGCTGTCCAGATGTTGATCATAAGAGAAAGATTTTCTCTGATTATGAGCAACAAATATTTACTCAATCTGATCCTGAAGAATTTGATAATAATGATTATAAAACTCATATGGTAGGATCTAGATCAGATGAGAAGCAATGGAGGAAGCCCAGTGAAGAGGAAATCAAAAACTTAACTGTGGCTGCCATAACACAAGCAAGATCCTCATACAATTTGAGGAACAGAAAGGTGGATAATGAACAGGGAATTCCTAGATCAGTATTCATCAAAGGTAGTCCTCAGGATAAGGGTTTCCCAAAGCCCAATGTTATAGATGGCAAGGATCAAGAACTTGTGGGTGACAAGAAGAAAGGGGAGGAAGTTAGTGCTGACAAGATGAAAAAGAAAACTGGTAGGACAAAGGATCAATCTAATTTTCCTGCTGATTCCCCTGCATTTGATATGAGACATGCGCTGTCTCAGATGAAAGTGTCCATCCCTCTGCTTGAAATGTTGAAAATAGAAGAGCACAAGACAGCAGCCTTGGCTCTTATAAATGAGCAGAGATTTGCTCCTACCAAACAAGAGGAAGGGAGTTCTATAAAAAAGCCTATTCCCATCTCAGATGTATGTGTTGGGACAATTGTAACACAAGAACCTTCTTCCATCATTCCATTTTATGTCACTCTAATTGTGAATGATTTATTGTTAAAAAATTGTATGATAGACTCTGGTGCTGCCACAACTGTGATGCCATATCATGTAATGAAAGAATTAGGATTGCAAGTTGACACTTCTAATGGCAGGTGTTATGCAATGGATAATAGGGCAGTGCCTGTGGTGGGGACTTTGATTGGAATTGAGGTAAAAATTGCTGCATTCCCAGAAGCTACATACAAAATGGATGTAGTTGTTGTGGATACAGAGCCTCACTATGGCATGTTATTGTCAAGACAATGGGCTGCAGCAGTGGGTGGAAAGCTGGAACTAGATTTATCTTATGCCACTATTCCAGTGAATGGGACTGAAGTAAAGTTGTACAGGGAGCCCCATTCCTCAGTTATGGTGGAAATGGTTGCTCCGGAAGCCCTTAATTGTTTTGTAGATATTGACATGAACAATTTTGTGATTGAAGAAGTGATACCTCAGCTGAAAAACACAGACCCGATTGTGGAAGAGTTGATGATGCAACAAGATAGCTTGTGGCAAATGTTTTTTGATGGTGGATGCTCCAAAGAAGGATCAGGAGCTGGTGTTGTTTTCATTTCCCCATCAGGTAATACTTTCAAGTATTCCTTCTTGTTGACTTTCAGTTGTACAAATAATACTGCTTAATATGAGGCCCTGATCTTGGGATTAGATGTAGCCATAAAGCATGGTATTAAATGTTTAAAAGTCCACGGTGATTCCCAATTGATTGTAGCCCAAGTAAGATCCCAATATGCCTCCAAGGATGAGAAACTCAAGTTATATAAGCATGCTGTCTGGGATAGATTAGAATTTTTTGAAGCTTTTAATTTGCTCTGGGTAGAGAGGTCAAATAACATCATGGCAGATTTTCTTGCTAATGTTGCTTTGAAAAACAATGATATCACCCTCTCTAGTGTTTCCATGTTGGAAACTAAAACTAGGCCTACAGTTCCTGACAATGTGTACAATTGGCAAGTTTTTGAGGATGATCTTGATATCCTTAGATTCCTTCAAGGCCTGGATCAATATGATGGTCAACAAATAGATTTCAATGAGGTACAGGAATGTATTGAAGGAAAAGAATGCATCATGGGAAATGAAATAGTCCAATTACCTTCTAATCATATACCCAAAGGACTAGTAGAGTTGGAGGGAATGTTTAAAATAAATGATGGTTTTCTATCCCAAAAGTCTAATACAAAACTGGAAGACTTAGAGGAGATAAACCTAGGATCAGAAAATTCCCCACAAATGGTATACATTGGAAAGAAACTGAGTAGGGAGATCAGAGGCAACTTGATTAGACTTTTGAAAAGGTACAAACATGTGTTTTCTTGGTCATATGATGACCTCAAAGCTTATAGGGCTGATTTATTCCAGCATGAAGTTCCTCTAAAGGAGGAAACCACACCCTTTAGACAAAAGCAGAGACCCATTAATCCTTTACTGGCCACCAAAATGCAAGTTGAGTTGACAAAACTGAGAGATGCTGGTATTATTGAACCAATTAGGCACTCAACTTGGGTTTCAAACCTTGTACCAGTGAGGAAGAAGAATGGTGACATCCGGCTTTGTGTTGATTTTAGGAACCTAAATGTGGCATCACTCAAGGATAATTATGGATTGCCTAATATGGAGGCCATGCTGCATAGGGTGACTGGATGTGAACTCCTGTCAATGATGGATGGTTTCTCAGGGTATAACCAAGTGCTAGTCAAAGAATCAGAGAAATTCAAGACAGCCTTTACAACTCCTTGGGGAACTTATGTATATGTTCGCATGCCTTTTGGTCTAAAAAATGCTGGGGCAACTTTTTAGAGAGCCATGGATGTTGCTTTCAAAGAAATGATCAATGTCTTAATGGTAGTGTATCAAGATGATCTCACTGCTTTTTCCAAAAGGGCTGATGATCATTGTTCTCATTTAGAAAGGATTTTTCTCAAGGCCTTAGAGTTTGGTGTGTCCTTGAATCCCAGGAAATGTCAATTTGCAGTGACAGAAGGAAAGCTACTGGGACACATAGTATCAAAAGAAGGAGTCAGGATTGATCCTGAAAGAGTGGAGGCCATCAAAAGGGTCCCTCCACCAAAGAATATAAAGGGTGTGCAATCATTTTTGGGGCAAATAAATTTTGTGAGAAGATTCATTGCTAACTTTGCAGAGTTGGTCAAGCCAATAGTTAAGTTCCTTAAAAAGGGAATGAAATTTGAATGGAACTTGGAAGCTCAGCAGGCTTTTGAAAAAATTAAACAAACAATTCAAGAAGCTCCTATTTTGGTATCACCTGACTATTTAAAACCTTTTTCTCTATTTTCTTTTGCATCTTTTCATAATATTGCAGCTGTCCTTCTGCAGAAAGATCAAGAAGGATATGAACATCCTATAGCTTTTTTCAGCAAGTCTTTGCAATCTGCTGAATTAAATTATGAAATAATGGAAAAGCAAGCTTATGCACTTGTGAAAGTAGTCAAGGCTTTCAGACCGTATTTGGTTTGTGCAAAGGTTAATGCTTATGTACCCCATGATGCAGTAAAGGATATCTTGATACAGAGTGAAGTTACAGGGAAGAGATGTAAATGGATAAACAGGATTCAAGAGTTTGACCTTGAGATTCATATTACCAAATTGGTGAGAGGATTGGGACTTGCCAAGTTAATGACTGAGGAAAACATGGACCTTGTCCAGATAAATAATGTTGCTGCTAATGTTGATACAGTTACTAGTATTGAGATGCAACCCTGGTACAAGGATGTTGTTTATTTTATTAAAAATGCTAAATGTCCACCTGAATTGAATGATAATTAGAGAAGAAGCTTGAGATTACAGGCTCAAAGATATGTCCTCATTCAAGGTGATTTGTACTGGAAAGACAATGATGGCATTTTACTCTTTTGTTTGGATGAACATCAATCAGAGAAGGTGCTAAAAGAAATACATTCTGGAATGTGTGGAGGGCATTATTCTGCTCGGTCAACAGCTCATAAAATTTTGAGGGCAGGATATTATTGGCCTGTACTGTTTAAAGACACTCACTCCTATGTTAGAAAGTGTGAACCCTGTCAAAGGTTTTCAAAGAAACTAAAATTTTCAGGTGCATTGTTATTAAATCCAGTTGTTGCAGAAGCTCCTTTTGCAATGTGGGGTATGGATTTTATTGGAGAGTTCTCTGAAAAGTCCAGTGGAAGACATAGTCACATTTTGGTGGCTACTGATTACTTCACCAAGTGGATAGAAGCTATTCCCACTAGAGGAGCAACAAGTGCTGTGGTAATTGATTTCCTGATGAACAACATAATCACAAGATTTGGTGTCCCAATCAAATTGGTTGTAGACAATGCAATGAGTTTTCGGTCTCAAGAAATTACTAATTTTTGTGATGAAATGGGAGTTATCTTGTCTTATTCAAGCCCATATCACCCACAGGCCAATGGACAAGCTGAGTCTAGCAATAAGAGCATTTTGCAAATTTTGAAGAAGACCTTGGAAAAGAATAAAAGAGGTTGGCATGAGAACTTAAAGTTAGCACTATGGGTTGATAGAATTTCTGAGAAAAAGGCCACAAGGAAGTCCCCCTTTGAAATGGTATATGGTGCAAAGACAAGATTGCCAATTAATAATTTCCTTCCCATCTACAAGTTTATGCAAGAGGAAGATATTGAAATCAGTAACCCACTGCAAGATAGGATGGTTCAGCTGATTGAGCTGGATGAGATAAGAAGGGAAGGGCAGAAAAATAACATAAAACTGCAGCAAAAAATGAAATATCTTTTTGATAAAAGGGCTACTGTGAGAAAATTTCAGCCTGGTGACATGGTTCTTCAGTGGAATGCTAGATATGAAGACAAAGGGAAGCATAAAAAATTTGAGTCCTTATGGATGGGTCCCTTCATTGTTTGTCAAATTCATGGCAAAGATTCTTATTTTTTGCAAAGTATGGATGGTGAAGAGCAAGAATTGCCAGTGCATGGACAATTTTTGAAATTTTTCTTCAGTTGAAAGTTCTTTTTCCATGCACAGTAGGCTTGTATTATATGTATAGGTGTGTTTTCTTCTTGTTTTAGGTTCAGGTTTTGTGGTCTGCCTCCCAGAGATTCATGGTTTCTTGCTTTGATCTTACAATCAAGCATCCTTAGATAGAGCCACTGTTGGGTATCCTAAAAATTTTCGAGGTTTGTGTCCAATTCCTGGTTTAAGTCTCCATGTGAGTGTTTTTCATGGACTAGGGTTTGTAAAGTGTCGTGAAAATGGTTTTTGACATGTTCAGGAAAACCCTTACCCTAGGTCTTGCCTTTCAAAGTGTTTCCAATTCGTTTCCAAAATTCATGTGGCCTTCTTGTTTCTTTTTCTTGGTTACCTTTAAGTCACTTAAGTTGCTATTTGTGCATGTGCTAATTTGCCCCAAGTGTTCGCTGAATCGGGAAATGTATTATCAAAGGTCAAAACAATCTGGCGATTCAGCGAATGAGTCAAATTCATGCTCACTATTAATATCAGTCGCCAGTTCTCTAGATCTTCCAGCGGTTATCCCAAACATCCAGCGAATTGGCGAATGCATTAAAGCCAAGCTTTTTGATTACCTTGTTCGCTAAGTCTCCAAGTGCTTCGGCGGTTTCATTTTCCTTTCCGAGAACTAGCGAATGGCGGTTATCTCCAGTTCTCGCAATATTTGGCGGTCTTTTGAAACCATATAGCGATTCAGCGAACACTTTGTTCGCTTGTTCTCAGAATCTGGCGGTCAAGGGTCGTTTCAACTAGAGAATTAGCGAATACCATGGATTGCTTTCATGTTCAACGGCCCTGTTTTAATCTCAAAATATTTGTGGGTCCTGCATATTTGATCTGGCGAATGAGCGACTGAATACTTATAATGCTATCCTCTAAATTTGGCGATTCTGATGGTTTGCCCAAAAGATTTCAGCGGAGATAAGTTTTCTCACATTTGCTTATTCTCGGAATAAGTTGGTGACATGCTAAACCATTTAGCGATTCAGCGAAGCCTTTGGTCGCTAGTTCTCTTGATAAAAGGATAAAGGTTAAAACAATCTGGCGAATAAGCGAATCAAGGGATGATGAGTTTTAAGGCTTCAGTCGCTTATTCTCGAAATGAAATTTTCACTGATATGGAGTATTTGGAGAACTAGCGAATGCTCTTTGTTCGCTGATTCTCGGAATTAAATGGTTAAGGGTTTTGTTATTCAGAGAACTAGCGATAGCCATCGATTGATGAAGATCAACGGTCAAACTGGAATCCTGGTATAAAGTGATGATGAAGGAAAGATTCAGCGAATCAGAGATTAAATGGGTTCGCCAGTTCTCCAGACAATCAAGCGGTTAAGTATATCTTTAAGCGAATAAGCGAACCCTTTGTTCGCTAGATCTCCAAGAAAAGTGACCGTCAGTCATAATATTAAGAGAATGGGAGATGGCTTTGTTCGCTGGTTCGCCAAATGGTGATTGCAGTTAACTGTGTAAGTGGGAGCCCTTTGTTCGCTGATTCGCGAAATGCATGGATGGTTAAGGATAGGATTCCGAGAACCCGTGAAGCTAGTAGTCGCTAGTTCTCCAGATTTGAACCAAGGTCAAGCAGGGATTCAGAGAACCAGCGAAGCCAGTGGTCGCCAGTTCTCCGGTTACTAGCTAGGGTTAGCATCATATTCAGCGACTAAGAGAAGCCAATAGTCGCTGGTTCGCTAAATGGGCTCAGATGGAAAAGGTCATAAAGGGAAAAGAAAAAGGACCGTTGCCACATAGATAAAGTACTTTGTCGATATGGACATGAAACCAGTAAGCCATCAAATCAGCTTCAAGAAGAAAGATTGCATGACGCAAACAGTTTTAAAGTACAGAATCATGATCATTCCCTCTTCACCTTGTTTTCAAGTAGTTTAATCTATCTGTCAACATCCGGACATGGCGAGCTCAAAATTTCAAATCTGAGGGTACATGAAATTGAATATGGGATCAATTAAGGAGATTTGCATTAACTATGGTAGTTGCACACCTTGGATTCATATCGATAAGTAAGTGAAGCTCATTGTTTATTTGTTCAAGTCTCAGTTGTCAAGAGTTTCTGTTTGTCTAGAGAATTTCCGAGCATAAAGCATTTGAGATACAAAGAATTGAAGGTGTTTCTGTAGCAAGGATGAGTCAACCTGAGAAGAGTGCAGCGTCTTCCAGTAGTGAGGCCAAGTCCAAAACTGGTGAGGACAAGAATAAGCTAAATTTTTCAGATGAATTCCTGAAACTATTGCCGGGCTCCAGTCAGAACAAGAGGGCTGCTGATGACGTGTTTGAAGATCTTTTGGAACGGTGTAGAGACCCAATCACTCCGAAATTCACAGGTTATACTATTTTCAACTTCTTTTACAACAATAAAAGTAAGCATGTTCCTGTCTGTAATGGTTGGGTGTTAGGATTAGGAAAAATGGTTGTCCCTGACGTTTTCCTAGATATTGATTTAATTGTTGCCCTAGCTAGAAGTTATGACCCTATTTCAAGGACAATTAGAAAAGAAGACCAATCACCCTTAGTTACTCTTGATAGGGGATCTTTTATGAAAGCTTTTGGTCTATACACGTCCTTTTCAACTGAGATTGATTTGAACAAAGAAAAGGCAAAATACAGAAGCAATATAGGGTCAGTAAAAGACCAGTTGGTTAAACATATGCCAAAACAGGACAAATACATAGCCCCCCTTCCTGCTAACATGAATGCCCCATACCAGTTCAAATCCCTCCATCATTATATGAGATATACTTGCTATGCATTATGTAGAGTTTTGGGAATGGATGGGAATGCAGAATTTTTACCAGCTGACTTGCTGATGATCATCTTGGATATTCAAAATCCCTTGGTAAACACTGACTATGATTACATTCAGTATGTGATTGATAGGATGCATCAAGGGCTGATGTCTGTCAAAGAAAGTAAAAGTCCTATTGAGTTCATGCATTATTCTCTATTAATGCATTTGATTCTATTTTTCAACATCAACAGTTTTGATGTAAACATGTTAAAACCAAGGTTCACTTTCAAGGATCAGCACAATCCAGTGCAGTTGTGGGTGAGGATATGGAATTCTACCTCCAATGAAGCAGATTTTTGTGTTTTTCAGAATTTCATTGTCTATCCAATTATCAGGATGCTAGGCATAAATGTCACCAGGCTATCTCCTAGAGTCCTCAGGCTTTTAAGACCACTGCAGTATGTGGATAAGTGGGATGGAAATCATAATTGGGGTGATTTCTACTTAGGAGATAATTCCACAATTATCAGAGTTTATGGTTGTCCCCAACCCCCACATTTATTACCAAAGTATGTGCCTCCGAGATTGGCTTGTTTGAAATTTGTTTGGCAACTAATGTGTACAGATAAAGAGCTTCTGGCCCCTCACAGAAAGGGTACGTTCACACCCAGGCAGTTCAGGGTAGGTGACTTCCTGATAGGAAAGAGGGCTTTTCCTCAAATTAGTGCATGGCTACAACAATTCAAAATGGTTACTGGTGCTTGTAGGCACATAGATCCTAAGGACTTCATCAAGATTGCCAGGATGACTTACATCCCAAACATTGGTGTGATAAAAGAGCATGAGGGTTTAGATGAAGAAGATGTGATTAGAAACATCTTAGATGAAGATGAGGTTAAGAGGAGATGTTACAGATTCTTTGATTTAGTAGATTTGTCCAACCAATTGAAAGCATCTCAGATTCCTTTTGAGGGTTTTTTCCCCGATCTTCCTTATTTGAAGAAGATTGATGGGATGATTGAAAAGTATGATACCTTGGCAAATCAATTGGAAGGCTTGATTGATCAGAATAAGCCAGAGAAGAAGAAAAAGAAAGATTATTCATCTTCTGATGAGGAAGAATTTACTGATGAGTCACAAGAAGAAGATAGTCCTCCACAGGTTGAGGGACCACCAGTTGTTGATCTCACTCAAGATCAACCAGAAATAAGGGATATCTCAGAGCCACCATTGAAGAAACAGAGGCTTGAGGAAGGTGAACCTTCAAGGCGTGAGAAACAAAGAAGGGAAATTGACAGAGCATCTGCTCTTGTACCAGGTGATAGGCCATATCATCATCAATTGAGGAAAGCAATAAGAGCAGGCAAGAAAATAGCCATTGAGCAGGAAAGCAGAGAAAAGTCCTTATGGTTGGAGAAGGATATCAGAGAGGTCTATCAAGAAGAATTCTTGAGTGATGATCAATTCATTAAGACTGATGAGTTCAAGAGTTTTCTCATTTGGAACAAGCAACAAGAAGTAAGGAAAGCTCTGCCTGAAGGTATGGAGCCAAGTGAAGAAACTTTGAGAGCTCTTACTTCATATGATCCTAGCCTTGATCCTATAACAGTGGACGAAGCAGAGAATTGGTTAAATCAAGTGGAATGTTGTTAACCCCAGGATGGGATCTGACTTCTGCATTCCTCATTGATCAATTGAGAAAGCAACCAGAGGGTAGCCTATCATATGAGGTTCACATTGGTGACATGATAAGAGGAAGTGGCTATGACCCTAAGTCCCAAGCTGTTGCAATGTGGTCTATGGCCCCCAAAACCCAAAAGCCATCTCTATTGAGTATAGAGGATAAGATGGAGGGGAATAAGATTATATGGACTATACAAAATACAACAGACCTTGAAGTCTCCAAGGCAGTAACTCATTGGGCTAATTTGAATGAAGCCAAGACAGCTCAGCTGTCAGAAAGATATGCCAAATTGTTTGAAAGTTAAAGCATGGTAGCCAAGGACAGAGATTTGAAAATGATGAAAATCAAACAATTGGAAGATGAGCTGGCAGAAATAAAGGTCAAACTTGAGGAAGCCTCAAAAATAATTCCTCCTCCTCCTTTGCAAGTTGAGGTACCTGTTCAGATAAACTTGGAAGCACCTGAGGGACCTGTTGAAGACTTGGAAAAGGTGAAATTGGATGCATCCCTGGACACTATAGCCAAAATAGTGCAGTACAGGCAGGACAAAATAAAAGACAAGATGGATGCAGTTCATAAATCAGTCAGCCTATTACATTAGACCAATCAAAAGGTGAATGACTATTTAGCCACCTTGGAGCCACTCTATAGTATTTGGTCTGGGAGGAATTTGTTGTTTGATAAGCTTGACAGTATACAAGAACGCATGCCTGATATCCCAAAAGTAGTGACTGATGTATTTGAAAGGATTGGCCTAATAAGCGCTGCATCAAAGTTTTTCAAAGGAAAGTCAAACCAAATAAAGGCTAAGTTAGCCATGTTTGATAAAGATTACAACAAGTATTTGCCCCCGGTATATGATGACAATGGAAATGTGGTTAAGCTGGAAGATTGGAAGTTGTCAATGGGTCAGTTGGTCATCAATCAAGATGCCTTCCTAAAAGATAATAAGGCTTTGGACGTGGAAGGAACTAACAATAGAATTGATAGTTTATTCAAAGTTGAAAGTGACTGTATCAAGTTTATAGCAGAAGTTAAAAATGTGACTGATTCTACGTGGGAACGGCAAGTCAACTTGTTACAGGAGCTGCAGAGTTACGACTGGCCATCTGATGATGATGTGGCAGCTTGGGAAAAGTTAATAACAAAGAAGAAGAAGAAACCGGTTATCCAGCTGACAGAAGAGGAAGAAGAATAGATCGCACTTGGCACCTGATCCAGAATTTGAGGGAGAGCGTGTTCAAACAGAGAATGATGTAAATTAGCTTGTAATGGCGGTCATCATTCATATGAAAAACTTGGTAACTGCTTTGAAAATATCTACAAACAAAGGTGCCAGCTACGGAAGTTGTTCAGAACTGAAAAATATGCCTTGCTGTCTTTATTAAATATCTTTCTGTTTGTATTTTCTTTTGTTTTCTAGTGCAAATTTCTATCAGCCATCCGAAGCTTGTTGCATCCTTTCGAGGATTCCAGGATGGTTGATTAGTATAAATAGTCAGTTTCTATTGAAGATCGAGGTTGGAAAATATTTTTGTAAAGGAGAGGTCCAGAATATAGAACCTTATTTTCTGTGAAATCAAGGAAGACTGTACGAATGCATTTTATCAATTAATACAAATACACTGGAGTTTTGTTACTATCATTTGATTGTCTTTACATGTGGAGTGTTTTAGTTTCTTTATGCATTTAAATTGTAAGACAGTTTAAATACATCTTTCACAAGGTGAATGTAGGGGTTGAGCTTAAGTTTCTTTCAAGGAAAGAGTAAAATCTTAGGGGAGGTCTCTGGGAATTGAATATCTATATGTGGATTTGATGACAGGTGTAGGAATGGAAACAATGATATGTTAGGCATGTTATTTGAGTTTCATTGTATTCGTTTTAATAGATATATGTGAAGGTAGAGTTCGACTCTGATGCCCAGCGGATAAGGGACTGGTTTTAGATCCGTTTACATTGGTTTACCATCCAAGATATAATTGATTGAAATTTTACTTTATATGCATAATTTCCAGACTTGAGATATTTTATGACAAGTTCATAAATATGTATTTCAATGCTTTGAAGAAGCAGTAAATGAGGTTAACCCTTCCCTGAGTTTAACTCTAAAAGGAAGAAGGATGAATATCCTTAAGCCATTGTATCGTGTTGCTGTTTTTATAATCTATATCATGATGTTGTGTATCAGGATGATTTGGGTTATACTCAGAGTTTTAGCAACTTATTGAGTTGGATTTTGAAGGCAGTAACAAAGTAGTGAAGGAGCAAGTTCTCAATTCAGAGCTCAGTTGAACGTTGAATTGATAGAGGTACACCCGCCTGAGTATATATTACTCAAAGTGAAGAAGGTCTTAACCTTAACACCTTAGTAGTTTGTAACTTGCTAGGTTACAGCCATTGGGATTATTTGAGTAATTGATTAATCTGCAGGTTCAAACACTAACAGAACTACCCCTTACTCGTTGCGGGAGGCACCTAACTATGTTGCAAATGAGGCATGCATACTCTAACCCCTTTTGTTATTTGAACATTTTACCTCTCTTTTAAGAGCACAAGTTCTCCACCACTAGGCCAACTCAGGCTTATCTCTAGTATATTATAAATATATTATAATAGATATTTAGTGCATTTCAAAGGTTGGGTAGACATTTTCGTTAGGACATCAATTATTTAATATTTTTTTAATTATTTAATTAGTTGATAGGCTATTTGTGTAGGCTTTTTAGTTCATAAAGTTGTTAAATTTTTTCTAGAGATTTGTCAATTGCATAGACTCTTTATTGATATTTATTAAATTAGTTGTCAATTATATCGATTCTTTATTGACATTGATTAAATTAATTGCACTCCCTATAGTTTGTCTATGATAAACTTTAAGAGTTTTAGTAGTTCGTTTAGGGAAATATATGAGTTCTGATTGTTTGTCCTTAAGAAATCTTCTTTTGTGAAAAGTTTAGAGCTTGATTGAGGTTTCTTTTAGAGTTTGGATGATCTAATGGAAAAACCATTTGATTTTTGAAAAGTTTCATAGAGAAATTAGTGCTTGAGTTTTTCATTTAGGAGAATCTAGAGTCTAACCAGTTCTTTTGAAGACACAAGTAATCGCTCTAAAGATTCAAAGTTTGAGGTGTATTTTCAAAAAACATTAATTTTTTAGAGGGTCGCTAATTATGATGTTTCTTTTGTATAAAATATAGGAGGGCTTACATTAATAGGTCGTCAACGCCTAACACAGATGGTGACAATGAAGCATAACCCACTCTTCAAGAAATCATTAACACCAAGGTAAATTTGTTTTGATATTAGGGTTTATTATGTTCTATGTTTGAATTATGAAGAATTCATTTTCTTCGGATATCATTTGGCGGGTAAAAGGAATAGATTTAGGGTTTCTTGTATATAATGTTGTAGGCACTTATACATGAGAATTTAAAGGGGGATATTTTACTTGGCATTAAATAGAAGTTGATTATGTTGTAGGCGAGTTATTAATAATAACATGGGATTTATTATCATCCATATATTATGGAAAATTTAGTAACTTATCTGTGCTTATGAGAAAAAATTTGGCGATTTATTTTTCCCTAATAATTTGTTAATGAATTAAATCTAATTTGTGAAAGGAATGTGGAAAATTTGAGCAATTTTTGGGACTTTTTTGTTGTTTGTTGAAAATACCTCTTTGCATATGTGTCTTCAACATCACCCTTATTGTATAAAATATAGGAGGGGTTTCATTATCATATCATCAAAGCCCGGCATAAATGATGACAATGAAGTAGAATCCACTCTTCAAAAATTCATTAACATCATGGTAAATTTGATTTGGTATTAGGATGTAATGTGATATGCATTTTGAGTTATGAACAATTCATTTTTTTGGTGATATCATTTGGTGGGTAAATTTGTTGTATTTGATGGGCCAAATTAATGGCATGTTTTATGACGCTTTTCTATAACTCAGTAGGGTGTTTTTATATGGTTTTATGCAAAATTTGATGATATTATATGTATAACTTTTATATGTGTAATTGCATGGACAATACTTTATGATTCATCAGGATATGTGGTCTAAGTTGGAACTTATGGATATGATATGACAGATGAATTAGTAAATATGCATGTTGTTTTGGGTTAGGATTCATGCAGCCGCATATCATGTAAGAGTTAGTTAATGAGATAATGCATTTTCTAATTTAATGATGCAAATATATATGTTTCAAGTTTGGCATGTGTTACTAACTCCATACAGGAACAAGTCAATGGTGTATTCATTGAGCAGTGTGGTGGAATTGACAAGATCAACTCTGCATCTAAAGCAATAAAGATATAACTATGCATCACTCTTCTTTGGAGCGGTCAAATGGTTTCCATTATACCTGAGCATAGATTTAGAAGCATGACCTGCTATATCTTTGGAAGACTTGTTCTTAAAAGTTGCTAATTATGTTGTATGACATTATGAATCTTATTGATCCTCATTGTTGGAGTGATCGTAGTTTTAGGAGTTAGTTTTCAGTGTTTTCTTATAAATAAGTTGTTGACTTAACTTTTAGAAGATTTGAGCTAGGAAAGTTATTGAAATTTTGTAATAGCAAATAGAATTCAGTTATGTTTTACTTCAAGTATACCTTTCAAATGAATGAATAGAATGCACTTTGCAAGTTCTATCTTTTTATATTGATTATGTTCTATTCAATCATCCAAGGGGGCCCACTTGGTGAATGAATTCCATTGTTAGTTAGGATCTATTTCATGCTTTCTTAGAATTAGAAAGAACTTTGTTGTTCCTGCAGCCGTTGGTAGCAGAACTAACGGGTTGTTCCTGCAGCAAAGGTAGATAGAGAAATATCTATCTATGATTATTACTTTCATTAGAATAAACTTGTTTCTTTGTCCTATCTTAGCCTTTCAATCTTTCAAGTATTTTAAAATCAATAGTTTAGATAAGTGGCAATTAAGATAGTTTGGAGCATATACCTTGCATACACTATTTCAAGTTTACGTCCCTGGTTGATACTATAAATGAGCTAAATGAGTCAATTAGTTGTTGTTTAGGATGTCCAATCTTGAATGAATGAGTGCTATGCTCTAAGTTTCTAAGACATTTATTTGGTTGAGTAGTATTTACTGTTGTGGACCTTTATTCAGGAGAATTTAAAAGGGGGATTTTTTTAATTAGCATTGAACAATTGACAATTGTGTTGTAAGAAAGTTACGAATAAAAACATGGAATTTTAACAACTTAACTTAGTATTGCAAAAAAAATTATGTTGTAATACATTTACATACCCACATGCAAATGTGTGCAATGCCTTTCTTTTATATAATTGTCTCATAAATACAGGGAGTTTGTATATGCATTTTTATGTGGGACATTCTTTTGGTTTACCTTCCCTCATTATTCATTTAACATCTTCATGGAACTTTAAAACTTGTGAACATGATAAGAAACCTTTACACAAAATGAGCCACTATTTAATCATTCAAATAAATCATATAAGAAAACTTAAGGTAGATACAAATGGGAATGAATCGTGGAAACAATTTTCTCTTTTGATTTTCTTTGTCATGTACACTTTAAGAACTTTCTCTTTGTCAATGGCCTTGATTGCCACAACTTGACTTATATTTGTTTTTTTGCATAAAAGACCTTACCAAATATATTGTTTCCCAATGTTTTTCCTAATTCATACTTTCCCTTCAACATGTGAGTTCCATTCATTTGAATTTTTGCTAGGACCTTAATTTTGTAGGCTTTCAAGGTGAGTCAAGGGATTATATCCACTTACATAGAAAACAAAGCTCATTGTTATAGATGATTGAAGCTCAGTTGTCTCACCTCTTCCGAAAAGATTTTACCTGCTAATAAGATTTATACTATCGAATTGGATGTCATCCTTATCAATTAGGTGTCAACAATACCCAATTGGGAGGTATGATCCTATTCAATTGGGGACTAACTCACTAATAATCACACAAAATAATGAGTAACTAAAAACATGTCTATTCTCTTTTAGGCCAAAATTACTCTAACAAATTAGGAAAGAATAGAAAAGAAAGCCCTAAACAAAGTAATATACAATCCAAATATCGCAATCGTCTCTTGATAGATTATGGCTCCATTCAAGAATCTTTTTGTCATGATCATGTATTCCAAACCAAAATTATTGTCTTTCCTAATTGTGCATCAATAGCACTTCTTCTAGGGTAACTACATTGTCCCTCTGACATATGTCAACATGTAAGCACATCTCTCTACTTTCCCCATCATCGGCTTCAAAAAGATTAGAACCACTCATAATACAAATTTATACGTAGAAATTTACCTATCTCTTAGACACTGGATGCTTCCACAGCTCAAACACTACAAAAAATTATGGAAAGAATAATTTCACCAATTATCTCCAACCTAGATGTCTTCGCTTAAAAGTACTAAAGCAATTCTTAACTCACAAGCATGAGAAAATTTATATCATCATAACATTTCTCCTCCTTCAAATTTAATGGATTTTGTGTAGTCAACATTTTGTTTTAGGTTATAAATCTATGGTAATGTATAATCTAATTTGAACAGGAAAACATATAAGATTTTAAGCATCGTCAAATTAGCCTTTCAACCATGAAAAATAAGTTTAGAATAATAGCACAGAGAAAAACCAAGATTTCACTATATAAAAGAAACATAACCCATTTTTCCAACTTCTAATAAAATTTTACAACTACTAGATCTTCAAACAAGCTTAACACTTCAAAGGTATAACATGGAAAAAATTTCAGACAACATCCACATAAAATAACTCTTGTGCCAAAAGATATATTCTTGTTTCTTTATTTTAAAAAATTTAAAAATAACATAGTTTATTTAATACAAAACTTTAACATCCTAAAACAACATGAACTTGCCAAAATATTAATAGTGGGAAACGAATAAATTGACCATGAATGACCAAATTCAAAACAAACCAACTGGAGAATGGTTGATGGCTATGTGTGCATCAGTGGTTGTGTGCTAAGGCTTGCATGCCCTAGCTCTCGTTATCATCGGTTTCTTGTTCATTTTGGTAAGTGGGGAAATGGTTTTGTTTCACAAGGGGGCATGAGTTTGTGGGAAGCCAGTGGGTGGGATTTGGTGCAGAGGTGCATGTGTAGAGGTGGCTCGGGGGTGAGGCCCAATGTCATTTTATTTCATTTTTCTGCAGCAGGGATCTTGTTCGAGCGATTTAGTTTTTTGGTGATGCATTTTTCAATGGAGAAAGGGCTTATCTATTTGAGCTTGTTTGGTAGAAGGAGATTGGGCTTTGTGGTTTGAAGGAGTTTTCACTGCTCATATTAGATTTTCTTTGATTTTAGTAAGCTCTAAGGCTATGGATGTTTCTATTCCATCTATTTCTTTGCATACGAATGTGAAAGATTCAACTAAAAGCTTTGTTGAAGGTGAGGCCCCATCAAAGAATGGTCCAAAAATTAGGAAAGTGAATGGATGTATGGAAAGAAGACAAGACATCCTATTTTGGTGATTCAACTAGAAATAATTGCAGATAATATTAAATATTGAAACAATCATGCTCTTATCTGCAAATCATTGGGACTTCATTTCTCTTTACTCGTGCTAGAGTCTTGTGAGAGAAATGTTTGGAATCCTCAAGGGGGTATGGAGATAACACTTGCCTCCAACAACTATTTTTTGGTTACCTTTTCATGCATGGTTGATAGACATAGAGCTTTTTAAGGAGACACTTATTTCTTTAACTAGGTTGAGCTCTTTTTCAAGCCTTGGCATGCGAGATTTAACTCAGCCAAGGAGCTTCCTTCATGAGTTTTGGTTTGGATTTGCCTTCCCAAGCTTCCTTTAGAATTTTTTCATGAGGATATTCTTCTCTCCATTTTCCATATGCTAGGCAAACTAATTGGTCATGTTACCCAAACTCAGGACATAAAGGTAATCTATCATGCCTTTATTTGTGTTGAAGTTGATTCGAATAACCCATTGCCATATTCCATATAAACATACACTGGTTCTTCTTCTTGGATCCAACAGATGGATTATGAGACCTTTTCATTCAGATGTATAATATGTCATGAGTATGGACATCTACAAAGAAGGTGTCCTAGATCTAGGTCAGCATTTTCTTCTAATAGCCCTTCTAGCTTGGCTCCTAATGTGGATAAAGGGAAAGATCATTTTCCTAAAGGTTCTACTAATAAGGATAGTTTCACTTCTGTCAAAACTTGTAACAAGGGAAGAGGCCACAAGAGATCTTGGATGCATAGGAAGAATGATGGTACATTCAATAGGTTTGAGGTTTTAGATAACTTGGTTCTAAAGGAGGGTACTCCATTGGAATTGTCTCTAGGTGATAGACTTTTGGAAGTAGCACTAGATGAAGATTGTAATGCCTCATTTGGGAACCAATGAGAATTTAACCTAGCTAGACATAATGTTGATGCAATAATTATTTTTTTCTTAAAGTTTAAACATTACAAATGTAGAAGCAAGAATAACATAAGATAAAACATACACTTAAGTATATAAAAACAGTTACCAATCCCAAGGGTTCCATGATGTAGAGTTAGTTTTAAGTACATTAATTAAACTACTAAAATCAACCATAACATAATCACATGATATATCATATGTTCATTTTAAAACCCAAATTGAAGTATGAACTAGGAACTAGGAACACCAACCATAAAGTAATTATATCATAAACATAGCAACTAAATGATAAGGTACATCCATCATAATAATGTAAGAAAAGGTACAAACAATAAGATACAAAATAATACACCATGGAATACATATAATACATCTTCCACTACACATGTCACATGAATAACAATAATAAATCAAGTCACATATATAATATAAATACATATACATCTCCTGAAGGATGTCTCAAATAAATAAATCATAGAATACAAGATATACATCTCATGAAGATAATAAGAAAGTCTCCAATAATGAACAAGAAGACATAGAAGCATCAACTATGATCATCCAAGCTCAAGAACATGAACATCAGATCTCAATGGTAAAAAGAATAACTACACCTAACCATGTGGAACCCAAAGGTCCACCCCACCATGTTGAGGAGATAAACACTAGGCCTTACTCAAGGAAACATCCAAATAAGAAAGAATAAAGAAAAGGTACACTAGATAAAATGGTTATAGATAGTTATAAGGTTATCAATCATAAATGATCAAGACACAAATCAGGTGTACCAAAAGTAATGTAGGAACCTATAACACATATAGGGAAGTGTCATCACATAATTCAACTCTTGAGTTACCCTGGTAGTTTCTCTGGACCCCGGCCCCCAAGTTACCCTATGTGTTATTAGTAATCATTTCATAGAGACAAGGAAAAGTAACTATGTCAAACCTCAACATCTACTCTAGATGGGAAAACATATTCTCCCACTCCCATCCTTAGTCTGTAATAGCACTCAAGGCATGGGTGAGGCACAAAATTATCTTATTAATTTTCTCTTAATAAATTTATTAAGTTATCACTTATTACTCAACTTACAATGAGTTACCCTGGTAGCCACTTTAGGGCCCTGGCCCCCATTGCAAGCCACTTCCCCTCTATGCTCCTAGATAACCTATCATAATGATCCAACCAAAAATAACCAAAGAGAAGGAAAAACCAAAACCATAAAAGACTTCTCATCAACAATTAAATCATGAAAATCATAAAATTAAAGTATTGGAGCATAAAAAGAATATCACATCCTATACCAGGATCCAAACAATCCACCCCACGATGGATATCTCAATAAACAATCACCAAAACTCATAGTTCTCATATCACAACACCAATGATCATCAATAGCATCTCTCTCTAAACATGGACTAAAACATAGCCCAAAAAGGTCATCGCTCAAAACATGGAACAATCACAACAAAAGAAACAAGGTGACCAAGTAAATAAAATCTCAACACCACAATAATAGTTGTCACCCCTCAAGGTTAAATAATGATTGACGACTCAAAATCACATGACATAACTCACATATGCACCTACACAATACATGAACCAATTGTGATGTCAATTTTTGAAAGATAGAATCCCCTCCTAGGGTATTACTCTACCCATAGCCGACAAGTAGTCACAAATGAAAACAAAACAAAACCCCAACTATAAAACACATCCAAATTTAAACTCCCATCAAATAAAATTACTGTTATTATTATTTTATAAATATATTTTTTTCTTCTAAAAATAGAATACCGCTACATGAAAAATTCAAAAAAGGATCTCAATAGTATTGCTCTAGAAGTATGAGTGCCATTAATGAGGAAGGCCTCCCCCACAGACAAAAGGCCCTCCTCTGTCAATGTATTTTCTCCGCATATAATCTCTCCATTTTAACCCTTCATTCCTCTTGCAATGAGATCTAATTTGCTAGGAGAAAAAAAAACTCACACCGCTTTGCAATCGTTGAAGGACCCATCTAGGGAAAAATCGCTCAAGTAGGCTCAGGCTCAATATCACGAGGTCCCCAATGGATTGATATTCAAGCAGCAAGGAGAGGGTGGAGCGATCTTGACAACAGATGGATGATATAGAGGTAAGGGTAACCCTACCATTGCTATTCTCATCAAACTAAATGCCCAAATGTCCATTACTATTGAATCTGCGAAAGGTAGACTTAGAAATACAACAGTTTTCCTTGTGGCTCAAGACATTAAAAAATTACCATCTAGAGAATTTCTTAATGACTAGCTTCACAACATTTGGGGGAAAAAACTTGGTTATCATTCTCTTTCCTTCATATGGTACATAAAGGGCTTTTTTAAATTTTCTTAATCAACCCTAACTCACAGAAAGAGATTATTAAAAAAACTTTAGAGGGTTGGTTAATGTTGTTTCCATACCATGTCATGGTCCCCAAAGGCTATTCATGAAGAGATTCTAGCCTTATCGAGTCCCCGTTGGATCACCATAGGCAACCTTCCACCTTTTTTATGGAACCTTCTTCCACATGCTCTGGAACCTATTGGTAGTGTCTTGAGGGTTGACAAGACTAATAGCTTGCTCCCACATACAAATGAAAGGGTTTTAATTAATATCAATCCTAGGCTTGACATCCCTGAGGAAATTATTTTTTATTTAGATGATCGTTCATATTTATGCCCTATTTCCTACCTAGGTGGTTTCAACTTTTGCTTCATTTTTAGAAGGGAAGGCCACACGAGGCATGCTTGCCTACTTTTGAAAAGGAGAATCCTTACTTTGCCCACTTTAAAAGGTAGAATTTCTAAACCAATGAACAAGTTTTCTCATTCTGCAAACCATTTCAATGCCTTGATCTCTATAAAAGTCTCTAACCCTTTAGTTAACCATCTTCAACATTTTACCCTCAAGGAACTTGGCACCTCTCTTGATGCTCTTATGTGTTCCTTTAACAACAAGTCTATGATTCCATCTATTGTTAAACCAAAGTTGGCCGAACTTGAGAGCCTCCCCTTCCTCATACCCTTGATTTCAGTCTGGATCCCCAGACCCCTAAACCTAAGCACAAAACGCAAAACTCAACCGATTGTGTTGGAAAGAATCATGAAGAGGTCTAGAACCAAGACTAGAAATAAGGGATATTTCCCTTAAGAGCCCCCTTCTAAAAATTCCCATAAGGATCCCCCCTCCCTACCAACTACCCCACTAGGTGTGGATGGGCAACTGAACCTCAAGACCCCAATTGTTGAGCAAAGTGTGACACTCCCTAAAGGGAGGGTTGAGAAAAATGAGGAGATGAAGGATGAAGAAGAATCACTAGATGGGATCAATACTCTTAAGAAAGCCTATGGTCAAGATGAAAATCCTAGTAACTACTCTCTTATTGTTATACCATCCCACCTCCATTGCTCCCCCCCCCCCCAAGATTGTGTCATGCCCTGCCTAAGAGTTATGACTCTAATGTTTAGAGTAGTGTCCCCTCTTTGGTGAGTCATTTGAATGGGAACTCTTGTGAGGATTCTGATGTAGAAGGCTCTAAAGAGAGAGAGATTAGAGAATTGCCAATTCTACCAAGTGTTATTGAGAAAGAGATACCAAATATTTTTATGTTCAATGCAAAGAGGAAATAGTGGAAATTGAGATCAAGAAGGGTGGAGAAGGAGAATGCGATATACCTCATAGGGATGGTGGACATGTGGTCAGAAAGAGGGGAAGGCCACCTAACTTTTCTAGCAACAATAAAGATACTAAGATGCCTAAATTGAGACTTCCCAACTATTTTAAGAGCTTCCAAGCTCCCATGGACACTGACTCCTAATATTTTTTATGGATTTAAAATGTGCTTCATAAAATGTCAGAGGATTGGAATCCCTTGATAGAAAGTATGTTATCAAAAGATTCCTCAGGATGCGGAAAAATATTGATATTCTACTATTACAAGAAGTTAAAGTAGTAGGATTTACATTAAACATCTCATTGAAATGCATATGGAACGATACAATATCCTTCTCTACTAAACATAAAAAGGGTAAGGGGGTACCACTATCCTAGTAGGACCCAAGTGGAACAAACACATATCAGATTGGGGTAGCTACCCTTATAATACAATGGTATGGATCACATTGAGTTGTAATGACAAAGAATATGGAATATGCTTTATTTATGCCCCTAATGATCATAGTGATAGGATTGAGTTATGGAAGTGGTAGTGTAGTTTGAAGGACATTCCTTGGATTATTGTAGGATACTTCAACATGGTTGAGGGACCACAAGATAAATCAGGGGGCTCTAGATTTAAATAGAAGGGTAGTGAGAAATTCTAATGGTCCAAGATGATAAAAAAACTTAAGTTGTTTGACCCTCTAGCTAGACACAAAGAAAAATTCAAAGGGATATGGCACACTTGGTCAAACTACCAAAAAGGTGGAAGGAGGATTTATTATAGACTGGATATATTTTATGTCAACAGGGAAGCCCTAAGCTTTAGGAGAGACTACATAGGAGTAAGTTTAAATATTATCCCTTACACTTTATCTGACCATCATCCTATCACATGCTCTATTTTTCAGATGGACAAAGCCATGCCAAATGTTAAGAAAGGAAACAAATTTGCTCTTAACACATCTCTTCTTAGTGACGAGGATATCAAAACAACAATCAATGTGATCAAATGGTATAACAACAATATAGTGAAGCATAAAAGTGCTATAGAGTGGTGGGCATAAAACACCAATAGTTGGAAAATGATGTTCCAGGTTGTTGGGAGGAAAAAGGCCAAGGATTCTAGGAAGGAATAGTTTGAGTTGCACAATAGAATTTGTGAGGTGGAAAGCAAGATTCAAAATGAACCATCTAACTTGGTGGCTCTGGAATCCTTAGCCCAATCATGAGATGCCCTTGGGAGGTTACAAAACATCAAGATTCAAGGTGCAAAAACAAGGGCCAGAATCAATTCGATAAAAATACTTGTTCCAAATACTTAAGTGAAAGGAATCTAAAGACATAATAGACTGCATATGTGAAGAAGGTAACACACTCAAGTATCAAGTTGATATTATGCATGTCGTTGCCTCATACTACTCTAAACTATTTACCTCAGAGGATGTTGGTGACAACATGGAAGGTGTGAAGAATAAAACAAAGGGGATTATCCTAAAGAAATTATTTGAATAAGAATCTCAGGGGCTTGGAAAATATATTACGATAGAGGAGATTAATAATTCCATCCTCAAGATGAGAAATAATAAGGCCCTTGGGCTAGATGGTCTGGTAGTAGAGTTCTACAAAGAGAACATTGGCTGGGTTGTGAGGAACTCTAATAGGTGTATGAAGAAGTTATAGGAAAGGAGTCCTTGGGCAGAAAAATCAACTCTAGAATCATTAAGCTCATTCCCAAAGATAGGGACAAAACTCTGACAAAAAATTGGAGACCCATTACTCTATTAAATATTTCATACAACTAAAAAATATATTAATAATAACTAGAAATTGGCTTTGCTATGCTTTGGTGAAAAATGGCACAGCTTTTTGGTGCAAAGTCACACATTTTTACCATGGTCTCCCTGGACACACAACTGTAATTTTTTGGTAAAACAAAATATGCCCAATGCTCTAAGCTTCCTTCAGTTTCAATGCACAAAGATGCTAGGGCAATCAAGCAATCTTCCCCGAGAAACACTTCTAGGGCACCACCACGGGAGTTGCTTAATACTGCCCAGGACAATCTCTGGTTGCCGACCTACAAATAAAATGCCAGGAGGGCTAAGCAGCATGACATGAAGTCTAGAGTGCAGCACTAGTCTCATCATCAAGCGCCTTTCATTATGCCTCTTAACAACAAATTTGAGAAGCTTACTTCAGAAAAAATTATCTTATACTCTCTGCCTCATAAGCGTCTTCCGAGATCTATTCTGAAAGATAATGCATTCAACCTAAATGCTATGCGACAAAACCTGGTTAATTCCCACAACATGCATAGACCCTTCAACAATCCTCAGTTCCAGCAGGGTGGGAAGCCCTACACACCCCCGCATCGCAGCTACAAAGGTATGATTAAACAAGCTCTCTCTGATTTAGATTATAAACTTTCAAAAGATCTTTTTGTTAAGTCTCTGACAATAAACAGTAGAAGTAGAACCAATAATTTCCATCAACACGCATTAGTCAAGCATAACTCTGTCTATTCCCCCCCCCCATAGGAGATCTGATATTTTTTAGGAAAAAATCTTGTGAAGTAGAAGACTCCATTCAACAAAGAAATATTCCTACATACCCAAATCAATTATATTTTGAAGGGGAGATCACTAATCTAGATCTTAAAGATGGTTGTATAGAAAGAATTCAAAGTTTCTGTGCAGGTTTCAGGATAATTTGCAGATGGAATAGAGTTGGAGCCTCAATTTTTGAGATACCTACCTGGTTAAAATCTCAATGGAAAAAAAAGGTAGCGGTATCAATTCTTGCCAAGTATTTCATTTATCTAGATTTCAGTAATAAAGAACTTAAAAAACATATACTATTAGAAGGCTGCCCTAAATACAGAAGTATATCATTTACTATTTTTACTGGATTCCCTTTTTTAACCCTGAAAAACTCACTGAATTTATGGTGGACAAAGCAGTTCTCCTTAAAAACCTCCCCCTGGAATGCACGTGGTAGGAAACTCTTAGAAAAATAGGTAATAACATTGGCAAGTTTATAGGGACAGTTTAAAATGAGCATAATCAAGTAGAAAAAATAATTATAGTCAAAATGAGTCTTCATACAAAGACAATCCCTCCTATCAAATTATGTTTTAAATCAAGCACGGTGGTCATCAATCCCACTATTGTTGATGACTATCTAGAGGAGATGGAAGATACCCCCGCTTGTCCTATCAGTTAAATAGCAACCCCTAATTACCATACGGAGAATAAGGACATTAAGGTAGATTTCCTTGAGCATAAGGGAGGGTTTGTTATCTGTAATACTCAATGCAAGACTGTGGTGAATGCACACTCATTTCCCAAGCATAGTAACCTTCAGATTACACCCTCGATCGCAGGATTTAGAAAGGAGGATCATAATATAATCAAGATGGCAGAACATAGCCCTGACAAAACATCTAATTATGTACAAACCTCTGAAGTAAAAAGGGATGATGATACTGTGGTAGAGCCTAGGGTAGTTCAGATAGGTATCAGTCAAGAAGTTACACATTGTAATAACAAATCTAATAATAATCTTTATAATACATATGGGATTCTAGAAATCACTCAAGAAAGTGAATATGCCACTTCTGTTATAAAAATCGCTGAGAACCAAGATTTAGGTTCAAATAGGAGTAAAGATGAGGAAAATCAAGAACCAATGATTGTGATAAGTAAAGTGTCCAAGATCAATAATGATCAAACACCCAATTAGAGCACCTCATTTGAAAACAAGGGCACAAAAATTTCAATAAATATAAGAAATTTTGAGGAGGATACTTTGACTGATATAGAAGGCAAAGAACAGAAATGTGAGAGAGAGGTCAACAAAATTTCAGAGTATTTAGGAGAAAAAGTCACAAGTGATTTAATGGATTTATTTCTGGATGAAATCTGTGACAGGGAGGAACTAGTTCTACAAAGGAATCTTTTAATAAAAAATATTAAGGCAGGTAAGGAAGCAAGGATAGATAAATTAGAAGAAGTACCTGAACAAAAATAGGGAACAAAGCCTCAAGTTGCCAGGGCTTCTCCCATCTCTATGCCTATAGAAATAGAATCTCTCAATGAGGAATTTGGATTTAGCCCCGAAAACATCGTGGAGGATTACGAAAAAGAAATTATAGATCATGAAGATTCACTCATTAATTTAGCTATGGGGCAAGAAGAGTATGTACAGATCGGCCTAACAAAGAAGAATCTCAGGAAAAATGAATAGATAGAAGATGGACAAGATATTCTTAGCTATATGAATGGGATAACTAACAAGGATAGACAACTAGGTATTGCTATGAATAGGAAGGGTCTATCCTATCCAATCACCTTAAAAAATAAGAAAAAAAGAGGCAGGATATCTATTAACGAGTTGAGAACTTTAGCTAGTAATGTTGATAATCAGCAAAAATTATCTGACATCTTGTATGCTGGGAAGGGGAAGAGCCTTCCAAAGAACAATGAAAATAACCACCTGGAATGTTAGGGGTCTTAATGCCCCTAACAAACAAAGGTTAATTAAAAGATATCTTAAAACATTTGAATCAAAAATAATATTATTATAGGAAACAAAGTTAAATAAGGAAGAAAGCTTGAAGTTCAGCCTCAAACTAGGTATTTGGAAATCATAAATAGTTCACTCAGTAGGAGCATCTAGGGGATTGGCTGCCATATGGGATCCTAGGAAAGTAGTGATTGAGGTAATGTTAAAAAATAATAATTGGTTACTAGTTATAGTTAACAGTTTAAGGACAAATTTAAAATTTAAACTCATTAATATATATGGTCCTACCCATCATGTAGATAAGAGGAAAGTCTGGCAGGAAATTCAAAATCAATTGTCATCCTTTCCCAATGACACCCACATATTAGGTGGTGACTTTAATGGAATTCTAGAGAACAACAACAAATTTGGTGGTTCACAATATATTTCACAATCACAAAAGGACTTTAGTCAATGGGTCCTGGACAATAATTTAATAGATATTAACACCAGTAATGGCATTTTTACCTGGAATAATAGAAGATCAGGCTTCAGCCACATTGCTAAAAGACTCTATAGATTCTTGATTAATGGAGACATGGGAAATCTTAATCATAATATAAATGCAAAAATCCTCACCAATGTAGGGTCAGACCACTTTCCTGTAAGACTCTCCATTATGGAAAACTATAAACCCCCTAGAAATCCATTCAAATTTAAATTCACATGGTTTCAAGATAAGGATTTTATGCCGCTTCTAGAACAATGGTGGAAACAGATAAAAAATATTGGATCAAAGATGTACTGCTTAGTGGCGAAACTAAAGATCATTAAGTACAAGATCTTGGACCGGAAAAATGATAAATTTAATAATATTTTTGAACAAAAAAGCAACATTGAATATGAAATAGACTGTCTAAACAAGCTAGTCATAGAATATGGGATGAATGAAACAAGTTATTTAAGAGAAAAAGAGCTTATGGCGAAACATGTGGAGATCTTATTAAAGGAAGAAATATATTGGAAACAGAAATCTAGAGAAAATTGGTTAAAAGAAGGGGATTGCAATACAAAAAAATTTCATAACAACACAAACAACAAAAGAAGTATAAATAGAATAGCCAAAATATGTGACAATAATGGTAATCTCATAGACGACCCCAAACTCATTGCTGAACAGTTCATTAACTTCTATCACAACCTTTTTAACAACCATGAATGTGGTGATCTTAGAGCACAAAATGAAATGCTCTCATCCATTCCCAAACTAATTTTTGATGCAGATAATAAATGGTTGAACAAAAAATTTAACATTGAAGAAGTCAAAAAATCATTATTCCAATTACACCTAGAAAAAGCCCCAGGACCAGATGGTTTTTAGGTAGAATTCTTCCAAAAATGCTGGCACTTTTTGGGGGAAGATTTATGGCAAGCAATGGAAGCCACCAAAAATTCTGGCCCACTATTATCCGAAATCAACAATACCTTCTTAACTCTTATCCCTAAGAAGAATGATTGTATCGAACCAGGGGACTTCCATCCTATATCCCTTTGTAACACTATTTATAAAATCCTCACTAAATGCTTAGCAAATAGACTTAAAACCTTTTTGCCTTTGATTATCTCAGAAGAACAAACTGGCTTTGTCCCTAACCACTCAATCTTAGATGGAATCGTAATAGCCCAAGAAATAGTTCACTCAGCACAATATAACAAAGAAGCCTGTATGCTAATTAAAATTGACATCCAAAAAGTGTATGACAAAGTAGACTGGAGATTTTTATGCAAAAGCCTAGCAGCTTTTGGATTTTCTAAACAATGGATTAATTTAATCTTTAGATGTATATCTACTCCCAAAATTTCACTCCTTATCAATGGTACTCTTGAAGGTTTTTTTGAAATTTCTTGAGGTATTAGACAAGGGGACCCCCTCTCTCCCTTCCTTTATGTAATCATGGTTGAAGCTTTAGGTAGATATATAACAAAGGCTCACATAGAGGGTAAAATTTCAGGAATCAAAGTTACAGAACATGTCCCTAATATAACACACCAACAATTCACTGATGACACCATACTTCTAGGAGCATCCACAAGTAGGGAAGCTAAAGCATTCAAAGATGCTTTGGATGTTTATATGAAGGCATCAGGGCAAATAGTCAATCCTAATAAATCTGAAGTTTTTTTCATTAACACACCCCCAGCTAGAGCAAGGTAGATTTGCAATACCCTGGGCTATAAAATTGGCAAGTTCCCTTGCAAATACCTAGGGATACCCCTAGACAAGGGAGTTCACAATGCAAAGTTATGGGAACAAATGATTTCCAAAATCCAATCCAAAAAAGGAAACTGGAAAGGTAAATGGCTCACGAAAGTTGGAAGGGCAACTATGATTAAGTCTGTATTGATAGCGATACCTACATATCAGATGTCAGTACTACCTCTTCCTATCAATGTTAAAGCTAGTTTAGACAAGCTTTTTAGAGATTTCTACTGGCAAGGACCATCAAAGGAAAAAAAGTTAGCCCTCATAAAATGGGATAATTTGTGTAAACTGATTTCCCTAGGTGGATTAGGTATAAAAAAATCTTCAATGGCAGAACAGAGAACTAGGTGCCAAACTCATCTGGAGGCTATACAAGGATTCTAGTAGCAAATGGGCCACAATCCTTTTGCACAAATATATCCCAAATGTGGACCCTATCAATATCTTCATATCCTGATCCCATGTAAAAGGATCCCGTATTTGGAAGTTTATTAAAAAATCTAGAGGAGTTATTAACAATTTACTCATGTGGGATATTGGTAAAGGGGACAAGGCTTTTTTTTGGGAAGACTCTTAGGGCGGTTACACCCCCCTTGCTAAGTTAGGTTTCTCTCAAGGTTTCATAGATTCCTGTAAAAACATTAGAGGCCCTTTTTTGAAGGATTATACTCTTCCCAAAGAGGATCTAGGTTGGAAAATAGTAAATGATATTCCAATAGAGAATGAGGGAAAACAAAAGCTCATTGACAATCTCAAAGATAGAGTAGTTACTATAAAAAATAGGGAAGATAATCTTATATGGGCCGGTTCAAACAATGGAATATATAATGTGAAGGATGGTTATAAAACAATTGTGTAGGAACATAATCTAGATTCCCTAGATATCCCTCTGAACTTATACTGGCATAAAGCATGCCTACCTAAAGTAGGAATGTTCCTCTAGATAGCATTATAAAAGAAAATCCTAACTGCAGATAGATTAAGGAGGCTAGGCTATGAGGGCCCCTCAAGATTCCCTTTATGTGAATCTCAAGAAGAAGATGCCAACCACCTACTCATAAATTGTACATTTACCTAGAAGTGTTGGAAATGGCTATGTAAATGTTTGGACTGGCATGCAACTATGCCTTTTGATCTTGTGGATTGCCTTAAAGCATGGCCCTCTCTTAATGAAGATAGCTTGTACAAAGATATATGGGCCATTTCTCCCTTTGTTTTAGTATGGGAAATATGGAAAGAATGAAACAAAAGAATCTTTACTGACCAAAAGCTTGGTTGGACAATGATTATCAACAGAATAGAAGCGTCAATCATTAAAGTAATAAATAATAAACTAAGAGATAAGATGAGTATGGAAAATTCATTTAAACAATGGGACAATAAGATTAGAAACCTTTGGCCTCGATTAGCAATTCCACCATTATATGGAAGAGGGGGTAACAAATCAAAATCAGATAGAAGCATATGCAAATGGTCACCCCCCAAAGATGGATGGTATAAACTAAATTTTGATGGGCCTCTTGAGGCAACCCTGGCATAGCAGGTATTGGTGGGATAATACACAATTGGAATGGAGAAATCATATCCAAATTTGCTAGGCCCATCAAACCTACAACTAATAACATGACAGAGTGTAAGGCTGTATTAGAAGGACTCAAATTATGTAAGCAACTAGGCCTCTCTAAAGTTGAAATTGAAGGAGATTCTCAAATTATAATTAATGCTATCAGAACTAGAAAGACTCCAAACTGGAAACTCAACTCAAAATTATAAGATATCATTGACATCTTTGACACCATTCCCCAATTTGAAATCAAACATATTTATAGGGAAGGTAATATAGATGCGGACAAGCTTGCTAATCAGGGTGCTAATGGGGATATTGTGTAAACATCCTATCATTAGTAGATAATCTATAGGTCCCCTCATAGCATAATCTAAGCTTCACCATGAGTTTGAAATGACAAATTTTAGACTCTTACATTTATGAATTCATGCATCATCTACTTAGTATTATAGTTTTAGCAAATAATTTTGATTTCAAATCATGGGTATAAAAATGCATAATTAGATTTCTTGGATTGAAGGTATATTTAGAAATAGTCACAGGGTGATAAGCCCTTAAGTACAACAACACCTTTTAGCATATCTCTATCCTCATGAGGATAGGAGTTAATTTTGGATAACTAGACCTATTCAGGTATAACATCCCCTTATGATATAAACAAGAGCGGACTCTAACTTATCAATATAATCCTCCTCGAATAAAATATATATGAGCAAGAGATAGGATACATTCTACAATTATAAAATGAATATATACTAACCTCATTTATTAATTTTTGTATTACCTCATATATTATTAGCAGCCTCTAGACCCCACAAGCTTAAGAATCTTATGATTTCATGATTAGGGCTTGTATGTCACCTCACCTCTGTTTCCTCATGTTCCAGTGGAGTAGATCTGTCATTTGGAATTTTTAGAAATTGTTTAAAGGGGTAGGCTAGCTAGAAATAGGATTATCACCCCATCGATAGTAGAACTATCCTCAGGATCTTCCCTCTAACGAAACAATGTATAAGATTAGCATTTACTATCTAGATTTCTCCTAAGTTTCCATACTTGTCATTACCTTAGGCCCCTGGAAATAGGCTTAGAACCCAGTAGGATATCCTCTCGATCATAAAGGTCCTCCTCCTCACTTAGGTAAACATTCTGCCCTAATAATCTATGATAATAAGCTTTTTTAGCCCATTCCAATCTCACCAGATTACTTGTAAACAGAGTGAAGATTTAATGATTACCCCTAAATTATTTAGATGCTCTAGATGATGTCTTAAATAATTACTACTAACCAACTAAATCTATAATTAGTGATCCAGATAGATCATTCAGGACATCAAGAAAATGGTAAGCTACAACTTCAATGATAATCATTACAATCTGCTGAAGCTAAACCTGTATTATAAAAAATACAAGATCACTATGATAATGTATCTAGAAACATTACTCCCTTTAGAAATCTTGTAAGCAGTGATTAATTAATATGGTCACCTCACTCCAGAAGAAGAGTTTAGTCATGATAAATCTCAAGAAATCGATCATTAGATGTCGAGATGATTCAAATACAATATATGATGATGAATAGATGGTTAAGAAATTAATCATGGAAATTACTTCATGTACAGTCCCAAGACTTATAAGCAACTCGCAACTTGACACAAACTTATCTCTCACAAAACTTCACCAAGTCCCAAGTTTTTTCCAAGCCATGGAATCAAGATTGATCACTTTCTCCACTAAAGGAAACAAAGTGATGCCTTTTAGAGGACACATCTTACTTGAACGGGGAACCAGGTCCTGAATCCCCTGTGAGACTCGTCTAGAAGGGCAGTAGAGAGAGCCTTGGGCAACCAATATTTTGACAATGATTATACATTTAGAACCAATGGAGTGATTATAGGATAGTTCATTGCAATCTCAATTTTCACAGGCAAGACAAAAGAAGATATTATTGAGGTAGCAAGGGAAATCTTTATCGAAGATCATCTTGGTGGACTAGAAAACATGGTAAATTGTGTCGACAACCAACTTACTATCCCTTACCCAAAGATTACGATGAAAATAGAGATAGCCAAGCTTGGTGAAGTCCCTCAGTCACAACGCATACCCATGTTAACCTTCAAAGATGAAGGAAGGTCTGACAACCACTGGCCAGAGATGCAAAGAAACTTGGACTTTCTCTTTCATGAGATCCTGTCTGAGGAGGTGGAAACAGAATGGCTCCTTAATTATTGGCGGAATGAGGGTTTTAAAATTCTGAGAAACCTCGATCAAGTTGAGTCATCAAACCTTCATATTATGGCTCCAAAAGTCACCAGGTGTACCCAACATTCAAGAAAGGAAGCAGAAGAAGTCAAGTGTATCGTGGTGATGGTAAAAAATGAGAATATTTGGAATTGCAGTGCAATCCATAAAGATGGAGCTAACTGATCAATGGTACCAAATGTCTCTTATTGTAGATTGATGTATCTTAATAGCTAGATAGCATATGATCACTCTACTTAGATAAATAAGTTTCAGACTTTACCATAAACTTTGTTAATATAGTTTATAAGTTCTAGCTTCTTGCAAACTATGTACACAAACTCATGAATATATAGGAATATGTTATAGTTTGAAGTATATTTCTTACTATGTAAATGGAAAGGCCTCTATAACAATAACTGGTATAGTCTCGGTTAATTCTCTTCATGCAAATCGATTAGATCCAGGAGGATATGTTCTTGCTTAATTTTCTTTAAGCAAATTAATAGCAGTATGTCCTGTAACAGAGTAGTGAGAGCTCTCATATCCTAGTTAAACTAGATAGAGTAGAGGCATATAAGATACACAATACAAAGTCTGAGCTCCAAAGATGCAGTTGTTTTGTGAAGGAGATGGTTCCAGAGGATTAATGTAGCATCAGAGGAAAGGAATAATATATTCAGTATTGCACGAGGGTTCTAATATCAGCGTCAATGTTTTCCTCTCTTTGTTAATCACTATAGTTAACACTTCAATATAAGAATAGTTAGTATATTATTTGTAGGTATTAAATTGGCTTAGAAGGTAGAGCATTATGGTCTCTAGTTTAAATACAACTTAAATCAATAATTATATATTTGCATATTAACAATTCCCTTTTGTATGTAAAAGAATATAATAATATGGGTTTTATCAATTTATAGCTGCTAGTAACTAATTTTTGTTAGGATCTTTTTACAAATAGGTAATGTCTTCTTTATGAAGCTCTACAAATTTTTCCTGTACTTATTTAAGAACTTGAAATGTGGGAACACTACTATGTCTGTCGTATCATCTCATAGAACTTAATACAATTACTATCTTTACATCATTTTTGTCTGAATACTGGGTTGAATAGAGAAAAAAATTAAAAAAAAGGGCAGAAACCCTATATTAATTTTTAAAAAATATAGAAACTGCTTCGCCTCCCCTAAGAAGATAAAGTAGAACATTTAAATAGAATACAGGAAACTAGATCAATCGTAGGCATCCAACAGTCAGGCTAGTCGAAGATTAACCTTATAAATAACCCATGGCCCTATAACCTTCCCATAGTGGCCCTGTTGAATCATAGAAGTAAAGGATAACATGGAAACTTCTATTATACTAACCTGTAAAAGGGGTCAGCTGGCCTTTAAAGGCAATATTTTGCCAAAGTATGTCAAAAAGATGTTAATTAATAAGCACCCCCTCCTTATCAGAGCTATCCTCTGAATCTTAGGGCTAGAATTTATCAATTTAGAGGATAGTTATAGGGTCCTGTCTAGTATATCCTACATGTTCATAGCTGTCATTACTTTATGGGGTCTCCACGAATAGGATATATGGAGACTTAGTCACAAAATCTTTAAACATAAATTTCTGGACAACTTTGATAAAGCCCTTCTATTTATTAAAAGGGATCCTACTGCAGTCAAACCAAATAGCATCGAAAGGACATCCTTCCACACTTCCTCATCTATTATTGTTACTCAGAACATGGAAGAATTCAAGGAAAGAAAGGACATAGTCATTAGAAACACAACTTTCCTATTACATTATTTACATCTCCAAAAGCTTGAGAAGGAAGGCTGGTTTTACAACTATTGGCACTCTGATGAAGTTGGAATTATAGAGATGGACAGCTTTGCAGAAACTGGTCCCAAATCTCTTATTGACCTCTGGTTAAATGAAGGATAGTATCACAATAAGGAAATAATATGACCTTTTGATGCAGATAAAGAGGGCCAAAGAAAGGTTAATGTATATATCTCAATTAAGTTTTGATGTTTTTACTAATCTATAGATCCATGAACTATAGGAGCCAAAGGCTTTTGTAGTAGCATGTTCTTATTAATAATATCAAGGCCATCATTGAAAGAAATTATGAAGGTATAAGGAAATCATAATTATATCCAACTCAATCTATTTAACAACCTCACTTATAAACCCTCTTTTGGCTTCCTTATAAACTGAGTTGGAAAGACCTTCTGTCTGTGTAATCAATGTTACATTGTGTGCACAAAAATGACATTAATTTACTATTCCATGTTTTTATGGAAATATTAGCTTAGGACTGATATTTATTTAAATTTCTAATTATGTTTTTCTAATAGATATACTTGTTTGTTTTTGGATGAGTCCTCGCATCCAGAATTTGTTTGCTAAGAATGGTATATTAGACTAAATAGTAACATCTCTGAGGTTAGTATGTATCTTCCTGCTTAACTGATAGCTTTCATTCTATTACTTCTTATGGTCAGAGATCAAAGGATGATATTACTTTTGCATAGTTTCTTTTGTACTGACTGTTTAAATAAGCTGAGAGCTTAATCATTTGTATCTCTATTTGACTTCTAAAGTATCATTCTATGAGTCATGAAAAATGTTTTAAATAAGCATAGTTTTTATCACTTCATTTTAGTTTATACTTGGATTAGAGATTTTTATTATGCCTAGTACACCAAAAATGAAGTACATAAGGTGGTCTTGAAATAATCATCACCTTATAATTTTAGAGTAGCAAATAGATATAAAGATGGTATCCCTTGAAACTATGGAGATATAGAGGCAATGGTAGAACTTAACTTTAGTGTCTATATTAATAGTGAAATATCCTTCTAGGGGAAGTAAGGGTCTTATAGAAGCATAGATAATAAGGGAGTGGGGTTTTGCCTCTTTTAACCATATCTCTCATTAATCAGGCTAATCTTTTTCACTGATTGAACACTTCTTATTTTTAAAACACAAGGTTTTAAGTCACAAAATAGTGGTATGTGCTACTCTTTATGATAACAACAATATCAAGTTTGAAGTATCAGATATATATAACTTCTGAGTTAGTAGGAATATTTTTTTCTAACTACATAGCATGCATGTATTTGGCGCATAGTTTTTGTATGTATACATGATAGCAGAGACAAAGGAATCAAAGAATACAAGATCTTCATTTCATCGATACAAAAATATATAAAGATAATTGACAACAAGATAGAACTGAGTATGGGGAATAAATTAAAATCATAACTATAAGCGAAACGACAACTTTAAATACTTGATGTATATGAGGAGATCTTCCTTCCATCGATACAGAGATATATCAATATATGTAACACCAAGCTAGAACCGAGTATGGAGATAAATTAAACTGAAATTGTAAATGAAGGAATGCCTTCATCTTTTGATGTAAATGAGGGAATACCCTCATAAAATTGTTTGTAATAGAAATTTTGGACCAAGGTCCGAGGCTAGACTAGAGGTTTTCTTCTCCATTCTTTCCTACTAGTGCCCGCACAAAATGGAATGTCTGTACTATAATTTAATCTATTAATAAAATCTTTGGCTTAGGCCTTTTACCGATAAAATAAAAATAAAAATATTTCATACAAGATTCTAGCTAAACTGCTCACAATAAGAATAGAGAATATTCTTACTAATGTGATCAATCCAACTCAAACTGGCTTTTTGAAGGGAAGATATATCCAAGAGAACTTGATTACCTATTGAGAAGTCTTGGATTGGGCTAAAACTTCCAGCCAATACATTAGCATGCTACTAATAGACTATGAGAAATCCTATGATAAAATTGAGTGGAAATTCATTATCATGATGCTAGAAAGTTTAGGCTTCCCTTGGGCTTTTTGCTACATGGCCCTCACACTCATGAATGTTGCTTTTGCTTTAGTGGAGATTAATGGGGCCATGTCTAAGACATTTAAACTCACAAGGTCTATCAAACAAGGTTGTCCCCTAGTGCTAGCTCTATTTGTGATTGTTGTTGATTCACTATTATACATTCTAAGGGATGAATCTATCTCCCCAAGAGTCAAAGACATTCTTCTTCCCAACAAGGAATTGTCTAATATACAATTTGTAGATGACACTGGTATTATTATTGAAATTGATGAAGGGAACCTATTTATATCATCAAAAAATGGAAGCACTTCCATTTAGGGACTAGTTTAGCCCTTCGAGTAAGTGGTTTGGGGTCATGTCAAGCACCTTGAATGGGTCCTTGAATTAGATCTATTTTTTTCCCCTGATTCTGCCCCCTTTTCCACTTTCTTTCTACATTTTTTTGGCATTTTTAGACTAAGGATCCTGAGATTTTTGACCTCAGGGTCTAGGTCAACCTCGACCCTGACCTAGGTCAAGGATGACCTCAACCTTGACCTAGGTCAAAGTCAGCCTGGAACTTGACTCAAGGTCCAAATTTCAAGGTTCCATGATTTCTGGATGTTGGGTTTCGAAAAGAATTATTTTCCCGCTTCCAAGTTGGCTGTTTTTATCTCTGAAATGGTAAAATCTTAAATTGCATTTAATTTAGGTCCATTTCTAGGGATAAAGGTTTAAATGGGAATTTATTTCTCCTATGTAGACCTCTCTAGAAGTTTGTGCCCTATATCACTATAAAATGAAGCCTTCTTCTCTCATTTTCTCCATCCACAATCACAATTAAAAATCAAGTAATCAAGAAATCAAGAAGCAAGCAAGAAGGAGAACGAAAACATTCATTAATCTTCAAGCATTCAAGCATTCAAGATCCAATTCATCAAGGAGATCCATTGGTAGCCATTGAAGGATTCAATCTCTATGGAGCCCTCTTGTTGAAGATTTCTCCATCCATGTCCATCAAAGCCTCTTCATATTCCAAGATCCATTCAAGATTGGTGTTGAAGATCTAAAGACAATTGATTTGAGAGATCCTACACTCAAATCTACATTCATTTGGAGCATCCATACTTGTGGATTCAAGGATTCTAATCCTCCACAAGGGTTTCAATATAAGCAAGGTGAATTGTTCCATTTACTTTGTTTACTACTACAATTTTAATTCAATTTCAAGGTTAATTCCTAAATTGGGGTTTGAATAAGGTAAACCCCTCCCCCCAACAAACAAAACCATTTTTCTTGTAGGTACAGGTGTGAAACAATGAATATCAGTGTAGATTTGGATACCCTTTTCGCCAAACTTTCAAGATTCGCAAATAAAATTTCCGTCAGAGCAGTGCAGGTCAAGGTCAACATTTTGGGGTAAGATTGTGCCCCAGGGTAAGATCTTACCCCTATTTTGGGTCAAGATCGACCTGGCTCATAAAAGAAAAAGATTTCTGGGTTTTGTAGATCTTGCAATTTCGGTTGATAATGCTAAAATCAATAGCTTCTAAGGCCGTTTGATAGGGTTTTCAGCTGATTCTTTTTCAGAGGTAAGTACCTTTATTTCTTCATTTCAATATTAGCATTTCCATATTTACATTCCATCCCTTAGAATTTATATGTATGTGTAAAATATGGGTTTAGGGTCTCTTTCATGTGCATTATTCTAAACCCTATTCATCCATATTTTATATCTTACATTTTGGTGAACCTGTTTTACGACAACTCTTTCTTTTTGGTGTTAGATTTGCATTTTATGTTATATCTTACATGCTTATAAAATTAGATTTCTTTTATGCTCTTGCATTTATATTTCAAAAATACAAAAAAATTGCAAAATTTCTTTCAAAATACAAAAATATTTACATTTTTCATTCTTGTAGTATTACTTTGTGTTCAACATGTATGATTTTTATTTCGAATACTTTGATGATAGATCCCTTAATGAGGTACATGGAAGTGAGGATGAAATTTTTTTGAATGAGATCTCCATTGATCCTATTCCTATTTCACCCTCCTCCACAACCTTTTCACTTGACCTTTACAGAGATGAGTTGGGGATTGATAATTCTTCTCCTAATATATGTCTTTTCTACGAGCCTACTTTAGAATATAATTTACCTTCTTTCCCCTTTAGGGATCAAGCTTTAGTGACTTATGGTGCTCCTACAATTTTCTTTATTGATAGGGATGATAATCCTCATATTTGGGATGAACCTTTAGATTGGGATGTTGATTACTCTCTTCCTCATGAAACCATTGTGGATGATTCTACTTTTTGGGATGAACCCTTGGATAAAGACTTTGATTTATCCCCTCCTCATGAAGAAGCTTTGATACAAGAGGGTGATTTATTAATGGATGACATATTCATACATGATGGTGACTCTTTTTCTAAAACTCACTCCCCTTATGTAGATATTTTAGCGAAAGAAGATGACATTATAGTGTAGACACCTAAATTTGCTTACATAATTTAGTAATCATATTTAGTCTTTTCCTAGGACATCTTGTTAATTAAATATTATTTATTTAATTAATTTATGTCATCCCCTAGTTAATTAATTTAATTAATTAACTATAGCCCAATTAATTATCAAAATGATAAACCTATAGTCTAATAATTAATTAAATCCCTATTCCTCTATTAATTTAAATGGATACTTTTATCTAAATAAATTAATTCATAAATCCCCTTTTCCTCCCACTTGGAATTAAATAAAATATTTAATTCTAAATCCCCCCTATTAGCTAATAATCCATGCTTAGCTAATAATCATCCACTCATTCTCTCTCCTCCATCACATCTCCCTAATCCTCCACTTACCAAGCCTAATCACCTCCTACGCATGTGCACAATCATAATCCAAGATTAAAGAATGCTAATCCACCCCAAAGTCAACCCCTTATGACATCACCTCCACATCCTCCAATGAGAAATCAAAAGCCTCTTACACCTCTTACACACTTGTCCCCTCTGACACCTTCCAAAGGTGCCTCTCCTTCCATCCTCCCCCATTGTGACACTTGTCACAATGCTATGCATTTGAGAAAGCACAATCCATGTGCTCTCCCTTGGATGCATCTCCACCATTGCTCACTTCTCTTTTGCCCCTTAATCTTGACCGTCTGTTTCACCCATCTTTCTATAAAAGAGAAGCTCTCCTCCTTCATTTTCATCCACCATTGAAGCAAAGTTATCATGCCATTTTCTCTATTGAAGCTTGAGCATAGCATTTGAGCACACATCCAAATCTTTGGACAAATTTTCTACATCTTGGAGGTTTGATTAAGGGTTTTTCATTGCTTTTGAGTTTGTTTGCCTCTATTTTTTAGGTCTTATCATAGGTGTTTATCTTCTTTATTTTGTTGAATGTTTAGTTTACTTTGCATTCCTTAACACTACATTTTAGGTATTACATATAGATGCTTTACCTCCATTTGGGATTCCTTCTAGTGATGAGGCATTAGTGGAAAACAATATGAATTCTCTTAATGCTTTCCCTCTTAGTGATGATCTTATGAAGAATCAAGATCCTACCTCATCTCCTCCTAGGATTTCTTCTTTTCTTCCTTCTTGTGACTCTATTTGTAGTGTTGAGACAACTAACATGGTTTATCCAAAACCCTTGTTGACTATCAAGGTAAATCTATGGAATCTTTAGAGTCTTTCAATGATCAAGATTCGATAGCTCACACCTATTGTACAAGGAATATCCCTCAACCTAATCCGGTGGTTTCTACTGTACCACCTTCTCAACCCATTCTTCCTCCTCCACCCCTTCTTCCTAGCAAGAAGTATGATTTGATAAACCAATTGAAAAATATCCCTACCAATATTTATTTATGGGAGCTTCTTCAAACTTCACCTACCTACTATGAAGCCTTGCAAAAAGCTCTAGAAAATCTTCCTACTCCACCTCCTAATCAAGAGAATGTCAATAACTTCGTACAATGCATGCATGCTACCCCAGGTGCTCCTAACATTGTATTTACTCAAAAGGATTTACCTTCTAAAGAAGTTTAGAATAAATATGATTCTCTTATGGTTGTTGTTACTATCAATGAAAGTATCATTCATAGGACCTTGATTGATAATGGATCTGGGCTTAATGTTTGTAGCATGGACATGCTCAAGGTGATTAAAGCTGATCTTTCAACAATTCAACCTGACAATGTTCCTATACATGGCTTTGGTAACATTGCTAAGAACACTTTAGGCATCATTACCTTACCTATCAAAGTAGGTCCGATCATCCTAAATACACCTATTCATGTTATGCCTGGACCTCTCAATTATAACCTTCTTTTGGCTAGACCTTGGTTGCATGAGATGCATGTTGTTCCTTCCACCCTTCACCGTAAAGTCAAGTTTATACATAACAACATGATGTATACACTTCATGCAGATGATGCGCCAAATCCTTGTTTGAATATTCAAACCTACACTACTCCTAGTCCTACTCCTAATCCTTCTTCCTCTAATGCTCTTCCTGGCGATGATTGGGGAACCTTGGATTTTAATCCTACCTTTATTGGAGAGTATGAGGTTTTTTATCTTGATTTTATGAAGCAATAAAGAGAGTTTGAACAATGATCTTTTTCTTCTACTCCTAACGCCCTTCATAATAACTTTGTCACTGCTGCTACCCACAATGAATCTATCAAACCTACTAATGATGACATAGTGACTACTAAAGTTCCATTGACTCCTTTTAATATGGCTTCTCGTTATGGTCCTGGTTATTATTTCCTAGTTAAGCAAGGATTTAATGGTCAAGGATGTGGTAAGCATAAATAGGGAATTCAAATGCCCCTACAAAGTGGGGGGCATGAGAATTATTATGGATTGGGATTTAATCCTCAACAAAAAATCAATATTAACATCTCAAATAACACTTCAAAACATGATGAACCTATGAAGGAATTTGACCAAGAAGTTCTTTTGCCTAAACTCCTTCGTGCCAAGATGATTACTAGACTAAATGCAAAAAGAAATGTAGTCCACACTTGAAGATTCTTCCTTTTTATTTGTATTATAGATTTCATGATCACCCTACTAATGAATGTCAAGCTTTACATTATAAGATTAGGCAGTTCATTGATAGTAAGGTTATATATAATCATGTGGCAATGAGCTGTATTTCAATCCCGTTTTCTCTAAATAACATTTATGTTCCTATTATGGAGCTCCACATTATGTAAACAACGTTAGCCTAATCCTTGGGGGCTCATTGTCTTGTATAGTGTTGTGAGAAATATAATAGGTCCCCTTCCATCCTTGTCCCTATGCTTGGGGGGCAAGGATGCCATCTCCTTCTTTTATGTCTTTCCAAGATCCACTTTTACCTTGGTTAAGTAGTATCTATCTATTATGTGATATCCAATCATACATGAAAATTTTAGTTTGCATTGAGGATCTTTGTCCTCGATCATAACCTATTTGATTATTTGACATTGGGTTTCCATGGTTGATAAATTCTCACCTTGGAAGCTGAATAGTGTGCTATCCCTCACAAGGGTTACTTTTCCCCTTCTTGCATGATATCTCTTTGCATTCGTCCCTTCCATGGCCTCATAGGAGCTATGACCTTCTTGGCTTGGACTAGGTGTTGTCTATGGATATTGTCTTGATGTTGAAGAAGGATTTATCCTTATTCTTTTCTTTCCTTAACATGTCAAAATAGTAGGTATTTTTCCATCTTAAGGAGGGGGGCATATATACGGCCTCCCTCGTTCTATATTATGCATTTTTGTTCTAACCTTTTGTTTTGCAGCATGCTAAATCCTTAGAAGGTAACAAGCATAAGTTGCTAAATTCTGAAGAGACATGCATTTTCAATTTTAAATATGCTAAATCCTTGGAAGGTAATGCACATAAGTTGCTAAATCCTGAAGAGGTACACATTTTACAAATGTATTCTATGGTGATATGAGGATATGGATCCATGGGTACTTCAGAAAAGCCATCAGAAGATGCACTACATACATGCACAAATCCGACAGAAGGTGCACAACTTTATGGGGTGACTATCAAGTGCTTTCTTGGTGGGCCATCCTATCCTTTTTGTGGTTTGCAATGAGATACACACATCTTACTGGGTGAGCTAGCCACTCCTCTCTCCCCTTTTCTCTCTTTTTCTAGTGATATCTCTCTTATTGTAATCTTGGAGTTGACAAAGACTTGAGTCCCTGGGGGCTTGAGGATTCCTTTGTCCCTTTGATTTCAATAAGATTATCTTTTTCTTTGTGATCTCCTTTACCAAGAGTTTGCATTGATTCCATACTCTTGCTAAAGTGGGGGCTAAATGTATCATCAGAAAATGGAAGCACTTCCATTTAGGACTAGTTTAGCCCTCCGAGTAAGTGGTTTGGGGTCATGTCAAGTGCCTTGAATGGGTCCCCGAGTTAGATCTAGATTTTTCCCCTGATTCTGCCCCCTTTTCCACTTTGTTTCTACATTTTTCTGGCATTCTAGATTGAGATCCTAAGATTTTTAACCTCAGGGTCAAGGTCAACCTCGACCTTGACCTAGGTCAAGGATGACCTCAACCTTAACCTTGACCCAAGGTCCAAATTTCAAGGTTCCATGATTTCCAAATGTTGGGTTTCAGAAAGAATTGTTTTCCCACTTTTGGGTCGACTGTTTTGATCTCTGAAATGGTAAACTCTAAAATTGCATTTAATTTAGGTCGATTTATAGGAGTAAATATTTAAATGGGAATTTAATTCTCCTATGTAGACCTCTCTAGAAGTTTTTTCCCTAGATCTCTATAAAAGGAAGCCTTCTCCTCTTATTGTCTCCATCCACAATCACAATTGCAAATCAAGTAATCAAACAATCAAAAAGAAAGCAAGAAGGAGAAGGAAAGAATTCAAGCATTCATTCATCTTCAAGAATTCAAGCATTCAAGATCCAATTCATCAAGGAGGTCCATTGGTAGCCATTGAAGGATTCAATCTCTATGGAGCCCTCTTGTTGAAGATTTCTCCATCCATGTCCATCCAAGCCTCTTCCTATTCCAAGATGCATTCAAGATTGGTGTTGAAGATCTAAAGACAATTGATTTGAGACATCCTACATTCAACTCTACACTCATTTGGAGCATCCATACTTGTGGATTCAAGGATTCGAATCCTCCATAAGGGTTTCAACATAAGCAAGGTGAATTGTTCCATTTACTTTGTTTACTATTGCAATTTTAATTCAATTTCAAGGTTAATTCCTAAATTGGGGTTTGACTAAGGCAAACCCCCCCCCCCCCCCCCAAAAAAAAAAAAAAAAACAAAAACAAAAAAAAAACCATTTTTCTCGTAGGTATAGGTGCGGAACAACGAATATCAATGCAGATTTGGATACCCTTTTCGCCAAACTTTCAGGATTCATGAATAGAATTTTCATCAGAGTAGTGCAGGTCAAGGTCAACATTTTGGGGTAAGATTGCACCCCGGGGTAAGATCTTACCCCTATTTTGGGTCAAGGTCGACCTGGCTCAGAAAAGAAAAAGATTTTTGGGTTTTTTAGATCTCGCAGTTTTGGTTGAGGATTAGGGAAATTGACAGTTTTTGAGATTGTTAGATAGGGTTTTTAGCCAATTCTTTTTCGAAGGTAAGTACCTTTATTTCTTCATTTCAATATTAGCATTTCCAGATTTACATTCCATCCCCTTAGAATTCATATGTATGTGTAAAATATGGGTTTAGGGTCTCTTTCATGTGCATTATTCTAAACCCTATTTATCCATATTTTATATCTTACACTATCTAACCTCATGAACAAATGGGAACTCTTTTGTGTTTTTTCAGGTAGCAAGGTCTCAATTCCCAAATCCATCCTTCAAGGATGGGATGAGGCCCCACCTTTGTGGTGCAATAATTTTTCTCTTAACTAGGGAGGCCCTAACCACCAAGTGAAATACCTGGAATTCCCTTCTCTGTGAACCCCAACCTGAGAGAAATATGGGGGCAGGTCAAGCGAAGAATTAAGAATAAACTAAATAAATGGAACAATCATTTGTTATCTTTGGCTAGGAGGCTCTAGGTCAGTCAAAAGATTCTTTCTTCACGCACTATCTACTACTCTTTAGCATGTATTTTCAGCTAAGTTGAAATCAACTATGTTCAAAAGATTGTCAGATACCTTTTGTGGTTAGATGGGAAGGGTGGAAGGAAGAGACGTGTTGTGAGATGGGATTGGTGCACCAAGAGAAAGGAAATAAGGGGGTTGGGTCTGAAAGACCTGAGGAATCAAGGCATTGCACCAGCTATCAAATGGATAGCTAAGGCCTCTAAAGGAAACGGGCCTTGGAAAATACTAATTAGGAGTAATATTAGCATAGCTACCCCTACTAAACTAAAGACCTAGAAAGGATTACATCTGAATGACCTTCTGGTAGGTAAGATGGAACTAAAGTTTGTAGGTTCTAATATTTTCCAATCTATATGGAAAAGCTGGGAAGGAGTGAGGCACCTCATCTCAGGCAATAGCATTTTAAAGAAAAAATAACAAGATTTGTGGAGAAAGTCAGTTTGGTGAAACCTTACCCATGGTGACAAACCTCTAGAACTACTGCAAGGCTACTCTACTAGAAAGTAGGCTAGTTGGGGGATTAACACCTTCATGGACATCATTTAGAATGATAACCTGATCAGATTGCAAGAGTTGATGGACATATATGATTTACCCCCATCCCATTGGAGGACTTATATGATGAAGGGTGCTCCCCTTAATACCATAAACACATAATAGAAACAAAGAAACAACAACAATTTGCAAGAACAACAAATGGGCTTCTTATTATCTCCACAAATGTGGAATTACAAATTTTTAGAATTACAATATGCAAGGCCACATGGGCATCTTCCTTACAATATTCTGAGGGACAAAGCCTCGAATGATTACCCAGAACTACTCTGAATTGCTCCCAACTGCTTAAGACAACACTACAACCTTCCTTATATAGGCAATTTTCCACCGCCTGGAAAGGTTCCAGAAATTTAGCCATAAAGGCTGACCAAACTTAGAATTATTTTATTTTTCAATTTATTACATCATAGTCAGCTCAAAACAACTTTTGAAACCCAAACAAAATTTTTGAAGGAAATTTATTTTTCACCGTTTCAGGTGGCCCGATTTCCGGAGACCATAAGTCATCACCTGTTGACCCGATTGACTATTATGACCCTAATTTGGAAAGGGCACGAGGAGCTCTACAACACTTTAACTAAGCAAGCATCATTCAGCCAAAAAATTGACCGCATCCGGGACCTCTAAAGCCTTCAAAACTGAGTTCAAAGTTTTTGTACCTTGTTGCCAATACCAAAAATCTTCAATATCTTCAAAACTAGACCTGATCTACCCATGAAACTTTATTGACAGACTGATATGACTAATATGAACCTCCACATGTGAAATCAGAACATTCCAAGACCATATGACCAACTTACTAAAAATAGAAAGTTTTCATAAATAGCAGCTTTGCACAAGATAGCCCTTATTGAAAAGAAACCAAAAATATTTTTGGGTGATGCAAGATTGCTCTTACACCCAGGATGCTCCTACATCATTATACCATCCTGAGAGAAGCTTGCATGACTCCTATATTACCCAAACTTTGTAGTGAGACAACATATATGATCTCCTTGCAAAAATGATTAGATGGTACCCCTTTTCCATACATCAAAGCAAAGTTTGTGTACAAGTTCCTCATTGGCTCCCATGACATCATTGACCATTCAAACACAAAATAGGATCTTAACCTTGATCCCCCCACTTGGAATAAGCATTTGATGAACCTGTGGCATATCCTAGCTGAACCTAAGCTTGTGTGATTCATCTAGTGTCTCCTTCTCCGTAGGCTATCAGTTAAGAACCCAATGGTGAACCAAATATTTTCTCTTTATGTAAATGTAGTGAATTTTTTCATCATATCTTCTTTGAATGTGTTTTTTCTAGAGAATTGTATGGGTTCTTTGGACTATCTTTGAACTATAATTTCTCTTTTGAATGTAATTTATGGAAAATTCTCGAGTCTCTATAAAAGCTGTAACTATTTTGTCTCTTTTGTCTTTGCACATATTATGGCACATTTGGAAGCTAAGGAATGATGACATTTTCAATGGTAGGGTTAGAATCCTTATTGAGTCTCTTTGGAGGCTCATATTTCATAACATTTCCATGTAGGTAACCATGATTTTGAAAGTGAAAGAACAAAAGTTTTTAAAGATAATCAATGAAGGAACCAAAATGATTAGCAAGAAGGAGGTGGGATACATATACACTACTATCATGAGCGTTGATGACAACTTTGATATTACCCCCAACCATTTCATTAAGCATGATGGGGCAATAATTTGTCTTTGTTTTATACTACTTTTATGCTTTGTTCTAGACATTTCCAAAACACTTGTGTCTTTTTAGTACTTGAACTTATGTACATGCTATAAGTGCAATCAAATCCAAAAAACCTATGGGTAGATAGTAGTTGACATACCTTGCTAAATATTATACATATGTTGCAATATCTCATATAATTGTTTGAATGCATGTCCTACTATTTGGATTAAGTTGAATGGTTGAATACTTGAATATATATACATGTGCTACTAACCTGCCAGAGAAAGAGGAGTGACTGGAGAGTGGATTGGAAAACATTGATGAAGAAGCAAAGAAGACTCAGTCATGATAAGGAGAACCATTATGATACCATGGGACATGCTTGATAGATTGAAGGAATGACCATCTTAGGAAATATAGGAACATGCTTACACTATATTTTCTCTATGGTCAATGTTCTATTGAAGCGGTTATATAGCTTTTATGATATTCTATCATGGACTATTGCATTCTCCTTTCTTTATGGCATGAATTAGTCATACCTTATATTTTATGTACAAATAAGTATCAATTCTCTATATAAAGGGATATGATTGTTGGAAATCAAGTTAGATAGATGGTTGCATTGTTATTATAGTCTGAAGCAAAGTTACTCTTTCTAGTTCCGTGTGTTATTTTATAATGTAATCAGTTTTCTAGAAATACAATGAAGGAGTGATTTTGAGTTATATTATGTGTTGATAACTAGTAGAAGTTTACTAAGGGGGCCCACTTGGGAGGTGGATTAGAGTAGAGTAGAGTAAGTAGTTTAAGCATTACAACATTTCAAGTAGAATTCACTATTCTTTCCTGTAGAACTATACACTATGTATGTTCCTGCAATAACTACAAAGATAATCATTGTGAATGCTTTGGGTTGACATAAAAGGTTAAGGTTGAACTTATAGTTGTCAACATCATTTTCATTAAGTATCTATGTGTGTTTACTTTCCTGCAGCAGTAGTGTAAGTTTCTTTCATGTATTTTCCTTCCTACAGCTTAAGCAAAATGATTCCATGAGGGACTTAGTGCACATAATGTACTGTCCCATTTCAAGTATATGTCCTTGAGTTGACAATTTAAATGCAATTCATAATAGGGAAAATAATACTTAGCTTGAATATACTATTCCTAGGAGAAGCTTTGTCATGATTATTATTACCTATTATGGGGCTATTCATTTTTGGCATCGTTGCTGAGGATGGTGTCAAGTTGAGAACCTTATTGAGTCATTTTAGATAGTTTCCTATTTTTTAGATAATAGTTGTAGCCCTGAACTTGCCTCACAAGTTTGTCAAATTACCTTTTGTAGACACCTAAAAATCCTTTAGAAAATAAAAGTATTTTTTATTTTTCAAAAACCCCCGATGACATCATCATTTGTTAATTAATTAATTATTTAAGTAATTAATTTATTTTAATGCCATTAATTCCTCCTATTTTAATTAAAAATATTTAATTAGGAAATTCCTTCCAAAAATGTTTAAATCTTATTTAAACATCATCCCTCCCAAAATTTATTAATTATTTAATAAATTAACCAAAAATCCTTTAAATAAATAAAATATTTATTTAAATCCTAAAACCTTAGAAATCCCTAACCTCTTCTAGAATTTCCTAAACTCACCCTAAACCTGATTAAAGGGTGATTCCTACCCTTTTTAGCCTAACCCTTCAAACTTTGACTTTGGGTCAAAACCCCTCATAAATGCTTCTTACATCTGTTAGGCCATTTTCCTGTCATAGCCAAAATCCTATGAAAATGGTCTATTCCCTGCAAAATCTTGAGAAAATTGTCTTGCCTTGGCTGCAACTTGTTTTGATATGTGAAGAAAATCTATTAGGTTTCATGGCCTGCAAAGTTAGCCAAGGATAGTTTTTGATGTCACCAAGCTCCAGTCAAGATTGCATGGCCTAATGTGCAAGAACCAATGAGATATAGTCATTTCAGGGTTAGAGGAACTAGGGTTTATCCATGCAAAGGGTTTCAAAAAATTGTCTAAGTAAAAAAACCCTTGGTCTTTTATATTTCCTCGTTACCTTTTTGGGTCACTTAAAAATCCTAATAAAGCATGTGCTTTATTAAAGTCATCAGGTGGGGCCATGTTCCTTAATTATTTTTACCTAGGCCGATACCTTTTTCCCTAAGTCTAAGTCCTGATGATTTTAAATTTTCCTAAGTCCTAACTGATAAATTTTTCACTAAAGTTTTCGGTGTAGATTAAAGGCTTAATCACCTTTTAATTTAACGGTTGTCGCACGTCTGCAAAGCTTAATCTTGTTCTTTGGGATGTTGTGACAACCGTTGATCTTACTTACCACACAAAGCTTTTGTCAAGTGGGTCTGCTGCAAGGTGTGCACAGGTGTTCAATTTTGATTGGTTACAGTGGATGGTGATGTGGATCCTGTCAGGTGGGGCCTTTTCTTTCGGTTTTATTCTTTGTCGTTGATCATATTTTGATCCTGTGGTTGTTTGCTTCTTTGTAAAGCCTTCATGATGTTAGCTTCTTTCCTTTGTGATCTTGTGACCGACTCCCACCTATGTGATGGGTTCGGTTACTGATAAGGACTAACAGATGCAGAAGATCAATGATTGTTGTATGTTTGAAAAGGAAGGATTTCCCCTTTGCGATCTTGCGACAGCCATCTGATGTGATGATGATGCGGTAGGTCCAATGCTAGGTGTTGCAGGTGTGTCCTCTTTTCATTGGTCGTGAGGGCTAGTGATGTGGAGGTTGTTAGTGGGGCCAAAGATTTCAGCATGTTAAATGGACTCCAGATATTAGTTAATCTGACGGCTATCATATGTCCGCAAAGAAAAAGTGATCAACAATTTGTCATCATGATCTTGCAACAACCATCAATCTTATATCTAGCAATGGGTTAGTGTTGTGGGACCTGTTAGAGGATTAATGAATGTCGGTTGATGGATTTTTTTTTTTCTATTGCATATAATTTATAAACTGTTCAATATAAAACATAATAGAGCAGAGTTCTTAAAGTATTACAAAACTTCTCAGTACTACTGAGTGATACAACTGACTGCAATTACATAAATGTCTTAATAAAGTAGGCTTGCAAAAAACAAAAAAAAACATTTGAGAGTTTAGGAGGGACTGCCTCCTTCTTCTTCCTCATCATCATTAGTGTCTGGGGAGACTGAGTTGTAGCCAATGACTCTTAGATCTCTATCACCTACGGTCCTCATCTCTCTTTGTTGATTTTCATGTTTCAACTGCTAAATGAACTCCGTAAGGGTGAATTCAAACTCATCTTTGTCTTTCATTGTAGTATATCCATGTGCTATCTTTGATTTCTCTATGGTAGTCTTCCCCTCCCTCAATACCTTTAAGAACTTGTTCTCCTTCATCTTTATGATCATCATGACCTGCATGGAAATATCAGAATATATGAGTATCTTATGAGACTCAGTAAGGTTCCTATTCTTACCTGCAAGTACATCATTGTTTTGAGCCTTCCAAATGAACCATAAAACAAAAAAAGAAAGAAAATACCAAAATGAGCTACAGAATTTGCTGCAGTTGATAGTACCAGAGATAATATTCAGAGCATTAAAGTGGATCTTGTAAGATAGTCCAAACATATTCTAGATTTTAGAGGTAAACAAACACTCAAAGAAAACATGGGTGATAGATTCAGGTTGTTTACACACAGAGTAGATATTTGGTTCTCCCCTAGGTTTCTTAAATGACAGCTTGTGCAGGATCAATTTCCACAAAAAGCAAGAGAGCTTTGGTTCAACAGGTCTGGCCCACAACAGTCTAAAGTATTTCATCCATTCAGAATCCTAGACTTCTAGGCCTTACTTACGGTTAACATGAGAAAAGATGTCACATTTATTAGTCAGCAACTAGTAGAAATACTTGGACTTACCAAGGTGGAGGGGGGTATTGTTAGGCTAGCATAATTGGAAATTACAATAGGATTCAGTGCAACTTCCTTTAACTGGACCCAAGGAGTTAAAGGCATCTTTGAGGACAGAGTAGGTTCTCCATTGGGTACAAGGTATACTGAAATGGGATTCAAATCACTCCTATGAGGGAAGCTTCTCCTGCTGGATGATATCTCCAAAATTTGAAATACCAATACCAGTTCACTTCTTTGCTAAACAACCCTGTAAAAGAGCTAGCTTTTTATCTCCATGCCTTAGGTTCCACCAAATGGATTTGAGCCTACAAAAATTCCCATTACTCTCAACTGGTCCCTTATTGATTAGGAAACCCTTAACATACTTTCATGCCTTCCAAATACTCTTGGAAACACTGGATTCTTGAACAACTACATTAGCATCTACAGTGAGAATATCACTGAAGCAAAGGTTCTGCCAACCTTTAGGTCTACTACAATGTGCCAATTGCAAATTGTTTCTTACCAGTACTTTCCATGGCTCTTATCCCACCCCTGCTTTAGCTATCCATTTGACAGCCAAGGATATGCCTTGGGACTTTAGGTCCTTGAGGCCTAGTCCTCCCCATGATCTATCTCTTGAGCACTAATCCCATGAATCTGCATGAAATCTTTTATTCCCTCTTCCATTTGATCATAAATTTTTTTTGATAACCTTTTGGATAGAACTAAATTGGTGCTGATTAAATAGCCACATGGAGGAGAAGTAGATAGGATAAGAGGTGAGAGTCTTCTGGCATACCTGGAATCTACCAAGGAAGGAAAGAAGGTTACTGTCACACTTAGTGAGCTTTCTGTTAATCCTCTCAAAGATCTAATCCCACATCTGATTGAGATTAGGGGAAATGGAGAAAGGGATGCCCAAATATCTGACCATATGGTCTGGACCACCCCAAGCAAAATCAAAGTTGCCATACCATTCAGGTAGATTCTGATCCCATCCCAACATAACAGATTTGGATAATGAGACTTTGCTACTGGAGGCTTTGCAGAAAAGGTCAAGTTTGTTCGTCAAGAGTCTCATATTAATCTCTTCAAGGAGAAGGAGGATGGAGGTGTCATCTACAAACTAGACATTGGATACATCCTGATTATTGGGGAGAAGGAAAAATTTCACCATAGGGGAGAGGGAATCATCTCTAAGGAGGTAGTGCAAAGAGTCTACTACAATAAAAAATAGGAAGGGAGCTAGGGGGCATCCTTGCCTGATAGATTTGGAGAGGCTGAAGAATTCTAATCTGACTCCATTGATTTCAACTGCATCCATGGCACTATAGAGGAGTGTTGATACCATCTTGCAGAAGAGAGGAGGAAACCCTAAGGATTCCAACATCATCATGATGAATCTCCACTTGATCCTATCATATGCCTTCTCATAGTCTATGAGGAAGATGGCACAGTTCTAACCTGAGACTTTTTCCCAATTCATAGCCTCCCAACATGTGATAAGATTCTCAAGGATGTATCTCCCCTTGACGAATCCTATTTGGGTGCTATTGATAACTAAGGGGAGAAGATTCTTAATTCTTACTGCAATAATTTTGGCCAAGATCTTGTAGACTACATTTAGCAGAGTAATAGGCCTCTATTTTCTTATTAGAATCCTATCACCCTCTTTAGGAATGAGCTTAATGAGGCCAAAATTCAACTTAGGGCCAAGAGTACCTACTTCAATAGCTTCCTTGTATACATGAAGAAGTTTAGGCACTATCCAATTTATGTTGGTCTTGTAAAACTCAATCGGTAGCCCATCTGGACCCGACGCTTTATCATTAGCCATTCTATTGATGTTGATTTTGATTTCTTCTTTAGAAAGTTCCTTGTCCAAAATTTTAGCCTCCTCCTCTCCTATCTTCTTAGGGATGAGGGTTTTGATCTTTCCCCTAGCTTCCTTCATGGAGGGATCAAAATCTTGTGAAGTGAATAGATCCTGGTAGAAGGAGGAGAAAGCTTTGAGAATCTCTTGCTAAGAAGATACCACAAAATCATGCACTCTGATATTAGCAATCTTATCCCTTGCTTCTTTCTTCTTAAGAGTTTGGAAGAAGAATTTGGAGCCTCTATCCCCCAAATTAATCCATTTGATCCTGGCTCTAATCCTAGCTCCTTTGGTCTTGACCATTTGAATCCTTCTAAGGGAATCTCTACAAGAAATAAAAATTTCAAGGAGTTCTTTAGAGGAAGGGTTGTTTTAAATCCATGTTTCTGCCTCTTGCAGAGATTCCACTAACTTATACTCTAAAAATCTAGAATCTTTAGCCTTCTTAATTCCCACCGTTTTAAGCATTTCCTACCAAGATTTAGTGGTTTGATTCCATCTATCAATATCTGACTCATGATGTGCAATATTCTCATTATACCAAGTAATGATCTTGATCGCAGCTTGAACATCCTCATCCCCTAATAGGGAAGTATTTAGAGAAAAGCCTTGTTTAGTGGGAGCATCAGAGACTTGGTCCCCGATGAGATGAATGGAAGAGAAGATGGGGTGGTGGTCTGAAAGGGTGAAGGGAAGAGCCTTCACACAATTGTTGTTAAGATAAGGCTAACAGCTAAACCAGAGCTTATTAAGGTATAACCTATCCAATCTAGAGTATATCCTTCTCTCTCCTCTTTGAAAATTAGACCAGGTATACCAAATGCCTTTTGATTCATTCTTTTTCCCTGCTAAGGGGTCGAATAGGTTAAGTTTGTTAACCAATATGCACCAGTAGAGGGGCTCATTTCCTTTCCATTCAAACCTAAGTCCACCCAACTTATCTTGGGCCCTCTCCACCATATTGAAGTCCCCTGCTACAATCCAAGGGATAGAATCTAAATCAGCTAGCCACTTCCACAACTCAATCCTGCCATTGTGATCATTTGGAGCATATATTGAGAAGATACCAAAATCAAAATCCTTGACCCTCATCCTAATCCAAACATCCCTATTACAGGGTGAGATGCCCCACATTTGGACAACACTCTTCCAAGAAGGGCTAATCAGGATAGAGGTCCCACCCTTACCCCTAGGGTGTTTAGTTGAAAATGCAGTTGCATCTTTCCAAATACATTTGAGGGAAATATCAAGCTCAAATCCTATTGCTTTGACCTCTTGAAGCATTAAGATGTCTAACTCTCTATGAGAGTTAAGGAGTCTCTTGACCACATATTTCCTGTCAGAGCCTTCCAGTCCTCTAACATTCCAGGAAGCACAATTTAACAACATAGTAAATGATTATCAGTCAATATCCATGGGTTTCCTAAATCCTTTAAAGCATTTAGGTATATCCACTCTGGGGGCCTTAGAAATTTTAGGAATCCTACTAGTTAGAGGGGGCCTTCCCCTTTTCTTCTTCTTAACTATGCCCAATTCTAAAGAGCTTGCCTTAATGGATTGATCCTCCCCTTTATTACTTTTGGTGAGATTGTCTGCAAAAAAAAATGACTCTTTTGAGCTCCCTTTATGATGGGCATTGTACGAGATGACAATCTCTCCTTCCTCAAGCTCAAAGTCTTATCTCTGCACATCTCCCAACTCTATTCCCCCTACAGGGAGGGTGGACCCTTCCTCACTCCTCTTCTCAATAGAAACATAGTTCCATCTATCAAGTGGTGGTGGAAGGGGAGGGGGGGCTAGAATAACAACAACTAAGAAGGCATTCAATCTATCTTCATTAACAGGAGGGGGAGATTTCCCACCCATTCCACCACCTTGACAGGGGCAAGGGTTAAATCTTCATGTGTGGAGTGAATAGGAGAGACATGGGTTCCATCCACCATACCTGTAGGGAGAGAAGAGGGAGGAGATGAATTATTTAGAGGCTTTTGTCATTGAGGAAGGTTGTAAATTTTCCATTTGGGCTGCGGAACACTTTTATTCTTTAGAGCTCTATCCCTAATTTTATCGACAACTAGTTGTTGGGCATTCTTAATTCTATGTTTTTGTTTTAGCTTAGGTTCAATAAGACCAAAATCTAGGGTTTCAACATTAGGAATTTCTTCAAGGGGTTTAGGGATGACAAGCTTATCTTTTAGGAGTTCTGGGAGGGAGTCAAATTTTCCTTTGAGACTGTCCAAAGTAGCAGCGAGGGTGGCTGAGTCTTGGTTCCAAGCAGGGGGGAATTTGAATGATGGGGGGAGGCTCAGGAGTGACAATAAACTTGGAAGAAGAAGATTGTAACTCTAGGCATGCCAAGTTTTTAGGGTTTGGAGGAATGAATTTTTTATTTAGTACATTCCTCTTCAAAATAATGGGACACTCTTACTTTTTCTGGCCTTCTTTCCTACACACAAAGTAGCCACCTAAACCACCTAGGAAAATTATTGGGCAAAAAAAAGGCGTGGGGTTAATGTCAAATTGTAGGGTTTCAGGGAGGTCAACGCTGCATTTGACAAAGAGGACACACACATCTGTGTTAGGAATGAGAGTATTAGACTGGTCAATTCTAAGCACTTTGCCTATCGGCTCAAGTGCAAGTAGGATGAGCGTCAACAAAAATGGAGGAAGGTTACCAATAATTATCCACCTTGGGCTAGATAGAGCTAGGACTTCATCTTGGGAGGCTTTGAGAGACTAGGGAATTGCCCTAAATTCGCAAGGGCCAACTCTCAAGAATTGATTGCCCACAATAGCTTTCTGAGCTTTAGGGTCATAGAAAAACAAAATAAACAAACCTTTTTGGAGCATACTTAAATAAGAGAAATGAAAACCTAATTTCTGTCCCCATGTTTTATGAAACTAATCATTAAGAAAATTCCTAGAGGGTATCTTGGAGCTATAAACTGCAGCAAAAAAAATAGCACATTCCTTAAGCCTAGACTTCTCCTAATCAATAGAAAAATTCATCTACAAGTTCAATTTAATAACTAACTTGGGAGGAATAGGATCCTTACCTCCATTTCCTTTGGTGGTAGAAATCCCTTGGGTTGCACTTGCAAGGAAGGTGACTCCTTTCGGCAGGACGTGTTCATTCTGGATGACCTGCTTGAAGGATTTTGCTTTGGGAGTGGCCGATTTCTCTTCTCCATTCTATAGAGCGTCTCCTCCTACAACACCTTTGGAAGCCTTTGGAGTCAGTTGAGGGATCACCTTAGGGTTAGTAGTGATAGCAGCATTTGATTTGTGAGAAACATCTTTCTTTGGCGGGATAAAAGCCTTGGCTATGGAGATGACATTAATGGCTCCTGGTGATGTCGAAGCCATTAATGGTATCTTGCCAAGGAGCATACAAGGGAGCTAAGAGAAAATTTTGGATGGACATTGAGTACATCAAGTTGCAGACCTCGATTATCCCATTGGAATATCCGTAATCATCGGCCGTTGGATTTTTGATCTAACGGTGGTGACTTATCCAGTTGTTAGGTGGGGCCGAGATACTGCAAGTTTTAGTGCACCATAGATATTCCATGATCTGATGGTTGTCATGACTTCGCGTAGCAGAGATGCACAAGGTTTTATTCTTCATGATGTTGCAATAATCATTGATTCTTTCGTAAGTGAGGATCAACAAACCTGTTTTAAAAGAACAATGAAGGCTTGGTTGACTGTTATGGATTAATGAGAATCGCTCAATTTGCTGGGAAGGGATGAAGATCAACGGTCACATTTTAAACTTGATCAATTAACCATTGTAGTCAGGATTGAAACTAATTAGGGGTTTCTACAGGGTTTTTGAACTTTGAACTAGATACGACAAGGCCATATTTGAATTGTTTGCTCCAAGGACAGTTGCAAGTAAATAATTGATGAACAAGATGCAAGTAGCTATCATGATCTAATTTTAGTTCTTGATGTGCCATGCCTGTTTAATGCAGAACTGATATTTTAAGTGGGTGGCTAGGGTTTGATGGATGTTAGAGAATTCCATGCTCTGAGTCACACAAGATTTTGCCAAGTTGGTTCTGGCATTTAAAGTTGTTTTTTCTACAACAAGAAATTGGTTGAATTTATATTTGCAGTAAGCCTTGACGATGAAACCAAATTATTGTACATTAGATTTTATCTGATTCTACTGGGTTTCTAGGTGTATCATCTTAAAATGGAAGCACTTCCATGTTAAGAGCATTTAGCCCTCTAAGTAAGTGGTTTAGGGTCATGATTGACATCTTTGCATTCTTCCTTGTCTTCCACTTCTTCTCTGCACTTGATTTCTTCATTCTAGGTGAAATTAGGGTTAAGGTCTTAAGGACTTTCTTGATTTTACCTATTTCTATGGCTCTACTTTCTAGGTAGGATTTAGAAATGAGACCTCCTAGTCCTTCATCATATCATTCCAAGTATTTTTTGTCTATCCTAGACATCTAGTCCCGTTCAGACATCAATTTCCCAGTTTCTAGCATCTTCTAGAACCTCTGCTGCAAATCCTACCAAAATTAGGGTTTGAGGTCAATGTCAACCTTGACCCTAACTAGGTCAGGGATGACCTCAACCCTGACCAGGTTAGGGTTGACCTTGACCTTGAGCTCTTCCCGCCAGAATTTCAAATTGTCATCTTCGGCAGTTTGGCTTTTGGGATAATTGTTTCTCCACCTCTGAGTCTGCTATTTTGGGCTTCGAAATGGTAAATCCTTTAATTGCATTTAATCTAGGTATATTTTCTAAAGGTGAGGAGCTAATTGGGATTTAATTCTCCAAGGTGGCCCATCTAGAGGAGTGTGCCCTAGATCACTATAAAAGGAGGCCTTCCTCTCTCATTTTCACATCAAGTTTTCTCATCCCATCCACACTCAAGAAAATTCAAGTGCTCAAGCTCTCAAGGTGATCAAGCAAGAATTCCATTTAAGCATTCAAGTCTTCTTCTCCATCCAAGTTCTCCATTGAAGATCAAGGATTCAAGCATTCAAGCTATTGAAGGGATTTGGCTCAAGCATTCAAGATTTATCATTCAAACCCTAGATTTAGCCACCATGGTGGTGTGATCTTCCTTCAAGATCCTTTTGTTCATCTTCAAGATCCATATCATTGCTTCCTCAAGGTGGATTTCAAGCATACAATCATGGAGGTTTGATGATGTTATGTTCAAGCTTTCATATCAATATATTTGATTACATTCCAAATACATTAGTATATCTATTGAATTGCATAGCTTCATTGTTAGATTCATTTCTACTACTTGCTAGCATTCTCCTATTTCAATTTCAATATTAAGGTTGATTCCAAACCGGGGTTTGACCAAGGAAAACCCCCCAAACAAACAAACAAAACCATTTTTCTTATAGGTAGAGCTATGGAATCTCAGATCTGAGAGTGAATTCAGATACCCTTTTCGGCAAACTTTCAGGATCTGCGAATAGAATCAGAGTCAGACTTCAAATAAATAATGTGGTCTTTGACCTTTTAAAAGGTCAAAGTCGACCTATGTGAATTTGGAGAAAAGATTTTTGGGTTTTGTCCACCTTGACATTTCCAGTCTAGAATAGGTGATGAAATCTTCAAAAAGTTCATACAGAAGCCATAATTTAGCATTTTCCAGATTTGCTCTAATTTAAGGTTAGTATTTGCACTTCAATTATTTTAGATTTTAATCTCAATCCAACTATAAGGAAGTATAGGGTTTCTCTCTCTCTTTCATATTCTTCATAGATTGATTTGATTGTGTATTAACCTCTTGGTTGATCAAATTGGATCTCTCCTTTGGGAATTTGGATTTGGGAGTGAATCTTACATTTTCCCCACACATACACAAATAGTGGTGATTCCAAATTACCACTGTACACTAGGATTTCTTGTTGGCTTTAATTTCTTGTTGTACTTAGTAGTTGTAGACCTAATTTTTCCCTAAATGATCCATAACTTATTGCAATCCTTTATAAGGATTTCCAAGATCATTTAGTAGGGGTCCCAATTTCTCTGTAAAATCAGGGTTGGTTCCATGAATGGTTCCTTCTTTAAACATTTCCTTCTTCTTCTTCTTCTCATATAGGGTGTTCTTGTATCCTTTCTAGTTTTCAGATGAAAATGTAAATTGTAACAAGTTTGTCTTATGTATAAGATTTTAGCATATTCATACTACTATCAAATTGTCTCTACTTGGTTCTTGATCTTATTGGCTTGAGCATCAAGGGTGTTTTAGTTTTTGTATTATATGTCTGACGATGTTTGCAATAGAGTTGTTTTCACAGAAAAAACTAAGTTTAAGAATGGTTTTCAGATGTTTATGAGTTGGGATATCAAGGGTATCTCATACTTGTCTTTCAGTGGATGCTGATTAATGTATTATTTGTGTCTAGGTCTCTTCCAAGGGGAGGGTTAAAATCCTTTGAATAGGTGATTGCATATCTGAGTACACAAGTGGATTCTTAAGTATTTTAGGATTAACAAGGTAGAAATAACAATTACATGAAAATATAACCAATATCAAAAAATAATAAACCACATAGAAGAGGACATAAGAGACAAAGATTTAACGTGGTTCACCCAATCCCTGGGCTACGTCCACCAATAGTGAGTCTAATATTTTATTATCCAGTGATTACAACCTAATTACAATCCGCAATCCCTTACAGCTCAATTCTGCCACAAGTACTAAAATCATACATAATGAAATCCCTAACCCTAAGCCATATTATACAATATTTTTGCCGCTTTAGGGTTAGAACGAGTTACACCATGTCGGCCCAAAAATTACTGAAAATATGTTAGCCTCAAAAAAATTCGCAAAGTGTACAATACTTTCCTAGATAGGACTTTCTTGATCAGTCACCACAAGCTAACAATCTCCCACTTGGTGACTAATCAGTATCCACACTAAAAAATCTCCCACTTGGAGACTGATCCTATAGCAATATCACTACCATATGAGGCTCCCACTAGATCGAACCACCCTAGAATCAACTATTCCTTTATTCTATTCAGTCTAGAAGACCAATTGAAGCTGAACATGAGTTCAACTTTTCCCTTGTTACTACCTTTGTAAACATATCTACTGGATTATCATCTATATGAATCTTTTCCAACTTTAACTTCCCATCATCCAAAACTGACTAAATGAAATGGTACCACAACTATATGTGTTTTGTCTTTGAGTGCAAAGTAGAATTCTTTGCAAGATGAATGGCACTTTGGCTATCTGTATGTAGAAAATTATCCTTTTGTGGATGTCCCAATTCTTCCATGAAGAATTGAAGCCATATCATCTCCTTGGCTACCTCTATAGCAGCAACATACTCTACCTTTGTAGTGGATGAAGGAACCACCTTTTGTAGTTGAGAAATCCAACTCACTGCTATCCCACCAACAGTAATACACAACCTGCAGTACTCCTCCTACTATCTATATCTCCTACCAAATCTGAGTCAACATAGCCTTGTACAGTAGTAGTAGAACCCCCAAAGTGTAAACACTTACTGGATGTACCTCTCAAATATATGAGAATCCATTTGACTGCATTCCAATGCTCAATACCAGGGTTACTCATATACCGGCTAACGACTCCCACTGCATGTGCAATATCTGGCCTAGTACATACCATAGCATACATTAAGCTCCCTAGAGCTGAAGCATAAGGTACCTTAGACATTTTAGTCTCTTCTTCTGGTGTCTTGGGACACATATCCTTAGTCAATTTCAAATGACCAAGCAAAGGTGTGCTGACAGCTTTGGCATTCTCCATAGAGAAACGTTGCAACACCTTCTCAATATAATTAGCCTGAGATAGAGACAATTTCCTATTTTTCCTATCTCTGCAAATTTTCATACCAAGGATTTGTTTTGCTGCCCCCAAATCCTTCATAGCAAATGAATGTGCTAATTGTTGTTTCAACTCCTTAATGTGATCCATGTTAGACCTAACTACAAGCATATCATCAACATATAAACATAAAATAATGTAGCTCTCATAATCCAACCTCTTAAAATAAACACAATGGTCAGAATGACACTGACTATATCCATGCTCATTCATAAAAGTGTCAAATTTAATATAGCATTTCCGAGGTGCTTGCTTCAAGCCATATAAACTTTTCCACAATTTGCACACTAAACTCTCCTTACCCTTGACCTCAAATCCTTGTGGTTGTACCATATAGATTTCTTCATTCAAATGACCATGAAGAAAGGCTGTTTTAACATCAAGCTGCTCTAAATGAAAATATTTAGTAGCCACAATACTTAAAATAGTACGAATAGAAGTCATTTTAACAACTGGAGAAAAAATCTCATCAAAATCAATACCATGTTTATGTGAAAATCCTTTTACGACTAATCTGGCTTTAAATCTTTTCTTACCTCCATCCTCTTTTTTTATCTTGTAAACCCATTTATTCTGTAGAGCCCTTTTACTTGTAGGTAACTTACATAAATCCTATGTTTGATTTTTCAGCAAGGAGTCCATTTCATCTATCATTGCAGACTCCCACTGAAGCTTTGTATCCACCCACACAACTTCATTATAACATTCAGGTTCATCAACATCTGTTAACAAAATAGAATACAAAGATGGAGAAAATCTTTCTGGAGGTCTACTTAGCCTTGTTGACCATCTAACATTCATTGGGGTGTGTGGTATTTTTTGTTGTTGTTGTTATGGAGCATAAGGAACTACTGGAACATTATCATTTGGAATATCATCCAGCACTACATAATCATTTTCTTTCTTCTCATGCTGTTGCAACAAATCTTTGTACAATACTTTCTCATTGAATATGACATCCCTGCTTCTTACAATTTAATGATTTAAAAAATCCCAAAGCCTATAACCAAATTCATCAATGCCATATCCGACAAATACACATTTCTTTGACTTAGCTTCTCGCTTGGTTCTATTTTCAGAATCTATAAGTGCAAAAGCTTCACAACCAAAGGTTTTGAGAAAAGAATAACTAACCTTCTTACCACTCCATGCTTCCTCTAGAATACCATAGTCCAAAGGAGTAGAGGGGCCTCTATTGATTAAATAAATAGTAGTGTTCACAGCCTCTGCCCACATATTTTTGGGCAGCCTAGCATGCAACCTCATACTCCTTGCACGCTCCATTATTGTCCCGTTCATACGTTCAGCCACTCCATTTTCTTGTGGAGTCCTTGAAACTATTTTTTGTCTACGAATACCAGTAGAGGCACAATAATCTTCAAATTATTTTCTACAATACTCACCGCCATTATTAGATTTGAGATATTTTAATCTTTTTCTAGTCTCATTTTAAACCAAGCTTTTACATTTCTTAAAAGTTTCAAATACATCAGATTTCTATCTAATGAAATATATCCATACTTTCCTAGTTGCATCATCAATGAATGTAACATAATACTGAGAGCCACCAAGGGAAGATACTTGAGCTGGACCCCATACATCTGTATGCACAAGCTCTAATTTTTCATCTTTCTTTTCCTTCCCACTCTTTACAAAACTAACTCTCTTTTGCTTTCCATACACACAACTTTCATAAAAATCAATATTAACACATTTCAAACCAGGTAAAACTTTCTTTGAATGAAGTAATTTCATACCTTTCTCACTCATGTACCTGAATATGTTGTGCCACAATGCTGTGTCAGAATCTACAACAATGATTTGATGTTCTTCCTGCTCAACCACAACCACTGTTCCTGAACATTCATTATCTTCTAAAATAATTAAAGTAGAAGGAACAATATGACCTATACAAAGATATAAGGTGCCTACTTTCACACCTTTTTCTACTACTAAGGAACCTTTTGAAACCTTCCAATTTTTATCATTAAAAGTAACTGTGCAACCCTCATCAGCGAGTTGCCCTGCTAAAATTAAATTTCTACTCAGCCTTGGAACATTTCTTACCTCTTGTAGTAGCCAATGATTCCCATTGTGTAACTTAATCTTGATTTTCCCTTTTCCAACAATTTGACAGGGTTCATTATCTCCCAAATAAACTAGCCCAAAATCCCCTTGGACATAATCAACAAAATAACCTCTATGGGGTGTAGCATGAAATGAAGCCCCCAAATCTAACACCCATGAATCATCAACATTTTCTAAAGACAAGAGCAAAGCATCCTCTTTGGATTTGTTACTTACCACATTTGCCTCCTTGTTTCCATCATTTTTGTCTCCTTGATCTTTCTTCCGAGACCAACAATATTTCTTCTTATGACTTGGTTTTCCAGAGTACTAGCAATCATTTGGCCCTTTGGATTCAAACCTCTTTCCCTTTTGATTTTCCTCTTGATTTCCCATGATTTCCAGAGTTGTTTCCTCTATTTCTTATTCTGCCTCTACATTCTGCGTTTAATACACTACCTGATGTAGATGCCCCTGAGATTTTTCTATGAATTTCCTCACTCAATATAACACCAATAACATCATCAAACTTTAGGTTATTAGAACTATAAATAGAATTACTAATAGCCATTACTAAGCCATTCCAACTTTCTGGCAAAGAACACAAAATCATGAGAACCCTAACCTCTTCATCAAAAGTAATTTTAACTGAGGCTAACTGACTTGTAACTATATTAAAATCATTCAAATGATCAATGACTAATCCACCTTCTACCATTTTCATATTAAATAAACACTTCATAAGAAATACCTTGTTTGAAGTTGAAGGCTTTTCATACAACTTCGCTAGGGTATCCATTAGATCTTTAGCTTTCGTTGCTCCAGCAATATTGAATGCCACTAATTATGCTAGCCATAAATGAATACTCCCCAGTGCCTTCCTGTCCAAAATATCCCAATCTTCCTGAGACATTGTTGCCTCTTTCTTGGCTATTCCCTCTAATGGCCGCCATAAATCCTTCTGATAGAGATAGTCCTCCACTTGCATCTTCCATGACTGGAAGTTCTGCCCATTAAAATTTTCAACCTTCAGCCTACCCTCATCTTCCATCTCTCCCACTGAATCGAGATACTCTCCCACTGACTCATGAGACTTGCTTCAGAGAATAGATGAAAGAACGAATGAAATAACCTGGCTATGATACCACTTGTTAGGATTAACAAGGCAAAAATAACAATTACATGCAAATATAACCAATATCAGAAAATAATAAACCACACAGAAGAGAACATAAGACACAAAGATTTAATGTGGTTCACCCAATCCCTGGGCTATGTCCACCAATAGTGAGTCCAATATTTTATTATCCAGTGATTACAACCTGATTACAATCCGCAATCCCTTACAACTCAATTCTGCCGCAAGTACTAAAATCATACATAATGAAATCCCTAACCCTAAGCCATATTATACAATATTATTGCTGCTTTAGGGTTAGCATGAGTTACAACATGTTGGCCCAAAAATTACCAAGGTCGGGAGGAAAAGTGTACAGTACTTTCCTGGATAGTACTTTCCTGATTAGTCACCACAAGCTAACAAAGTATGGTTTGATCAATGGTGTATGATTGGTGTAAGGCATCAACATATCAGAATTTGTGATCTTCTTGTTTCATAGCTCTTTGTTGCAATGTTAATTTGACTCTTTTTCCCATTGGATAAGGCACTGGTCTATGACAAATTTGGGGTATTTCAGAGATCCATTCCACCCAAAACTTAAATCAAATCAAATTCCAAATCTTTAAGTTAGTAAGTTATGGAATTAATAGCAATAGCCCTTTCTTTATTTGTGAGTAACTTGATAGTGTGCTTAGCTTCACATCCTATCCCTTTATGTCATAGATAACAAGAAGTATTATGGGCACATATTTGCTTTGTGAGGATTAGTAAAAAGGTGAAATCAAGTGATCCTAATCCTAGGTGCACCTGCCTAAATTCTATAGAGTTCAAAGTGTAGAAAGCCTTAGTACTTTGTTCATTGGTCCTTGTTCTTGTATGAATGTACTAATTGTGGGAAGTAAGGTACCCCATAGGTGTATCTCTGCATTAATAAAGGTAGTTAAAATCTTGCTAAACCAAGAGCCAACAAAATGGTGAATCTACTGGGGACATGTTAAGTAAAGCTTAGATAACACAGGTACAAGTTGAGCTAGACTCCTAGCCATCTTATTTATCACATCTAGTAGTTACCATTGAAAGTATAGAGTTAGATTCAAAATAAAATTTATATCATCTCACCAAGTTGTGAGTGGCGATTCTGAAATTCTCTATTTGATCAGTGCATAATATGATATATTTTTCAGTCCTGATAAACAATGTGTAAATCCTGGTGAAGTTTTGTGTTGGTTGGAAGGAGATACAAAAATAAGTAAAATATTGTCCTCTTCAAGGAGGTGGTGACTCTACAATCAAATGACTTGGTGGAGCTACAAAGAAGGCTCTAGATCTGCCTTGCTTCCATTCAACAAGTTAAATCTCAATTGCAGTACTACCAGGTATTTTCCATTTAATGTTTTGCATTTTCATGGTCCTTATTGGGTAAAGAAGTCATCATAGGAGGGTATTTTGGATTGTGGGTCTACATATCTCTGTAGATTTTTTGAAAAATCTAGGTTGCTTTCCTTGGAGACATATGTGTGATTTAAGTGTCCTTATGGCTGCATAAGTTATTCATGATAAAATCTGAGAATTTCATTAAGTAAAGGTGCAATGTATAATGGATTTGTGTAGAGGTTTTTCTATACAAAGGTATGAGCCATTGTGTTTTGAAGGTATTCATGGTTTTCCAAATGAGATTCCTAGCCAAGTCAGGGAATATTTACAAGAGTTTAAGGAGAAATAATCACATTCAACATATAAGCATTTGCAAGTTTTTGCTGATCTGATGGGAGACTTTGATATTTTTCATGAAGATATCTTCATGAATTTTCTGGTCCAAACTTTGAAAGATGATGCCAGAGTTTGGTTTTATTTTTTACCAACAAATTCTATTTCTTCATGGGAAGAGTTGAGTTTAGCTTTCATGGAGCAGTTTGCTGAAAGAATGAATGCAAGAAGTGTGTTGAACAAATTGATGGATATTGAAATTCAAGAAGATCAGTTAGTCCCATCATTCAACATCAGATTTGCAAAAGCATTGCATGATATTCCAAAAGGCTATAGGCTCGATGATTAGATTTGTTTGGTAATCTATTTGGGTGGTTTTGGTAGAAAGATGAGCTTCTTGTTGAGAGATAAAGAGCCATAGACTTTACATCAGGCTTTCACCACAGCGATGGATATTGAAAATAACCTAAAATGTGGGATTACTAGAGGATTTTTTTTCTGCTGGAGTTTGTTTTCATAGTGCATCAAATAAAATAGATAGGTGTGTATCAAGAAATGAGAGTCAATGTCAAAGTGTTTCTATCCATGTCGATCTTACTCTAAAGGGTAAAAATAGTAGGGGGGTCTATCCTTATCCTTTACAAAACATTATTATATCTATGTGAGGATGGGGGAAATATAGGATCTATCCCTAATCCAAATTCCCAAAAGGAGAGATCCAAATTGATTAATCACAAAGAAGTGATCAATACACAAATGAATCAAACTATGGAGAATATGAAGAAAGGAGAAGACCTTATAATTTTCTATGAAAAATATATGCTTGAAATATTAAATGAATAGAAGAAAAATACTATCCTAAAAATAGGGTAAATCTAGAAAAGAGTGTTTTCTGATGTCTGTGCACAGTTTCAGGAAATTCTGCAACCTACTCCGGACTGGAAATGCCGAGACAGAGAAAACCCAGAAAACCTTTTCAATTCTGAGGGAGGTCGACCTTGACCCAAATAGCAGGGTACAATATTACCTTGGGGCACAATATTACCCCCCATTAAAGGTCAGCCTTGACCCGAAATAGCTCCAATAAAAATTTTGTTCATGGATCTCGAAAGTTCACCAAAAAGGGTATCCAGATCTGAATTGCAATTCACTGCCTTGTACCTGTACCTGCAAGAAAAATGGTTTTTATTGTTTGAATGAGGGGTTTGCCTTAGTCAAACCCTAGTTTTGAATCAGCCTTGAAATGTAATTGAAATTGCAATATATAAACAAAGTAAATGGAACTATTCACCTTGCTTATGTTGAAATCCTTGTGGAGGATTTGAATCCTTGAATCCACAAGTAGGGATGCTCTAAATGAATGTAGAATTGTATGTAGGATGTCTCAAATCAATGAAATTAGATATTCAACACCAATCTTGAATGGATCTTGGATTAGGAAGAGGCTTGGATGAACATGGATGGAGAAATCTTCAATAAGAGGGCTCCATAGAGCTTGAATCCTTCAATGACTACTAATGGATCTCCTTGATGAATTGTATCTTGAGTGCTTGAAGATGGATGAATGCTTGAATGCTTTCTTTATCCTTCTTACTTTCTTGATGATTTCTTGATTTTTCTTGAGAGCTAGATGTCTTGATCATGATATTGCTTTGTCATGAAAAGTGTATGATTGTGGATATGAAAATGAGAGAGGAAGACTTCCTTTTATAGTGATCTAGGGAAAAAACTTCTAGAGAGGCCAACATTTGAGAATTAAATCTCAATTAACCTTAACCCTTAGAAATGGACCTAGATTAAATGCAATTTAAGGGTTTACCATTCTGAAATTTGAAATAGCTGACCTAGAAGCGGGAAAATAAAACTTTCCAAAGCTCGATATCTCGAAACCTCCAGAAATTGAAAATTAGACCCAGGATCAGGGTCAAGGTTGACTCTACCCTAGGTCAGAGTCAAGGTCAACTCTAGCCTAGGTCAAGGTTGAGGTTGAACTTGACTCAAGAGGTCAACCTTGACCTTGAGGTCTTAGATCTCAAATTCTCAGGACCAGGTGCCAGGAAAAGGCTGGAAATAGGTGGAGAGAGAAGCAGAACAAGGGGAAAAAGATAGATCCATGAAAATACCTATTCAAGGTGCTTGACATGACCCTAGACCACTTACTCAGAGGGATAAACATTCTTAATATGGAAGTGCTTCCATTTTAAGATGATACATTAAGCCCCCACTTTAGAAAAAGTATGGACTTGATGCAAACTCTTGGTAAAGGAGATCATAATGAAAAGATAATCTTATTGAAATCAAAGGGACAAAGGAATCCTCAAGCCCTTAGGGACTCAAGTCTTTACCAACTCCAAGATTACAATAAGAGAGACATCTCTAGAAAAAGAGAAGGAGAGAAAGAGTGTGATTACCTCACCCAATGAGAACTTATGCACCATTGTGAACCACACAAGAAAACAACACAATTGGAAAGATGGAATTGAACTGCCTAGTGAATGTGGCTACTCACTAGTCAACCCATCAAGGATTCACCCCTAGGAATATTCTATTCTACAAGAGTAAAACAAAAGAGATCTAGTCTTAAGGACACCTTTGACCTTAAGGGATCAAAAATTTGAAACCGGAAGGATCAAGAGATCCTAAATAAAAATCCATGCTTTAAGGATTAGTCACTAATCCATAAAGGGAGAAAAGTATCTTGAAAAATAATATATGTATATAAAAAAGTGCATGTGTGCAATAGGTGAGTAGAGCGTATGCCCTCATGTTAAAGTCATTGCTAACACTTTAACATGAGCAATGGCTTTAACATAAACATAAACAACTCCACTGATTACATTTCCACTATGAGATTCCCCCAAATGAAGACAAATCAAGGGAAATACCACATAAACATATAGAGAACACAGAAGGGATCTACCTACCATGGGGTTAGTATGATCATAAGATAATATATATGATATTATTGCAAATGAATTGACATCATTCCCCAAAGAAAGTAGAACTACAATCACAATGGAGGAAAGATCACATAAGAGATACGAAGAAGAATCTTTTTAGACAATGACTTGGAGACCAAAAAGAATCAGTGCTACCAAGTCACGAATCCAAATAGACTACAAAAGGAAACTTTTACGAACAATAGCATAGGTGAAACATAACATGAAACAACATATAGAAGAATAGATATACATATAGAGGAATTGTACAATAGGTTTGATTCCTTTATCGCCTTGTACCAATAAAGTAACAAGGGTCATATAAAAGAATCTAACAATATTTAGCAAACACATCATGAGAGAAGCATATACAGCATGCAAACACACAACCAAGCTACCATAAAGGAAAAGATAATCAAGCATGCCACCTAATCTCCCCATCTTGTTCTATATCATTTAGGAAAGGTGGGTAACTTGCAAGAGGAACTATATCCAACACAGTAGGAATGATAGCTAGTTCCAAACAAGGATCCTCTTGAGAATCATAATGTTTGATACTAGGTGTAAGTGTCAATCATGATGAAAGCATATTAGGTAAATCAATGTCAATGTCAATAGTTTCATATTCATCATTAACATCATCAAGAGTATCTTCTTCATCTAGATTAATCAAAATAGGATCTAAGATACAAATAGGATCATCATAATCTTGCATTTTAACATCATTATTAGCAACAAATTCTTCTAACACATCATGCATAGGCTTATCAAAAGAAGGTAAAGAATTTTGGAGAACATAATTATGAGCTTTAGCTTGAGCATGATGCTTCCTACAACATTCATTAGCAGATCAATTACATTTTGTCTTACTTGAAATATGTTGAGAACTAGGAGGAACAACTACCAGATCCTTCACAAGTTTTATAGGAGGATTAATAAGATTATTAGCAAACTGACAAGCAATAGTAGGAACTTGATTAATAGATGTAGAAGTCATAGATAAAGGAGGTATAGAAGGTGTAGGGAAAAGAACATGATTAAGATCCATAGGAGGTATGCTTAGTTTGAGAATATTATGATGCTTATAGGCTTGAAATGAGCAGAAAAGATTATCAGGTCAAGAAGGACATGAATTAGGTAATGAAGGCCAAAAGAAGTCAAGGGTGGCACAATCCCTGGGCCTAGAAGGTTGATATAAACTATGGTTTATCATCTTCACTTCATCACCATGAATGAATTTAAGGGATTTATGGATAGATGAAGCAACAACATGCATGGCATTCAACCAAGGCAAACCAAGCTTAACTTGAAACTGATTAGAAGTAGGAACAACAAAGGTAGTGTTCACAATTTTGCCGCAAAGTTCAATAGGTAAATTAATAGAACCAAAGGTTGGATACAAAAAACCATTACAAGTTTGAATCCACACATCTGATGTATCATAAGAATCATGTTGCAAGTTTTTTATAAAAAGATTTTCTTTAGTAAAAACATTTACTAAGGATGTAGGATCAACAAGAAAACCATGAGTAGGTATCTGGGAAATCCTAGCATAAATGTAAAGGGGACCATCAGGAGCTTTAATAGTCTCAGAATCATCAAAGGTAATCAAAAGTTCTCGAGGTCTTTTATTCTTAGGTTGCTGTAAAGGTTTAGGTTGAGTTTTT